>CM052549.1:10707678-10733531 GCA_028533065.1 Trachops cirrhosus | reverse complement strand
GAAAGTTCTCAAGTACTTCTGCATAACAGAGTATGACAGTTGTCGCGACAAAAGGCACTCAGGCACCTGACTTGTAAGCTGAACGAGCTGCTTTTTTCATGGAATGCCACTTTCGACGTGAAAGAACCACCAAAAGCAAGTCACACTTGGGAGCTTTGCAGGCTTCTTTCTGAAAGTGAACAAAACGAGACTGCCACTTCGAGGAAAACAGGTGACAGCATTTGTTGCCAATGATAAAATTTAGTCTTTCAAGTGAAAATTAGAATTTTAGAAAACTTGTCTTGGTTTCTTGGAGCTTGGCAGCTTCTGTATACTTAAAAGAGTTTTCTGGTGAGATTGAGATAATAGCATTGGGTATGATTTTTAAAATATTATATAATAAATGTTGAAACTACATTTTCCACATGACCAGTGTGTGATGTTTCAAAATTATGTATGAGTAAGAGATCCAATCAAACCAAAAGAATATCAATTACTTTTAATGTAAGAGTGTAAGAACAGTTCATTAATAACAAGTTTAGATTCTACATTGCAAATGACATTTAAGAAAGTGCTACTTGTCAAGTTTTGGTGTAGTATCAAAGAAGAATGTCCATTTTCTGAAAGGCTATTAATATCTGTGTAAAACCAATTTTAAAATATACTTCAACCAAACAATGTATTGCAACAAACTAAATAGAGAAGATATAAAATTTAGGCTGACTTCTATTTATTCAGATAATCAGTGAGACTTACTTAAATAAAAAGAAGGTTATTCTTCTCATTTATGTTTTGTTGCAGCCACTGTGGTAATTTTTCATTCAAATGTTATTAATATCAACATGAAAAGGGTTTATTATTTTTATTTTTAATTAATTGACATTTAGAATTTTTAAAGGCCTTAATACAGTGAATATTAATGCATTTACATAAAAATTAATTCTTTGGAGTCCTCAGTAATATTTAAGTAAAGGGATCCTGAAACCAAAAGGTCTGAGAGTTACTAACGTACAATAATCAAAGCCATCTGAATAGATAGCCATGTCAGTGTTCTCAGTCACAGACAACAGAAACCCCCTCTAAGCAGCCAGTTTACGCAGACAGGAATTTTTTAGGGATATTAAGTGGCCCCCAAACCTAGATGCCATGTTTGTGAAAAGATGGATTCCATGTCTTCTCGCCAAGGAAAACATGATGATATATATTTTCAACACTGCAAGTGTGTGCAATTCAGGTGTCATGTTTCAGGCCCCAAGATTTGGGAGGTAATGTGAAAAAGGAAAGGACACGTTTGAGTCGATTTCTTCTTTCCTGTGACTGTCAGACCTGCCACTGTTCCAGAAGGAATGCCCTGAGATAATGAACTGATGGTGGTTATCCGGTTGTCATCTGCAAGACACGAAACCGGGGCCTGCGGCGAGTCCGAAGTAGAGCCGCAAAGCTGAGAAACCTTAGAAGTCTGAAGGGGCCGTGATAAACTTCTGCTCAGACTTTTACTACAACTGAAAAGTGGCATTGCTGCCAATGAGGGTAACGACTAAGAAGCATGCCTTTTTCAGTTCTCATAGGTAGACAGAGAAAAAACAATAAGGAAGGACAGATGAAAGTAATGTGACTGTCTTAATTTTTAGGAAAGAGCAGTCGAGTTTCCAGTATCCAATAACCAAAAGGTTCTATTTACCTTTGGTTAAAATAAATTCTTACCATTCATTTATGGTGTACCTGGGAAGGCAGGCTCTTTGAGGGCAGGCACTGGTGTGTCTTGCTCATCACTGGACCCCAGGTGTCTAGAATAAGAGCTGGCGTGCCATAAGGACTCAATAAATATAAGCTGAAGAAGTGCACTAAAGAGACTCCCTTGCTTTTCTTTTATTCTACAGCCACTCTGCATGCTTAAGAAGCCCCAATACTTTCAAAATATGTGCCTTTGCATATAAACCACTCTATTCAATACAACCAACTGAGCTCCTACTAACTATCCTGAGCATGGACAAATAACACGAATCCACCCTTAAAGAGCTCTTGACTGATCGGCATAATATGCCAGTGCTTCTCCAACGCTCATGTGCATATGAACCTCTGGGATCTTGTTAAATTGCAGATTCTGCTTCATTCCAGCTGGGGCAGGGCCTGAGAATCTGCATTTCTAACACACTCCCAGCTGATGCTAATGCTGTTGGTCTGCAGCACTTTGAGAAACGAAGCATTCTGGCACATCTGATTGTGTCACGGCAATGGAGAAGATGGCTCGGTCAACAAACTGAGCCAGAGCCTGATTCCCTTCCATGCATAGACTTAGCCCTGATCTTACTATCCCCAGAGGTGTTTGAGTCCCAGAGTGTACACCTCCCAGCACAGGTGACCTGAGGGTCATCAGGGTGACCGCACACTTCTGCTGTGGTGTGGAAGAGACGAGCTGGTGGGTGCAGTGGGTGCTGCAGGAAGGTAAGGCATTTGAATACTGCGCACCTGCAATGGAGTCGGGGTCTCGGAGTATATCGCTTTTCTTTTCCACCCTGGAAACAGTTGAGCACTTTCTCATTGTCACATCTAGTTGAGACATTTCATAAATCTGCAGGGTAATCAGTTAGAGTTTAAGTCCTTTCCCGCTAAGAAGTGTTCATAGAGGGTATGAAACTTTGCAAAAAAATGCAAAGGATTTTCCCCCCACATCACAAATGTGCTTCTTCAGCAACTAACAACTTTCAAATGATCTGTCACACTTTGCATAATTAAATCATGGTCCCAGTGGTAGTGCATCACTGCAGGGACAGTTAGACAGAATTAATAGAACATGGAGTACAGAGGGGAAGAATTTCTTGGTTAGTAAATTTCTCTTTCATGAGGCTAATTACTCCGCACCAGCAAATGGAGGTAGAAGGAAATAAACTCTCAATTTAGATCCACTAAGAGAATACAAGGGGGGGGGTCCCCCCCAAAACAATGGAATTATCTTCTGGAGGGCAGGCCCCTCATTGTACAGGCTTCCCCCACCAGGTGAGTGTTCTAGGAACCCATCTGTATCAGTGTAGCAGCTGGCATTGTTGTGAGAGGCTGCGTTCAGCTTCAGTGAATTTTCTTTGAAGGCTCTTTCAATATGTTTGCCCATTTCATGACGGGTGATTTATGAGCGCACCTGCCCCCACCACACTGAGTGTTCAGCAGTTTTTGACCAAAAATGGCATGACCCCATGCCCCACACACCCTATTCACCTGATCTCTCCCAAAAAGACTTTTTTTTTTCCTCAGATGAAAAAAGTCCTCAAAGGGAAACATTTTGCTGATGCAGAAGAGGTGAAACAAAAAAAATGGCAGAAGTACTAAAAGGCATTAAAATCAACAAGTTCAAAAACTGTTTTGAGCAGTGGAAAAAAGTCTCAATAGGTGTATTGCATCAAATGGAGAGTGCTTTGAAGGTGACTGAAATTTAAATATGTAAGAATACATATACAATTTTTTATTAAAAATTCTGGATTTTGGTGGCTCCAAAATCCAGAATTGGTCTTATTTCTAGAGCACCAATGGGGGCAATCCCTACCCTGGAAGAGCCTGCCGTCTTACGAACAAAAGGTCAACAACAAAACAGAGTTCACCCGTGGCGTTGGGAGCACCATCCGAATAATATGGTAAAAACAGGCTGGGTATCATAAGGGCCATTTGATAGAGTCATTTTAAATAAAAATTTTTATGTCCACTTTGTTACACTCACCTTGACCAGCCAGCAATATGGCTTCCTCATCCCTTAGAACTGTTCTCCCTCCAAGACTCTGATTTCAGAGGCAGTTCCCCACCATGTCATTGCTACGCTCTACTTTTCCTGTACCCCACTCTCAGTAAGCATCACCAGGACTTGCCAGCTGTTCAGACAAGTGTGGCGATTCAGACAGAACACATAGGAACACAGACTCTGGAGCCTGACTCTCTGGGTTCATGTGACCTTGGGGTAGTCACCTAATTACAGGTGCCTCAGTTTTCTCATCTGAAAAGGGTAATGACAGTACTGTTTCAGGAGGTGGTTGTGAGCATTAAGTAAAGTTAGCAATGCACGTAAAGCACCCAGAACAGAAGCTGACTCCTAAGTGCGTTGTAGGTGTTTGTTTTCCTTACAATCATCGCTCCTTGTTCTCATGGTTCCTCTCCTGACCCGTGACAGCCGTCTGCCACACCTGCCTTGACAGTGTGCATCCCTGGAGACCCCTGAGGTTGGTCTTCTCCACTCCCACTGCTAAGATGTCAAGCAGCATTAGAGAAAGATAAAGTTGTGGACCCCTCGTGGTGTGTCCGTCGGGCTCACCATGACCCCTGTTCTTTGGAACTGTCCTCAGCACACAGAGGTGGGCTGCCAGCCCTTGTCTCCTGCCTGCAGCTGATTGGTCTAGCAACAGACTTCTGGGCCCACCATTCTCTCTCCAAGGAAGTTGAAATTGGAGGGAGGCCTTGATTTGAGCCTTATTAATGGCAGAACTTTAGAGAGAGCGTCCGTGACCTCCTCATGCTCAGACCCCCTAGCATTCCCTGGCTCCCTCACGTCTCTTGGCTTCTACTGAGATACCCTTGTGTCTTTCCAACAAATTCTTCCTTTCTCACATGTTGGCCAGAGTGCATGTCTACCTTCCACACACCAAGGGAACCTCGAGAAACAATTACTATGAGGTCTTCTACGAAGTCTTGCTACTTAACCTCAGATGATCCATCACTATAGCTTAGCAGTTATTTATTCTTTTTTTTTTTTTTTTTTTTTTTGACTCCTTGGGCAATTCCCTGCAGCAGCAGCTGTTTCAAATGTTCTCCACTCAGGACTCACTCGACCGTCCCCTGTGCCTTAGTGCAGTGGTTCCCAGCTCTGGCTGCATATTAGAATCACTCAGGGAACGTAAAAAAATACCGATGCCTGGGTCCCACGCTCAGCGATTCTGATGTAACGGGTTGGACAGCAGCCTGGGTTATTCTGATGGGCACCCAGGCTTGAGAACCACCCGAGCCAGACCAGGTCTATTCCATACAAGCTCTTTCGGCAGACTTTGCTTACTGCAACAATTTTCGCTTTCTCTAGTCCTTTTCCCCTTCCTCTCGGGCTTAGAGGATGGCAAGTACCTACCCCGAACTAAGGCCTCCACTGGCGAAGATCCCTCCAGCCAAGTTCCCTACAGGAGCGGTCTACAGACTAAAGGTTCCACTACGTGCTAACCCAAATGAGAAGACTAAAGAACGCATTTATCTTCCTTGGCATCACGTGTCTTTAATCGTTGCAATTAAGGGTTTTCAATGAGTGGAAATGTGTAACAATAATAATAGCAAACACGTCATCGAGCACTCACTACAGTCCTGCCAGGCACTGTACTGTGCACTTTTCACATGCATGTGTATTCTCTACTTCTCACAACCACCCGATGAGGAGCTGTGCTTGTTACTCGACAAACGAAGAAACTGAGACATGGGGAGCCTCGGGGAGCGCTCAAGGACAGCCAGCTGAGACCCAGTGCAGCTGGAACTCAAGGAGATTAATAATAAGCATTTAGTAACATTTCCATTTAAGAAACATATACATGGGTATTTTGTTCTGACTTAAATAGTTCTCTACATATGGTTAACTCCGAGTTTGATTTTTTCAATGGCAGTCTGACCAGAATTTAAAATTCAGACAAAAATTAAACAGCTGCTGTCCCTTAGCCTACAATCACTTATTTCTGTAGTAATAGCCTTTTTTTTTTTAATGAGAAAGAGAATGTGGGAGGGTAATTGACAGCATTTGACAGTCTGTGTGAAGACCAACAACTGTCTGATCTAACCGTGTCATATGCTGATATTGATTAAAGTTAGTGCTGAGATTTTTCAGCAAATAAAAAAACAAACTTCATTCTCTTCGTATCAGCCTAGAAGGGGCCATTTATGGCAATCTTGCAGTTTGTAACTGCCCGCTGTTAGAGGGGCACTGTGCAATACAGTTACTGCTGGTGATTATTTTCCGCGTTCCTTAAGAAATTACAAGTCACTCTGCCCAGCCGGTCGGTACGACCTGACGGCAGAGTCACCAGCAGGCCACTGCCACTCCCGCTGTCATAACTAGCTCACCCCAGTGACAGACAAGCCCACACTACCATCCTGGCTACAAAAAGCAATTGACTGCTGCTCAATTAAGCAGAAATGAGACTGTCACTTACTGAGGTGGAGACGTGAGAATTGCCTTATCTGGTCCTCAATAGCAATTTGGTTTTTGGAAGTTATTTTACAGTTGTAATTACAAAGGGAAATGAAGTCTGCTTTGTGATGTTACCAGGTGCTCTTCCTTCCATTATAACCTTGATGAGTAGCCCCCCAGAGCAAATTTGCTGGTTGGTCCTGGTCCACTAACTGGTTTTATTACACAAATACAGGATAAAACCCCCATTCAACTGGGGCAGCATCTTCAGACCTGGGGAGGTGGTGGGTGGTTCTCACTCAAACCTTTAGGTAAATGATTAAAAAAGTCTTTAAAGTCAACAAAATCCTTTCAGACCAAGGAAACCACATTCCAATCTAGACTTTTTATTTTAAAATTAGAGTTCATGAAATAGGATCAACATATTACTAAGAGCTGAACTCTTCTATGACCTTGTTTCCAGTCCCAGGGAGTCGCTGAGACAAATGCAAGCTCCCCCAGCTGGTGTCAGGGACAGCGGGCCTCCCCAGGAGCGCTCTGCTTCTAATTGCCCACGGTCAGCCTTCAGGGTAAGACCCTCCACTCAGTGGAGTTTTCTAAAATGGAGTCGCTCCTAAGGAGGCCTGTGGAGAAGGACACTACAGGAACAGACCAGAGCAGAGTCGTGGGGTCCTAGAATACTGGAAGGGACTCCTGGTGTCTAGTCCCGTTTGACAGTGTAAGGGGCTGACGGCCCCGGGAGGCAGAGTGATGGGCCCAAGCTATCAGGCCAGTTTGTTGCAGGGCCAGAGAGAAAAGCAGGTCTCAGTCTCGGCTCAAGGGCCAGTGGAACCCAATGCAGAAATCACAACTTACTCCTTACGGACACACAGGGGGTTGCACAGCACTTACTGTTTCTCAGGAAGAGCATTAGCTACCAGCACTTGGCTGTTGTAAATAGAGCTGCCATGAACATTGGGGTGCATAGGTTCGTTTGAATTGGTGTTTCTGGGTTCTTAGGGCATAATCCCAGCGGTGGAATTGCCAGGTCAAAAGGCAGTTCTGTCTTTAGTTTTTCTGAGGAAATTCCACCTATAAGTGGAACCTAATCAACAAAACAAACAAGCAAGCAAAATATAGCCAGAGGCATTGTAATAAAGAACAAATTGCCAGTAACCAGAGGGGTGGGGGGAGGGTGATAACATGGGAAAGAAGGGGAAGACTCTGCAAGGAACATGTGTAAAGGACCCATGGACAAAGCCAAAGCGGGATAGGATTGAGGGTGGGAGATCAGGGTGGATGGGGCGGGGGAAAGTGGTGGCGGGAAAATGGAGACAACTGTACTTAAACAACAATAAAAAAAAAAGAAAGATCATTGGCTAATGGTTGAATGATCAGACCTTTCCCTCTTGATGTGGGCATCATGGTCATGTCTGTATTAAAGAGGGCACCAATGATATGACATTTATTAAGCATGTGCCATCTGTCAGGTGCTGCCCGATCAGTAAGCTTTCTGATGGGATTACCGTCTCCCTCCCCACATAAATGAGGAGTGGGATCCTTTCATACCCGCCTGCCTAAAAAGTTTCCTCTACATCTCAGACACAACAATGGAACTAACCAATGAATCTTTGTCTCCTAAGTATTTCAGAAACTCTACACCTCTGGTGGCCTGAGCAAGAAACCACTTGCAATGAACTGGGTTGGTGTGCTAAGAGCTAACCTTCTGACCCTTGCAATAAACAAATAGTAAAGTTGTCTTTTGCTAGTCAGTACAAAACTCCCTCTTGCTGCTCTAAAAACCATTTGGAATTGGTCCAGCTTACATATCTGTTGGATGTTTAAGAAATAGATTAAGAGGTCAGCAGGGAAAAGGAGACATCTCCAGATGTTGTCTAAATGGAAAATGGTAAGAAGAAAGGAGTGGGGGTGGGGCAGGGGTAGTTACGGTGAAAGAAAAAGGGGCTAATCAAGGCCACAGAAGCAGAGGAGCTCAGGGTCACCAGGTGAGGGAGCCTGTGATGGTTAAGATTTGTTCAACTGAGAGGAGCAGGAAACTCCAGTCAAAGGGACTTGGCTATATTAGGCAGTGCTCCCTACACTGTCAAGTGCAGAGTAATCACCTTGGGGTCTTATTAAAAGGCAGGTTCTGACCCAGTGAGTCTAGCGTGAGGCTGAAATTCTGCATTTCTCAAAAGCTTCCCAGGTAATGCTGCTGCTGCTGCTCTTCAGACTTCACTTACGAGAGTGTTTCAGGGGCCATGTCCCTCACAAGGCAACTGCATGGACATGCTGTCCTCAAGAATCCAGTTTCTTTCCACTTCTCTGCACTGCTGGCTATGGCTTTGGCTGGAGTCAAAGGATGCTTCATCTAGTGCTCACGTAATAGCTTCCAGGGCCTCTTTGTTCTCCTTCAGCAAGTGAGAGATTGCCAAGCAAGTGTCAGAAAATCAACCCTATTGGACCAGCTCAGGTCACATGCCCAATCATAAGCCAATAGGATATATGAAATTTACTTAAGCCCATCAGGCCCCACCTCTCAAGTTGGGTGAAGTAGGAGGTTCCCCTAAAGTTCAAGGACTCCGTGGGCAAGAAGTGGCTAACAAAACACTGAGTACCAGAGGAGGAGGCATGGAAGATGGACACTTGGTAGCCAAACAACAGAGCCTTTTGCCACGAAAGTTAGTGAAGGTGTGGGCTGGCTTTGCATTCTTCCCAATCTTGGGTCTTTTGATGGCCTGAAGCTTTTCCTCTGTATTTGCAAGGCCACACTGAGAACCTCACACCCACAAAGGGTTCTGCCAATGTTCCTCCTACACACACACACACACACACACACACACTCATAATTCATTAAGCAAAGGAGGTAAGACAGAGATGGGGCATTCATGTTTCATGAGTGAAGTTTGTTTTCCAGTCTCCCTTTTCTTTTTAACACTATGTATACCCTTCCTTGCCCCTACCGTTTGTACTAAACTGCTTCACGAGCCACGTGTGTTTTGGGGGGAACCCAATAAAATGTACCTATCCTGTGTTTCACTTTCCAATGTGACAACTAGTTGAACTAAGAAACTACTTGATACCATATGTGTCCAACAATGAAATGTGTCCCTCCCAGAGGGACCATGCTTACATTTTTAATCGGTGTCCCCTGGAGTCTCAGGATCTTGAGTTAAAAGGACTGAGCCCATTAATGGACTTCAGGCATCATGACAGGCCCCTGGGAGATGACATTTTGGGGCAAATGAGCTGTTTATTGCAAGGGCCAGGGGCTTTTTGGAGCCCCTTAGGCCACAGCACATTGGTAGCCATGTACTCTCACCCAGAGCAAATGCCAGCCCAAGACCAGTGGAAAACTGAACTTCCAGGCTAAATGCTATTTCTCACAAGGGTGAGTTCTGTGACTGTAGCACACACCACCACCACCATCATCATAATATAAAAAAGCATGTTGCTTACATCTCCATCTAGAACTTACTTCACACGGCCAAGATGGAGGCATAGGTACAAACCCTTCACTTCCTCTCACAACCAAAAGGAGGACAACAACTAATCTAAAATCAATAAACAACCAGAAGCGCCAGAAAATCAAACTGCATGGAACTCCGACAACCACGGAATTAAAGAAATAGTCAAACAGAACAACCAGACCTGTAAGGTGGTGGATGGGGAGAACCCTCTGCGAGGGATCGGACCGTGTGGCGGGCTGCGAGGGAGGGGCCAACTTAAGGGGAAACTGAGATTCAGAGGTAGCTGTGGACTACGGCGGTTGCCGTAGTGGGAGAAACTCACAGTCTCGCAGGAGAGTTCATTGGAAAGTGCGCTAGAGCCGAGCAGGTGAGCTGCATTGTTCCCTCCCTGGCCCCTCCCCCATAGGCAGTGCGCAGCACAGCAAAGAGGGTTGCTCTGCTCAGGTGAATACCTAAGGTCCCGCCCCCTCACAACTTAACAGGTGCCCCAAACAAAGAAACAGGGCAAAAATGAAAGAATAGAGCAGGACTTCAGAAAGAGAGCTAAGCGATGAGGAGATGGCCACCCATCTGATGGAGAATTTAAAGCCCTGGTAATCAAAATGTTCACAGAACTGATTGAGCTTGGTAGAAAAATGAAAGAACAAATGAAAGATACCCAAAGTGAAATAAAGCAAAATATTCAGGGAACCAATAGTAACAGTAAGGAAACCAGGACTCAAAGCAACGATTTGGAACAAAAGGAAGAAACAAACATCCAATTGGAACAGAATGAAGAAACAAGAGTTTAAAAAAATGAAGAGAGACTTTTGAACCTCTGGGACAACTTGAAACATTCCAATATACGAATTATAGGGGTGCCAGAAGGAGAAGAGGAAGAGCAAGAAATTGAAAACTTATTTGAACAAATAATGAAGGAAAACTTCCCCAATCTGGCGAAGGAAATAGACTTCCAGGAAGTCCAGGAAGCCCAGAGTGTCCCAAAGAAGTTGGACCCAAAGAGGAACACACCAAGGCACATCATCATTAAGTTATCCAAGATTAAAAACAAGGAGAATCTTAAAAGCATCAAGAGGAAAGGGAAGAGTTACCTACAAAGGAGTATCCATAAGGCTATTGCCTGATTTCTCAAAAGGAACCTTTCAGGCAAGAAAGGGCTGGAAAGCAGTATTTGAAGTCATGAAAGGTAAGGACCTACATTCAAGAATTCTCTACCCAGCAAAGTTATCACTTAGAATGGAAGGGCAGATAAAGTGCTTCCCAGATAAGGTCAACTTAAAGGAGTTCATCATCACCAAGCCCTTATTATATGAAATGTTAAAGGGACTTATCTAAGAAAAAGTAGATCAAAAAGTATGAACAGTAAAATGACACCAACTCACAACTATCAACAAATAAACCTAAAAAAAAAAAGAAAAACAACAAAAACAAAAACTAAGCAAACAACGAGAACAGGAACAGAATCAGAGAAATGGAGATTACATGGAGGGATTACAGTGGGGAGGGGGAAGGGAGGAATGGGGGGGAAGGTACAGCGAAGAAGAAGCATAATTGGTAGGCATTAAATAGACAGGGAGAGGTCAAAAGTGGTATAGGAAACAGAGAAATCAAAGAACTTATATGTACAACCCATGGACATGAACTAAGGGGGGGAAATGCTGGAGGGCTGGGGAGGGGTGCAGGGTGGAGGGGGAATATCGGGGGAAGAATTTGGAAAAGTGAAATAGCATAATCAATAAAATATACTTTAAAAAAAGAACTTATTTCACTCCAACTGCTGCTGTGTTTGTTTTTCTCAACCACACTGCGAGTTCCTTACTGGTGGAACATTCACGGTGCAAGCATGGTACCTGCCTGGTACAGGTACCTGGTACACGTACAGATGTTAAACATACGTGTGTAGCAAGTGGAAGTGAAGCCGTGAGGGCAGTCACAAACCCATACCAAGATTGTTGCAAAGACTACCCTCTCCTTCACAGAGATGCTCTACAATAAGTGTAACTAAGAATACCAGCAATGATTCACTTCAATCATTTTTGAAATTGAAAGATACTAGTAGAAAGAGTGATCCTTTCCAGCCAGCAAGAATTACACTCCAAAAGGGGGGGAAGCAATAATAAAATCATGGATTGAAAGCTAATCATATCTAAATATAGCTTGCCCCACATTCATAACACCTTTCTCAAAAAAAGGAAGGGAGGGAGGGAGACAGGAAGAGAGAGAAAGGAAAGGAGGAAAGGAGGGAAGGAGGAAAGGAGTAAGTGAAGGAGGGGGCGAGAAATGGCTAGGCGCGATGAATACTTTGGCTGCTGAGCAACGGGATTGAATACTAAGTTATTTTCTCCTGCATAGGTCCTCATCAAAATCAAAATAGAAAATTAGAAGAGTCTTTTGAGGATCACACAGTATTGTTTGTATATTCCATTAAATCTCCACTTGGGAAATAGCCAAGGCAACCAGCCACATTACGAGTGGGACAATGCCAGGCCTCCTCGCAGAGGCAGCAGTGCCACCACTGAGGTTTTGCTGGTAGTCGCCGCCATGAACTCTGACCCAGGATCACTTGGTTTTGCACCCACAGAAAGCCAGTGCCAAGGGGGCATTAGAGTGATCTTTGCTTCCCCAGTCATCTTGCCCACTGTTCATTTTTCACCAAAACTGGCAGAAAAATGGTCTAGATTTCCACTTTCAAATGTGTTAAGTTTGGTTTAATGCTGGTTTAAATGATTTGATATTGGACCAATAAGAGAATAGTTTTAGGTATAGGCTGAGATTGTAAAACTTTTTTAAAATCTGCTTCCTAAGTTGTCAAAACTGCTGTTTTGCTCAGAGAACCATGGGAGATAATTTTCAGTTTCTTAAATCTGGTTGAGGAAGTAAAAAGAGTGAGAGAAGGAAATATTTTTCACTTTCTTTCCCTAGAATGGGCAGTATTATATTAGAAAAAAAGACATAGGAGATCAGATGAGAATGTTAGCGTTTGCCCTGCTGGCGAGGGGTCTAGCTGGGGCCCAGGGGCAGGACACCAACACTGGCTTCTCCACGTGGCCTGGGCTTCCCCAAAACACGGCAGGCGGGTTCCAAGGGCAAATGTCCTGACAACGACTGAGTTGGAAACTATACCCTTTCCATGCCCTACCCACACTCCATTGGTTAAGACGGTCACACCAAGATTCTGGGGCAGGAAACACAGACCACAATTTCTTGGTGGAAGAGCACCAGGCACGTGGTAAAAAGAACCAATGTGATGGGCTAAGCATACAGACGTGTCCATCTCTGGGAAACACAGCCTGCCAACACCATCCAATGGGGGAGAGGTCACTGCTGGTAATAACATCAATGCTGGGAAGGTCTATTCGACATGGTTACTGGCATATGTCTTTTGGCAAATCCTGGACTAGCCCTGTGCAAAATCACTGAAATAGCTAGGGCTTATCTTCAAAGATGTTTCTGTTCCCAAAGCCTTCTACATCAGCACTCTGTTACAGCTTCCTTCCCTCCCGCGGCCACGATGCCTCCTGGGTGCCTAGGCCCCTAACTTTTCTACTCCTCTGCTTCCCATGGACACTTGTCCTCGGATGTCCCACTCCACGAAGGCCCCAAGAGGTTTCACTTTTAAAGGATGGAATCTGTAGATCAATTTGGGGGATAGATAATTATGTGCATAAACTCACAGACATAATAATGAGCAAAAGAAGCCATCATAAATAGTATACACCATGTAATTCCATCTGCCTAAAGTTCAAAAACTGGTAAAACTCACCTCTTGTCTTAAAAGTCAGTATTTCCCTTCAGAATATTGGGTAGTAACTGGGAAGACGCCGTGGGCACCTCTGAGATTCTGGTAACATTCTCTTTTTCTAACAGGATACTGGTTACACAGGTGAGCTCATTCTGGGAAAACCCATTGAATTGTCAGTTTGCAGTTTGTGCATTTTCCTCAACGTTATGCTCGAATAAACTCTTAAAAAGAAGGAAAACTGTGTTCCTGAGAAAATGTGTTAATTATCAAATACTCAGTATTATGAGCATGCTCTCTGCACATGATATACTTCTCACTGTATAAGGTGCTTTTTTCTTCATATTAAATATTTTCCTTGTGCATATTTTATATTGTAAGTCTAAAATTTCATCTAATAATTGGTCAATAGCATAATTTGATTGTTCCTTCACTCTGCAGTGTAGACACCTTGGCAGATAACAGAATCTGAGTTCCCAAGGGCTAAAAGATTTTAAAACCTACCCTTACCCCTTGATGCCACATTGCTGAATGCAGTGCTCAGATGAGGAAATGCCCCAGTGAACACTGCTGTATCTGCCCCTTAGTCATTGTAAAAGGGTTTCACTGTACATTGTAAAGCAGTTTGGATTCTTCATGATGAAAGGTTCTATATAAAGAAGGTAATGTAATGGACTTGGCCTCCAACTTCTTTCATTTAAGCTTTAACAGAAACATGAATCTACTATATTAGCATCATAAACCAATAGGTGCTATATAAGTGCTGAATAGAAATATTCTGGGTGAAGGAAATTGCAAATATAGCCATGTATTAGCTTTACCCAGTATTATGCAAATGAGGGTTAATAAAGCAATTACACTTAATTAAAATAATAATAGTAATAACAATGCTACTTTTCTCTACATTCTTCCAAGTCCCTTGGCACGAATTGACTTAGTTATTTGGTGTGCGTCTGCCACCTAAATCCCAAGCGTATTAAATGCAGACTCACATGAGATGCCTCTTTGGAAGGACACAGTTCTCCTCTGAATTAGTACCAAACAAAAGCTTCCAGAAAGTTAGGCGGGTGGGGACAAAAGAAGCACCTCTACACACAAGATTCCCTAGACACTTTGAAAGAGTCCATGACACTTGAAACAATACTCCCACACCCCAGAAAATGTGTAATCCTGCCCAGAGTGACACTGATGTTTCTCAGCATCTTTCGAGACGAGATGCTCCAGCGCTTCCCTGCATTATGATCTTCTTTGAAGAGTTACTGGTCGTCATGAGAGTGACGCCCAGAAACACCCAGTGTTCTCCCTACATGGAGCTTAAAAGTTATTAGAACACTTCCTGGTGAGAGGTGTGCTAATGTAAGTCTTTGTCGTTGTATTGTTCTTTCTTCACTCCATCTTTGGCGACTGAGAGGTGATTCCCACTTCCATAGGTGCTGCAGCTCAGATGAAATATTTTTGTGGGTCTTCAAGTTCAGATTTACAGAGAAATGTATTGAATCTATTAACCACTAGCTTTACGTGTATGACAGATGAACTACTCTATCTACTGTATGGATGAAAAATGAAATTCTGTTTTGACCTCTTGTTTTTCAATGGAGCCCAGGAAGGCTCTCACTAGAAGCCAGTTTCCTTGTCACTGCAGCCCTCTGTACCAAATGATGTAAACCACCAATCTTTTTGCAGAAAGTTCCAAAATATCACTTTGGATAGACACGACTTCTGAAATGGAGGTGGGGCGAGACCGCCCAGTCTGGACAGGATGAGAAAGGGGATGGTGAGCAGCTGCTCCGGCTGACTGAAGGCGGGGCCAGGCTCAGCCCTAACGGGAGGGTGGGTTTGTGCATCTGTGGAAGGGACCTAAGTGAAATGTGCCAGAGATTTTACAAGAAATGGCACATTCTGTGCAAGAAGATTCTTGTCTTAAGCATGGTCTGGTGGGTTCTGAAGTTCTTTTTGATATGGGATATTTTGTTCAAGGAAATCTTAACATGAAACCCCAAGTAGAAAACCAATAAAGGCCATCCAAGAGGGCCCTCAGTGGTCTGTTATCCCTGCTCTAACCTGGTGAAATCCATGCGGTGAGGTTATTGTTAGTTAGATCCACACAATCTTCAGTGACGTCTTCATGAAGGAGATGAGACCTGAATCAGACTTTGCATGGCTGGCAGGCTGTGCCTGGGTGATGTGTCTCTCAGAGTTCAATGCAGGAAAAAGAAAACACTCCAAGCGTGTAAGCAGAAAGGGATGAAACACAGGAAATTAGGTGCCTTCGAAGATCACTGCAAGGGCTGGAGGTATAAGTCAGGGGGTTCTTTTGGCAGGATGTTTGGTTTCAAGGTCACCAATACAGAGGTCAGGAAACTGCCAGAAACTCTACTGCCACCACTGCGTCTGCTCCACCGCCCCCCTGCACGCACGTGCTGGTGGAGCTGGGCTGCTGCTCCCACACAGGTCAGGGCCTGCTTGCCAGGCAGCACCGCTGCAGGAAGAGAGCCTCTGCTCCTCCGGTTTCTAATCTTTGTGCAAGAGCACCTCACTGCAGAGCCTAAGCTGCATCCAGAACCACAGCCCCAAAGGGGTCTGGGAATGGAGCTTTTAGCTTTCCAGCTCCGTGACATGAGAAGGAACCTACAGGAAGCTGACTGTACCTAGTCCAGAGAATCAGGGGAGAGACAATGTTTGGGAAAAGCCTGGCTGAGGTGGAGCTAATACCAACTGGAGGACGAGTTCAGGGTCAAGTGGAAGCTGCAGTTGGGCTGTGAAGTCACTAAGAAGCTCCGGTAGCCTTGAATGGATAAATGGAGGGCCAGGCATCACCTCCCCCAGAAAGGTTTAAGAATAGCTTGAGCAGTCTTCTTTAGGGATGATTTGAGATGCAATCTTTTCTTTCTTTCCTCTTTTTATAACATAAGTAATCTAAGTTTGTTGTAAAAATATTAGAAAATACATTAACCACCCCAGCAATAAAAGTCACTCACAATCCCACCATCTGGAGATAATCATGTATTGTTGAATCTCCTTCCAGATATTCCAGGGATATTTGTTTTTACTATAATAGCACGGTTCTCAACTTTTTCTTTACTTATGAGCAACTTTCCACATAACAAGTGGCCATCTAGTGACATTATCAATGTCTTAGCAGCCACAGGGTCAACAGTATTCTGTTACAGAGGTGTCTCATATTTTATCTAATACATATTTTATTTAGAGCTCCTCTTTGTTGGATGTTCCAATATTTTAGATGAATAGCGATGGAATGAATAGAAAATGCAATATTTCAAGGGAGATTTGAATTGAAAGAGGCTAAAAGCAAAAACACCCGTGAAATGGGAGGACGCAGCAAAGCTCGAGTGTGAAAAGGGGAAGAGACTGAGAGGCCACGCTCCACCCTCTTCCTCATTCAACGAGCACCAATCGAGGCCACATTTCATGCTTTCTTAGCCCAAACTCTCTCGTCCTCATTCTCTGTCTTTCTTTAATCTGTCCTAAGGTTTGTGTACAATTCAAGGTTCAGACTCAAATCTAAGTAGCAACTAATAGAAAATAGGACTGAAAGAATGAGGTCAAGAGAAATTCTTTATTACAGTTCATTTCCGGAAATTTTATGGAGAGGCTTTTCTGTGGCTCACACAGGGCTTGTGGGGGAGGGGCTGTAAAAAAAAAAACAGCTACAGACCCTACCATCAAAGCACCCAGTGCCGACAAAGATGAGCAGGAACCTCTCGGTCACGGGGAGGCACCCGCTTGTCTTCCCCTGGAACCGACCCTGGTCCCAGGCACTTTCGTCCGTAATCCCTTCACCTCTTGGGTCCTGGTTGTGAAAAGGCAGGACAGTGAGAAAGAGCTGGATATGGTTTCATATTTTCTAGTACAGGAATATTTAACACAAGCTCTCTAATAATTTTCTTGTCTAGCCATCCTCATCTTTTTATTTTTTAGGTAAGGGAATAGGTAGTCACCCCTTGTGGTTTGTAGCCAGAATTCATGACCAGAGGAACGCTTGGCTTTGAAATGGTGTTAACACTGAAATCCTCCTCTTTCTTGTTGAGGTTGCCTCGTCTCGATCCTCCCTCTCCACATATTGATCACACATTGCATGTTTCAAAGTGTTCAGTTAATCATTCCATTTTTTTTCCAAGAGAGTAGCTAACTCTTAATATGCTGCAGGTTTCCTATGACACTTCTTTTGCCTTAAAAAAATATCTTGAAAGAGTAAGTCCGCCAATAAAGAATCTACATGGACCAAAAAGCCATCCCACAACTTCTCTCAAACAGAGCTGGAGTGTAAACAGAGAAAACATGGCAATAACAGTCACACGCTGTCCTGGAGCCCCTGGACCTGTAGGTCGATGGTCCAACTCCAGTAGGAAGGAAGCCTCAGCCGGCCGCTCAGCCCTGGACACTTGACCCACACCTTCTGAGATCTCAGCTGGATGCATTTGTAGCTGTTTGGGGATTACAAATTCCAAGTGTGGTTTAAGATCTGGTCATTTTGCCCTGCTGTACTTGTATTCTTCCTGTTCGATAATTTGTAGCTTTTAATTTGTCTGGTCAGAGGAATAGCTCTTAGCAGATGGTTGTAATCAGTCCCCTGGGTGAGCCTTGCAGGGAAGTTGGATGAGAGACTCCAGCAAGGATCAAGGATTCTGTGACTCACGCGGCTGGATCCCAGGCCAGGAGTGAGGGTGCTGATTGCTTCCAACCTGTTCTTCGGAGAGTCGTAAATGTCACTGGTCTTTCTTCACATGGTAGGGATGCAGTCATACAAGAGAACGTGAAAAATAGTATGTGCTAAAAATGTATTCACAGGATCCAAACTCATGCTTAGAATTAAGTTGTTGAATCCAGTCCAATTGTTATTCTTTTTATGTTCAAGTTTTAGTAACAGGATGTTTTCAAATAGTTTACATTTCTCTTGGGATATATTCCCTAACCAAATGTCATACCAGTGTTAGCTGGGAGTTATTTGGATTTGCTCAATTCTTGTTGCTTCTAGCCCCAAGATTTAAGCTATTTCTGCAAGCAGAATCCTGCATTGAAGATAGTGGGCTCTTCTTGTCTGTCCTGAAGGAGAAAAATGATTAGATCAGTGGGACTTTTGCAGAGCATATTATTAAATCCTTGGACATTAAAAATGTTAGGTGTTTGGCATCCACACACGATAGAAGAAACTTGCAACTGGCATTCAAAACATAGCTGATGAAAATGTTAATGCTAATACAGATGCTTCTTGACTTATGATGGAGTAGCAACCAGATAAACTTATCACAAGTTGAAAATACTGTTAAGTTGGAATGCATTTAATACACGTAACCTACAGAACATTGTAGCTTTGCCTCACCTGCCTTAAATGTGCTCAGAACACTTACATTAGCTTGCACTTGGGCACAATCATTTTGCTGCTGCAGCCAGCATCACGAGATAGTATTGTACCACATATTGCTTGTCCAAAAAAAACATCAGAATTCAGAATTTGAAGTATGGCTTCTACTGAATGCATATCACTTTCACACCATCAGAATACTGGAAAATCGAACCTTTCTAAGTCAAGGACCCTGTGTTTTTATTTTTAGTATTATTTAATGTAATGCTAGTCTCTAAGGAAATTATATTTATTAGGCATTTATTTTTTCCTCTAAAACCTTTTACTATACTCCAAAATATCTTTCTTTTCTTTTGTGGTTAAAGGGTAGATCTTTACTGTGGAATATTTGGAAAATAAAAAAATATAAAGAAAATTTTGAAGTACCTATGATTCTTCAGTCCTGGGGGCTTCATTTTCTAAAAGACAGTCAGTGGTGAACATTCTTTGAAATTTTATAAAACTCATTTTTTTCTGAATAAAAAACTTTACAGTTTAAATCATGATTCATACTTCTGACAGAAATCTAGCTTCAGAGCTCCCCTGAGGCCACAAATCAAGTGTTCTAGGACGACTCCTAGTTCCAGAAGGGCTCCTAGTTCCAGAATGGCTCCTAGTTCCAGAAGGACTCCTAGTTCCAGAAGGACTCCTAGTTCCAGAAGGGCTCCTAGTTCCAGAATGGCTCCTAGTTCCAGAAGGGCTCCTAGTTCCAGAATGGCTCTGAGTTCCAGAAGGGCTCCTAGTTCCAGAAGGGCTCCGAGTTCCAGAATGGCTCCGAGTTCTCAATGGCTCTGAGTTCTAGGATGGCTCCTAGTTCTAGAGCAACTCCTCTTCAGATAAGTGGACAAGATATGGGGAAGAGGTAATTTACCACGGTTCATCTCTTTGGGGCCTTGGTTAAATGACTATTTTCTTTTTAATGTAATATTCTGTGAATAAAATCTAAAACCATGCATACAACTGAGGGGATCCCATAGGTTAATGAGAGATATTCAACAAGTACCAGTCTGGCTGCAAGGGAGTCTGGAGAAGTGAGCATTTGGAGTGGGACATGGTGCCGCTCTGGGCAGAATGGTGTTTCTGAAGTCGGGGCAAAAAGAGAGTGACTATCTCGTGGGCAGCTGACAGAGTCTGCTGGGGACACGATACTCACAGAGCCAGCTGGGGCAAATCTGGGACACTAGCAAGGGATTTTAACCCTGTATCTTACGAAATTTGAGCTGAATGGACTTATTAGCCCCACTTTTCCATATATGCAAACCCAAAAGCCAAGCAAAAAGATAGTTGTGTTTCAGAACTATTCAACACAAGTAGTAAAAAATAAAGTAATATTCCTTGAACAGGGCACATGGAGTTTTTACTGAACCACATCACGGAGATGTATTTATGGCTGAATTCACCTCCTGTCTCCAGGAGACCTTTTAAAGCCAGCAAATTCTTTCCAGGTACAACTAGGCTAAGATCCACGTCAAGAAACATTTATTCTAGAACCAGTCGTCTGTCACACAAGCAATTTCTAAACTTGATTCTGTTGGTTTGTGTATCTACAGGACTTTAAATTTGTAGGGCATCATTTAATGGGCTTCAAATATACCTTGATTCTAAAATTCTCTCCAAAGCTACATTCCCGTGGCTTTTTCTTCGGTTTGCATCTTCCCATCTCAATTTGAAAGCAAAGGCACCCTCCAGCTAATACGCCATCTTTAACTCACTCTAAGCAGAGAACTTGCTAATTATCCACCACCTCCCCATTCTTCACCTTGTCTTTCCTCCTATTTATCACTTCTATTCACTCACTCTAGCTAAGAGACTGGGAGAAGTGTCTAGAAGCATGAAGGAGACTTTATCTGGATCAGCAGCTGTCACCACGCGGTTTTGTTTTATGGCAGCCTTGCTCTTCCTTGCTCTTTTCTGCGAGGGAGTGGCTAATTGCCCAGAATGTCTAAGATCCGGGGTTTAAAACCCCACCGTCTCTAGGCGGTACCTATTCCTGGATGAGAAAACTACACTTGGCAGAGGTGTGTACGGCTGCTTTGAAGGCAGAGAACGTTAATTTGCAACCACTGCTGCACAGAATAAAGGAAAGGCAACTGCTGTTCTCCTGGGAGAAGCCACTTAGGCAAGAAAATAAATAAGAGGATTTTGATTATATTAGAAACTCTTAGGCTTGTGCCCAGGGACGCTCCATCTTTAAACTCTTGTCGTTTCATGTTTACACAAAAATTATAATGGAAGAAAAAAGGCTCATAGTTCTCTGTACTAGCATTTCACATTTATGTATGTTTCCATGTTCTATTCGGGTGATGCAAGGCACAAGTTGCATTATCTCATATCGTTAAATGAGGTAACAAACATAAAGGGCCCAGCATGGTACCTAGCACATAGTAGGCCACCTAGAACTATCCTTTTTCTTTCTCCTTCTCTCTTTTGCTTTACACCTTGTTGCCCTTGCTTCTTGCCAGAAATCACATTGGAAGGGAGTCCAGCCCAGCACGCCAGCCCTGGCTGGTCAGAACCAATGAACAAGGCTCTACTGCTGACATCAAGTGCTCCCAGCGCCTGCCCACGGCTCCTCATTGGGTGCAAGGTTCTTTGCCGTTGGGTGCCAGGAGGCCATGTCATGCAGTTTGCTCTTCCCCCACCTACAATTAATTCAACAAATGGAGCGTTGGTCTATTCGAGGGAGAGATAATGAACGTAAATAACTGTAATAATAATACTGTATGCCAGGTACTAGATGATACTACTATAATAATAATGATTATTCATATAGCTAATAACTATTGTGCACTTATTACATGCCAAATACTGTGCTGTTTGTACAGCCTCAATATACTTATTTACTGAATGGGCCCCAAAAAGCAGGCTTTAACCTAAAAACATCTTTATTTCTCTCCTTCAAACATGATGTCAAAAATGGGACAATGTTGGATACCTTTCTCTCCTGGTCACTTTCAATTATTTCAGATATGACCAAGTCCAGTCCAGACGAAAACAGAAGTTAAACTCAGATCAGATTTAAACCTGCCTGGATCCTTAATGGCTTCCCAGTTGCCATCTACAATTCCCGTGAAGACCAGCTGTGCCTGAATTCAGGGGCTGCCCCCGTAATCGCTCAACATCCTCTCTTTATTTGAGCAACCTGGCAATCTTACAACAGCCCTTCCTCGACCAGAAGAAGATGGGCAATAAATTCTCAACAGAGCTTTTGAGAAACAAGACACTTTGGTGGCAGCAACCTCACTGGCCACCACCCAACTGCTCTGGCAGGAACTGGCTGCCTTTCTCCACCTTTCTCCCTCGGAGAGCTCACGTGTTGTGGTGTCGTGATTTTTTAAATTAACATCTTCGTGTGAAGGAGGCAGCAAGAGTAGGGGAAAGGGAATGCTTTTGAGGAGGGTCTTTGTGGGGAAAGTCTCGCCCTGGATCATGAGCAAGGTTCTGCCCTCTCACCCCCAGTGAGGTGGGACTATGGGGCAAATTTAATATGGAAGCCCCCTGAAGTTCAGTGAATCTCTCGTCTCTGTCTCCTTTCTGTCTGTTGGGTCCATGGTTGCTGGATCTCTTAGGGCTGGGTACTGTCTTGTTCTGTTCTTTCAATGTGGCGTTCCTTATCACCTAATGTCTCTACTTTGGAGATTTAGTTAAAAGCTGAGACAATAGGATTAGTTCTCTCCCAGTTCTAGCGTACAAACATTATCTAACTTAATCCTCAGAACAGCCCTCTGAGGGAGACAGTAAGATTCCTGCGTGTTACAAATGAGGAATTGCCAGGATCTTATCCTAGATCACATACTGAGTAATGCTATTAGAGTATTAAAACCCAGGTTGGCCTAATTCCCAAGCCCGTTCTTCCCACCCCACCC
This sequence comes from Trachops cirrhosus, assembly GCA_028533065.1. Taxonomy (NCBI): domain Eukaryota; kingdom Metazoa; phylum Chordata; class Mammalia; order Chiroptera; family Phyllostomidae; genus Trachops; species Trachops cirrhosus. The sequence goes on along the minus strand of CM052549.1, from coordinate 10,710,997 downwards.
TGGCAGAGAAGAAGGCAAAATGTCACCCCCTCAGCAGGGCAGCAGGGGGTGAGCCTGCAATGTCCGTGTCTCTGACGGCACGTGTACCCCAGGAGCTGCAGACGTAAGGAGCTCTTGGGAGATGGTGGGAGACAGATCTGCAAAGGGGGGCTGAGGCCAGATTGTGGAGTGCCTTGAGTGTGTGATGTGCATTTAAAAATGGCAGGGAACTGACAGATGGATAAAAACAGCTCTGGTCCATATATACAATGGAATACTACTCGGCCCTAAAAAAGAATGAAATCTGACCATTTGCTATAGCACGGACAGACCTAAATAGTATTATGCTCAGTGAAATAAGTCAAAGAAAAACAAATACTATATGATTTCACTTATATGTGGAATCTAAAGAACAAAATAGATGAACAAACAAGTAGAGTCAGACTCATAGACAGAGAGCAGACTGCTGGTGGCAAGATGAGAGAGGGGTTGGGAGACGGAGTGAAAAGGCTGAAGGGATTAGGAAGCATAAATTGGTGGCTGCAGAGTAGTCACAGGGATGCAAAGTACAGCATAAGGAATATAGCCAATAATATCGCGATAACCATGTGGGTGCCAAGCGGGTACTGGAAATATTGGAGGGAACGCTTTGTAAACTATATGATTGTCTAACCAATATGCTCGACACCAGAAACCAATTCAAAATAATACTGAAAGTAAACTGTAACTGAAAAATAAAAACAAAACAGAACAAAAAAAATAAGAAAAATGAAACTACCAAAAAAATGGCAGGGAAGTTTGCGTTCTGCCAGAGATAATTGGAGTCATTAAAGTTTTGAGCAGGTAAGTGACCCCCTCGTACCTCTGCTCCGCAGATTGTCCAGGTGGCGGAGTGGAGAACAGGTGGAGGGGGGCAGGGCTGCGGTCAGAAGCATATGGCAGCCGTCCGAGAGAGAGGATAAGAGTCCACGAGGCAGTGCTGGCAGGGATGGCGGAGGAAAGCCCGGTGCGGGAGAAAGTGTGGCGACCTGCAGTGCCCACGTTGTCCACACACAGAGAGGGAACAGAGGCAGGGACAGGGAACCGGCGTGGGTGCTCCCAAAGCGCCGGGGAGAAGAGCAGGCCTACAGGCTTGCCCCGAGAGCCCAGCCCAGCTGGCACACAGAGGGGAGGTGCTGAGCTCTGCAAAGGTAAGACGAGGGCTCAGCAAAATGCACTCCTGCGGCATCAGACAGGAAGGCCCGAGCATGTGTTTGTGATGGATTCCGGGGCTGCGAACAGGCAACGCAGCTAGTGACCTGTGGAGACTTCAGGTCCGGGGACAGGGCTACCTGCAAATCTTGGTTATTACTTGTGAAGTTTGCAAAGGAAGCCTGGGCTGGCTCAGTTCTTTTCTTCTTAAAATGTACATGCTGGAACCTTAAAAGGGTGTGTGTGTTGTGGGGGGCAATCATATCTGAATAGCCTCTCTGCATTCAGCAGGCCTCTCTCCCTGCCTGCATGAGGTCAGCTTGCCATGACCAGGAAACTCCGTGTTGTGCAAGAAGCTTCTCATTCCAAATCATTTTTTTTTCTTTTATGTAGAAGTTCCACCAAACAGCACCCACCGATCGGGCCCTTGTTCAGCCGTGGCTCCTTTTCGGCTGGGATAAGGTGACGTGGAAGTGCCTGCCTAGGGCTTCGGGTGAAGTCCGGTGAAGTCTGCAGTCCTGCTCCCTCCTGCCCTTCTTCACCTTCCAGCCCCCCGCTCTGATCGAGCAAGGGCTCCCCATTTCCCAGCCTTTCTGCTTCTTTGTTCCCAGATGCAGGGGTGCATTTCATTCTTTCTGCTTGAAATGTCCTCCAAGTGCCAGCACCATGCACACCCTGCCCTCTTCACCCAGTGCCAACCCACCTCTAATGCTCGGCGTGCTTGACACCTCTTCCAAGAGCCTCTTCCGTACCCACTGCTCTGAGGTCTCCTCTGTGTTCACATGGCTTGGTCGCAACACTCTCACACTGTATTTTAAAGTATTTTCCCCCACATTATAAAAGTCGCTGATACTACTATAGAATATTTGGACAATACAAAAAAGGCTTAAAGGAGAAAAATTACACATAAGCCCACAACTTGCGGTTATAAGCACTGTTAACATTTTGATAAATTTTTTCCAGCATTTTTCTATGCATATATTTATTTGGTTTTACACACTCAGAAAAGGGAAAAAAACACAAAACCTGCAAAAAAGACAAGAAGAATATTAAACGAACTCTGGCTGGTGTAGCTCAGTGGATTGAGCGCTGGCCTGTAAACCAAGGGGTCGCTGGTTCGATTCCCAGTCAGGGCACATGCCTGGGTTTCGGGTCAGGCCCCAGGTGGAGGGGCGTGTGAGAGGCAACCACACATTAATGTTTCTCTCCCTCTCTCTCTCTCCCTTCCCCTCTGTCTAAATATAAATAAATAAAATCTTTAAAGAAAAAAACCATGAAATGTTTACTTATTAAAAAATTGGAAAAATATAAAAAATATTGAATGAATGCAGTGTTTCTAGGTGACTGGTAATTTTCATACATAGCTCAGAAAATTTAAAGGTCAGATTGCAAGGACATTTTTTAGCATCAGTTTAACAAAAACATGTGCTGGAAAATGAATACTGAAAGCTACTTATACAGTTTGTATCCTCTCTCTTTTGGTGGGGCATTATATTATGTCCTACAACTTCTTTGAAGATACACTTTCAGACCATAATCCTCTGTTCCATGATTCTCCCTGGATTATACTGTTGGCTCACTTTTCAGTATCCCTACCAAACTACAAGCGTATTTAATGCAGCACCTGTGAACTTTACCGTTTTAAATCCAGTACCTAACACAGTCTGACTGTGTGGTTAGCATGTAACAACATGAATGAGTGAAAGGTCACCGCACTCTCCCCGAACATTCTGCTCAGTCAGCCAACCTCTGGCGATTCGTCACGTGCCGCCGAGGTGGCTGAGGCTGGGTGGGAGTGCACAGATCTGGTGGATGCCCAAAGGCACCACAAGCCTCGTACATGCCCCTTCGAGGATGAAGGCCTGACACTCCCGGCTGCTGCTGTGCTGCTGGCAGAAAACCTTTAGGGAGTGTCTCCCCTGAAGAGAGCCGCTTTGTCCAATGTCACCCCTTTCCTACGATGGCCTGCCTCCAATGACTGGTCCGTGGCAGTACAAAGCCCTGGCCCCAATTCCTCAACTGGGGACACATCTGAGGAGCTTCAGAACTCCCCTTAGTGTCTGCCGAGGCCACGAAGACCGTATCACGGCTCGACTTCTCCCTTTGCCCAATCCTGCTTCCTTCTCCTTTCCTCAGGTGTTGACCCCAG
>CM052549.1:10627951-10707178 GCA_028533065.1 Trachops cirrhosus | reverse complement strand
GTATAGAGTCGCACAGACATAATAGTTGAAGCTGTGAGAATGAGGAAACTGTCAGAGTTATTTTCTTTTTAAGTTTATAAATAGAAGAGGAGCAGATCCATCAAGTGATGGCCCTTCAATTAAAGGAGAAAAGGATGCACTGAAGGGAGAGAAGAGAGGTCACATATATTAGTAAGAGACTCAGTCTGGTGCAGTATCTCCAAAAACAAAAAAAGAAGAAAACTGTAATCATAATTTTTTCCTGTTAATTTGGCTCAAGCCATGTGAACTGCATACTGAGTTATTTGCCCCATGATGTGAGCATCGCACAGAACACAGAGGCAATGCAGGGAGGAGGGGTAACTTCAGGGAACAATGACTGACATCCTCAAAGAGTAAGTAGAATAGCAAGATGCTACAAAAGAGGAATTTCCAGTGAACACTACAAAAGCCCTCGGAAATTAAATACATGATAACCAAAATCTTAAATGTAATAACGTTGGAAAATAATTGACAATTCTCCCAGAAAATAGGATAGGCAAAAATATGGAGAAGAGGAAGTTGCAGAAGTAATTTAGAAAGTCCAACTTCTGAAAGATAGGACAGATAAAGCAAACCAGAGATGTACCAAAGAAATCAGACAAGAAAACTTCCCTGTAGGACTTGAGTTTTCAGACTGAATGGGCTCAATGAAGGCCCGGGACAATGAACAAAAAACACAACAAACTGTATCATCATGATATTGTGGAGTTCTGGGAATAAAGAAGGAAAACGAGAGAGAGAAAGGTTAGGAGACAATGCAATAATATCTCTGAGGCCGCAAAGGAAAATAATTTCCAAACCAGAATCTTATACCCAGCTAAGCTTTGACAGGAAGGAAAGACAAGGTCTAAAACTGTATCTCCCGTGTGTCATTTTCAAAAAGGTACTAGAAAGTATACTCCACCAAAACAAGGCAGTTAAGAAAGAGTAAGACATGACATTGATAACAAATAAGCAAATAAAAACTACAAGATCCAACGGAGAAGACAATGAAAAAAAGAATTCCAAGGATGATAAGGCGGAGGAATATGAGAGTGCTGAGTTCTAACTTCCAGAGCAGGAAGCTAATGGGTAATACCCATAACTGAAGAAATTTTTTAAAGCAATATAATATTGTTATTTAGAAATATGATGGTAAATAATGGAGGAACAGCCAAAGAAATGAAAGGAATTTCCTAGAATCTCATGGAAGCGGAATTGGGGGAGGGGATTCAGTGGGGAAGGCACTGCTGTTTTTCTTTGTAAGTCTTGTAGTAGTATTTAACTTTTAAACTAAGCACATTTATTACTGTCACACAAATTAAATTTAAATGGCAAAGGTCCATTAATATGCCAGAAATAATTTGTAAATTGCGTGCAAAAATAGGCCCCTCGCCCACATTATTAGAAGTAGTATTTCAGGAGAAAGTAAGGCCCTCTGGTTTGTCTTTCTTCCCCTGCAAATGGTTTCTGAGCAAATTCTTGGGAGCCCATCAATCTGCCAATTAGGAGAAAATGTAAGATTAACAGCAGGAATCATGACTGCAAGGAAACAGTTACCATCCCATAAAATTATTGCCTTTACCAAATTAGAATAAACCTGTCAAGACAATGTTTAACTGTCTTTATGTAAAAATCAAAACGGCTTGGCTTCAACTGTCAGACTCTTCCAACTTGCCTGCAACGACGTGTTCCCTTAGTAAGGCGTGTACTTCAAGTTGCATTTGCAGTTTGGGGGTATGCCGTGGGCCAGCCCGTGAATCCAGGAGCTGCCTTTTCTATGGCTGCCTCCGGCCGCGCTATAGAGTAACTGGCTCATTTTTCGCCGCCCCAGCAGTTGCGACAGGCTGGGTGGCTGTCGCTCGACAGGAAGACCACGAGGTAAAATGTCTTTGCACCCTCACTGATCAATAAAACAAAATAAAAAATCTAGCTCCCCCACTTGGAGGAGAGGCAACTTTCTGTAGCCTCTCACATGTGCTAGAACTTTACAAACAGGTATCCCCCAAACCACCAGAGGAGACAAATCAGTACAATACTAGTTATTTTTATGTGCTGCCTCGTTGTTTATACAAAGTATCTCAGACCACTTTAAAGTCAAGAGGGAAGAATGGAGATTGTGATTTATAAAGCCTGAGGGACTCGGACTCATGCTGCGGAGGTAGGGAATGGCCCACTAAGGACTCTGGGGAAGGAAGGAGAGCTAAGACGCGGGGGCCAGCCACGCTGGTAGCCGGAGGAGGAGAGGATTGCAGCAGGAGCCGCAACTTCACTCTTGGACTTGAGCTGCTCATCACGAAGGGATGGTCAGAACTAGAAGACAGAGGTGCACCACCCAAAGCTGACATGCTTATAAATCTCTCTTGGCAAGAATTTCCTTTTTCAAGAGATTTGTTGAGATATCATCTATATACCTGCCATACAACTCACCCACTTAAGGGGTAAAATTCAATAGTTTTTGGTATATTTACAGGATTGCGCAAACACCAGCTTTGGAGCATTTTCATCCCCTCCCAATTAAATCCATTGCCCTTGGCAGTCACTCCCTTCCCCCTTCCCTACCCGACACACAGTCCCAGACAATCACGATTCTACCTTCCGCCTCTATAGAGTTGCCTTTTGATATACACAAAGCCATACAATATGTGGTCTTCTGTGGCTGGCCTCTCTCATGTAGCCCAATGCTTCCAGGGTCCATTGTGTTGCCACATGTATGAGTGCTTCGTTCCTTTTTATGGCAGAATAATATTCCATCATGTGCATACATCACATTCTGCTGTGCATTCATCAGCTGGTGGACATGTGGATGGCTTCCACTTGGGCTGTTACCAATACTGCAGGGAACATTTATGTACCAGTTTAATGAGAACATATGTTTTCAATTCTCTTGGCTACATATGTAGGAGAGGAATTTCTGGGTCGCATGATAACCACATGAAACATGGAGAGGAACTGCCAAACTGTTTCCAAAGCACCATTTTACATTTCCATCAGCATTGTATGAAGGGTCCAATTTTTCCACGTCTTTGCCAACACCTGTTATTTCCTGCCTTTTGTTACAGTCAGCCTCGTGGGGACGAGGCGTTATCTCACGGTCCCAGGAATTCCTCACCTTTCCCTTTGTTCCTACCTCTCGCGATATGCAGGCTTTAGTGGCCACCAGCTATTTTATTAACATTCCAAAATGGAAAAGGAAGAATCAATAAAGAACTATTGCATTTTGGTATACTTTTTAATTTTTTATATACTTTTAATTTTAAAATATGTTTATTGATTTTACAGAGAGAGAGGAAGGAAGGAGATGGGAAAAGAAAGAGAGAGAGAAAGAAACGTCGATTGGTTGCCTCCCACATGCACCCTGACCAGGGATCGAATGTACAACCTAGGCATGTGCCCTGACTGGGAATCAAACCCCCAACCTTTTGGTGCATGGGACAATGCTCCAACCAACTGAGCCATACCAGCCAGGGCAAATTTTGATGCACTTTCTAAAGTTGCCCACAGACCCCAATGCTTGGAAGGGATAAACACAGATATTGAATAAACTATACATTATTACCGTTCATCACATATTATCACCTACTGAGGACATATATACCAACAAAAGCCTTTGCCAAGTGCCTTGGAGGAAGTTAAAAACACATAAGCTTCTTCCCACCAAGGACTTGCAGAACTCTGGAACTCGTAATGATAGCGATAATACTGTTTGCACACAACTTTACAGATTATAAAGGGCTTTGAAATTTCTTTCTTTTTTTTTCTTTCTTTTTTCAGAAGCTGATCATTACAGCAGCCAGGGCTCTCTGACCTCTCCATCCCGACAGAACAAGGGATGAGGGGCTCCCCAGGGGGTGGGTGTGCCATGGGGCAGCATGACAGAGGGAAGGATCCGACAGGACACACTTGGGGAGCCCATGACGTGGGGAGCACGAAGAGCCAAGAAGCCCTGGTAGCCCGAGAAGGAAGTCCGACCCCATCACGATGCCACAGGTGGGAGAAACAGCCGGGTACAGAGACACACTCTCAGGGGCCAGGAGCCCAGACAGACCGCAGAGGACCGGGGGCCCAAGGGCAGTGCCTGGGCACACACCAGAATGGACTCGTGGCTGCCACTGGCTTTCCAGGGCCACCGACCCTTCTCCAGCTGCCTCTTCTTCCCGTGTGCTTTTTCTAGAAGCTGTTCTCTGAGACATCGTCTCCAACTCCCACATCGCACTGCCAAAAGCATTATCGTTCAAGACAGTGTCACTTGCTTATGAAAAACCTTTGCCCTCTCACCGTGGCATATAAGAAGGCCAAAATGCAGCGTCCAAGGCTGTTCCCAATCTGACCCGACCCAAGCCACATTCCCCAGCTCCTCTGCCACCCCTTCCCCCCGCATTTGTCATTCCCCCCACATACTCTGCAAAGCCTTCCCTGACTCTGCTAGGCAGAACTCAGTGCCCTTTTGCCTGCGTTCTTTCACCCCTTGCTTTATAGCCCCACTGCCCTCATCATCAGTTAGTGTGTTACACGCAAAGGTGTGTACATTTCAGTTCCTTGAATTGGGGGTCCCTGCAGGTAGGGGCCCTGTCTCCTTCATCTTTGCATCAACAGTGCCAAAGTGGTTTACAGAAGTGGCAATGGACAAAGGTGATGCACGAACGAGCAGGTGGACGAACCAATGAACAAGTAAATTTACGCAAAATGCCAGGCCAGTTTGGCAATATTTAGGACAAATACTGACTTGGGCGACTGTCATGGCTAGGAGCTCATCTCAACATCAGATCAGAACAGTTGGCAAAGTGTGCTTATGTTCATACCTTTGTCCTCAAGAAAACCCACTTAAACCTATATATTTAGACTCGCTTTGATTAGAGCTCTTTTGCTTAGTATTCAAAAAGGATATATAAGTATCATTCAACCAAAAATTCAATAATGACAAAATATAAATGAAAAAATAAAATGCAAGCATGCTTTTATTTACCAATGGTCATCAACAGCATGTGCTAGAAGTGCCAACAGAACCATAGCTCCTGAACCTAATCACTCGCCATGGTAGATAGATTTTAAGAAGGATGGGGTGGTGCTGGCCTTTGAGTTGATTTTCCAAGAAATGCAGTAGGCCTGTGCATTTGTGAAACAGTTGGGTAGTGTCAGAAATACCTTTTGTGGTACACTGTGCCCTCAGCAACTGAATTGATGCCTAAGGGGAAAACACTTGTAGTGAATTAAAAACGGCTATAAATTCTTTGCCACTTTTCTCATCACGAGGTGGAGACTCAACCTTGCACCTTGCATCCGAGCGGGCTCTGTGACTTTCTTCATCCAACAGAATGCAGCAGAAGTCACACTCCATAGCTTCCAAGGCTGGGCTTTGAGAAATTGGCAGTTTCTGCTCTCGTGTGCTAGAAACGCTCCTTCTTGGAACCCAGACTGGCTCAAGCCATGTGGGAAAACTGAGTGGAGAAAACTAAGGCGCTCTGGTCAATGGTCCCAGCTGAGCTCCCCGACAGCAGCCACCACCAATTTCCTGCCACATCAGGGAGCCTGTTTACAAGTTCCACATCAGAGAAGCCTCCAGCCTGGTGAGTGCAGCCCCATCCGATGCCACATGGAGCAGAAGAACCTTCCAACTGAGCCCAGTCAACCCACATACTGTATTTACTTAAGCCAGTAAGTCTGGGTGTGGTTTGTGAAAGCAGCACAGGCAACAGAAACAACCCCTGGTTTGGAACCAGGCAGGAGGGATTTACTAGAAAGCGAGGCCAGTTCAAAATTCTGCTCATCCCTAGGAATACCAAAGTGGGGTGGAAATAAGACTTTCTGCCTGCCTGGCTATTCCCAAAAGAAACAGCTTAGCTGGCTGTGGAAGAATTAATTAGAACAATGCAGTACAGTGAGATAAACTGCTACCTCAGCAGTGTCACTGGCAAAGTGTGCAGAAACGGTCGTGTCATTAAAGCAAGCAATCTAATTACTACAATATGTACAAAGTGAAATAATCAACCTGCAGTTTGATGAGAGGAGTATATGAAATCTGTAGCTATAAAAAACACGGTGGAATCAATACAGTTTATGAAAACGGAATTGTGAGTGACTGTGTGCGGGTAACTAAGGCACAGCATGGCCCGTACTTAGGAAATGAGGAGAGGGACCTTGCAGTCTGAGGCCACACTCGGAATAAAGGGTTAACACACACTTACCTATCGCTTCACTTATTTTCATTACATCCAGGGCTACTGATATACTCTCGTTTTTAGGTTCTGCTTTTTGCCCAGGTATCTGTCACTTGCTCATTTGCTGCCAACCCAGTGGACTCCTACTTATCAATGTCCAGTTAACACCACCTCTGTGAAGCCTTCCTTTATTTCTCCTACCAATAATTACCCATTTTCCCCACTGTGTCCCCATGCCACTTTTTGTTCAAATAGCACTCACCGTCTTGTTTCAATTCCTGGTTGCAAGAGCTCACTGAGGGCGGGACTAAGCCCTACACAGTTTGGTGTGCTAACGGGCGAGACATGGTCCCGGCAATGCAGAAAGACTATGTAGGGGGTGTTCAGTATTTAAGTGGGTAAATGGGTAAAAAGATTTAAGAAAAGTTTAAATAGATTGTGGGAGAGAGGGGGTGGATGGAGATGGAAAAAAGGGTATAGGGGAGCAAGTGGTCATGAAAAAATACAATAAAAAATAATGTAAAAAGTTGAGTCAGAATTTTTTTAAAGGGTTAAATAGATGGGTGTGTGGACTCCCCTTAAATTGTGACTTATAGAAAATCCCGAGGGTTGGAAAGGGAGGAAAGGAAAAATTAAGCCATGGCTGGAGACCTTCTTTATAGGGCGGGCCTGAGCACAGGAGTGCTGGCGGAAGGAGAGGCTGCAGAGCCCGACTGGAAGCACATGCTCTTCCAACTTAGATTTCATATTTATGTGGGTAGATCTGGGGACGATGTTCAAGTCTGTGAAAAGGTTAAGGCCACCACTGGTATAGCCATGGGAAAAGTTACTTGCAAAATGACGGTGGTTCATTCTGAAAAGCTTAGTCATTGGTGGCAGTATCAGATGTGCCCAAAGAAGTCAGCTAAGGGAAGAGCATGTTAAGGAACAGGGACAATGCATAAAAAGTGGAAGAAGCTTTAAGAAAAGTATGGCTAGCCCTGGCGTGGTAGCTCAGTTGGTTAGAGCATCACCAATGTCCTGTCGGGGCAACACAAGAAGCAACCAATGCATGCACGGATAAGTGGAACAACGAATCTCTCTTCCTCTAAAATCAACAGATAAATTTAAAAACTTTTTTAAACGCATGGCTCGTTTCAGTGCCTACTTGAAACAGTATGAATACAGCATGAAGTACAAGCCTGTGTATTGAGGGTGAGGCTGGGAATGAAAGGTGAGGCTAGAATAAAGTCATGACTGTAAAATGAATGCATTTAAAAACAAGAGATAAAATAAAAACAAAAAATTTAAAAAAAAAAAGAGGCTAGAGAGGTAGGCAGGGGCCAAAACAAAGGGCCTTCAATAAAAAAAAAAAGAAGTCAGCTGGAGCTGAGGACAAGATGGGCGGATTGGGGTTTGCGACTCTCCCCCTGGGGCGACCGCAGGAAAGCATCGGGGTTTCACGGCACTGGCACGGATGCCTCGGGAGACGGGCCTCTGCTGTCCAGAACCATGTTCTCAGCCGTTCCGAACCATGCCCGGGCTCCGTTCCTTGGAGACTCTGATTTGATGGACTTGAGGACAGACCCCTCGGTATTTTTAAAACTCTTCCTCTGTGTTTCTAGTGGGCAGCCAGGGTTAGGAATCACCCGCCGCTCTAGGAGCTTACATTCAGATGCAGATATGATGACAAGGACCAATGTGTACAGGACACTCTGGCAACAGAATAAAAACACTGTCTGCAAATGAAGAGAGCCACGTTGTACGTACATTAATTCAGCTGACATTCATGGAGTGTTTATGATGTGCCAGGCCCTGTTCCAGGGGCTGGGATACAGTGATGTGCGGCTCTCAGGGAGTTTATATGAGTCTAGTTAGAGTCGTAGATGTTAAACAATAAACGCACTTATAATTCTAAATTGTGATAAGTGCTGTGGAGAAAAGGACAAGATGCTATCGTACAGAATAACCCAATTTAGATGGAGTCAGACAGGAAAGGAAAGCAGGGAGCAAGTCCCACTGAGGTCAAAACCTAAGACTGCAATTCAATGGTACAAGTATTTGAAGAGTTGGAGGTTAGCATTAGGTTGAACCACATGACACTGTTGAGACTTAACCACCTGTGGCCTGCAAAGTGGACATTTCATAAGGTTCAGCCTAAGATAAGCATGGAATCTGAGCAGGAACGAGGGAGAAGGCGTGGGGGGCCTGCTTTTAGCAGAGCAGGATGGGCGGTACGGGATGAGAGACAACTGCAGCAAAGGGAAGAAAACGTGCAACCTCATATGATATAAATAGGACTGGAATCTGAGCGATGTGGTGAATGTTCGCAGTATCCTTTACCGTACTTGTTTCGTATCACTGAATTGCTGTTTGGAGAAAAAATTATCTTCCGTGATCTCCCCTCCTTCTATCTAAAATAGAGGTGGGCAGGGGCTGGGGTTTAAAGTTTAAGTCTTGGGGGTTGTACAAACGCTTCCGAATGAATCTGCTGGTCCCATCACCACGTATCCACAGTGTCCGCTGGGAAGTGTGCTCGTGATCCCATTACCATGACTACATAACAAACCACCCCAAACTCAGTAGTGTGAGGCAACAACCATTTACTGTGCTCAGGGGTTCCAGGGATCACTATGGAAAAGGCTCAGTGAGGGTGGCCCCTCTCCCCTCCATGATGTCTGGGGCCTCAGCTGGGAAGGCTTGGACAGCTGGGGGCTAGAAGAGCTGCAGTTGGAGAATGCACCTCCCAGATGGGTTCGTCACTCACTGGTCTGGTGCCTGAGCTGGGATAAGTGGAAGGCTGGCTCCACCAGGACCGTGGGCCGGACCACCTGACGTGGCTTGGGCTTCTGCACCTGGAGGCCAGGTGCTGATAGGGATCAAGAGGGATTTGGGGGAGTGAACACTCCAAGAAGATCAGGGTGAAGCCACATGGCCTTTCTGACCCTGTTTTGGAAGTCACATTGCATCCTTTCTGCCATACTCTATGGATAGAAGCAATCCTGAACTCACCCAGATCCAAGACAGAGAGGAGGGGGATAAAAACCCTACCTGGGAAGAGTATTCCAGAAGAGCATGGGGAGTGGGAGATATTACTGCTTCCACGTTTGAAACAATCATCTGCCACGAAGTGATTAGAGAATGACACCCAGAGAGGCCTTCGTGAGGGGACTAGGTGATAGCTTTGCACAGAGAATTGTGTCTCTGAACGCGAAGGTGAGGGCAAGCGCACGGCTGTTACGAGAAAGAAGTTGCTCCACCAAAAGGAATCCCGCAAAAACAATCCTTCCTTTGCCGCGGTGTGCAGAGAAATGTTGGTTCTTCCCGAGAGGAGAGACACACGTATGCAGTTTGGAGAGACACAGGCCTTCCGCTGGCACGGCCAGAGTTTTGCAGAGCATAACAGGGAGAACAGAGTCTTCCAAAGAAATCGAAGGCTCAGTTTAAAAACGCTGTGCCCAGAGCAAAGAGCAGAAGCACTATCTGAGATTTAGAGTCCTGAAGCAAGCAGCAGATGCCAAGATTTAAGATACCATAGACTGCAGCCTGGAAGGAAGGAGCCAGTGGGAAAGATACCCTGAATTTCTCAACGCCTGAACGTCCGTCTCCTGCCGGTGTCTTCCACTGGGATAAGCCACATGGAGGTGGGCTCACAGGTGGGCATTCCCTTGGCTTTCCTCGGCTGGGAGACGTGGCCGCACGATGAGGTCTCCGAGGATGAGGAGGGGCCTCTCTCTGGTTGCCTTGGCCAACCATCCACATCGCTCCCACCATCTGGCAAACTGGATGTGAATTTTAAAAGGCAAAGTATTAAACAGACATGTCCCATTCATTCTTTCCAGGATGTCAGTGAACTAACATATTTTCAGCAGGACAGGGCTATTTTGAGGATTCAGAGAGCATGAGGGAGCCTGGCAAATGCTTGGAAAGTGAAAGCCTTGATTGGGGAGCAGGAGAGGTTTCTGAGGGACCCTCAAAAGCCCAATTTACCCTCTCACCTAACAAAACCCTCCCTGATTCTGAGGCAGAAGGCGGTCCACACAGAAACAACTCCTGCACCGCAGCGGGTGCTGTGAGCTCCACCCCCTGGCTGCGGCCCTGTGCAATTTAACTTTAACCTGGGAGAGAGCACCGTGGTCACCCTGCCAACGGATGGCACCTTTTCCTTACCCTTCCTCTGGCTAAGGAGATGCACGGACAGGTGACCTGCCCAAGTGAGAACAGCATCTTCCAGACAGACTGTGGCTGTGTGTTTAGGTAACCGCAGGCTCGCTGGGCCTGCTCCTGGAGGCGGAGGTCTGCCTCGGGCACCACGTGTCTGCACTGGCTCGGGATGCCCCGCTCACCTCTGCCCCCTGCTCCGCAGTGCAGAGTGTCTACTCCCAGGGTGCGTCCTGCATGCTGGGCTCAGGCAGGGAGACGGCCCGCTGTCATCAATCTCTAATGAGGCCCCTCCCTGCTTTAACAAGAGCCTGTGCTGTCCAGGGTCTTCCTGCATCTTTGCACATCTTTGCTTTGAAATCCCTGGAGAGAAAGATAGGTACCCTCAAGTCCTGTCTCCTCACCTTTAAAGGAATGCCCACCCCCAACATCTTCTCCAGTCCCCCACTTTCTGAAACAGAAGCAAAGCCGTTCTTTGCAATCCTTCTAATTAACAGTTTGTTTTTATTTTTCAATATTTGGTGGTCGATTTCGTTTAAGGTCCTGGGGGAATTTCAACCACTCGGATTAAATAATAGTGGGAAAGTGGCGAACATCTCGGCAGACTTTCTTTTCTCTCTTTAATTGGTAGCAGCACAGTCTGTAACAAGGTGAGCCTAATTCTGTTCTGCTGAGAGAGGAAGAAAGTTTCATTTTTATTCTTCTTCTAAGGATATCTAGCAAATTGGCAGGGTTGGGTTTTTTCCCCTCTAATAGAATGACAAGGAGAAAAAGACCCAATTTCTTTACTTTTCTGAGGCATCCTCAAGAGTGGGGATCAAATGAAGACACAGACATGTCCCTTTCCTCCAGCCAGTGCCTTGTTCCAGAGCTCGGAGGCTGGGACCCATTTTAACTCGCCCAGCACGGGCGGCTGCCCCCAGCCCAGCCAGCCTAACGCCAGCCCCGTTGGGCTCCACTGGGCAGCGCACAACGTCCTCTCCTCCATCCACTCTGAGACAGCTCTTGCTTGGTCCAGCCAGTTGGCCGTCTACTTAGTGTCAGCTGTTGCCTTGACCTCCAGACCATCAATTACCTGCTTTCCAGGCTCCCTCAAGCCTCGCCTCCATGAACCTTCCCCAGATTAACACAAATGCCTAAGACGACTCCCCTTCCGTGAGCTCCACAGAGGCCTGCATGTGGGGCACAGCTGTCCCTGAGCGACCACAGCAGCGTGGACAGCAAGCCTGAGGCTTTGCAGACACGGACTGCGCAACGCTGTTGAAACTATTATTACGTGTTCCCAATACCCCTAGACCTGGTCAATTAAAAAGCAACTAGATACAGCTTTAACGAAAGGCGATTTGGTAATATGAATCAAAAACTTAATATTTTGTCAGTCTTTTGACCCACCAATTATACCTCTAGTTATATATCCTCGGGAAAAAAATCATGCCTAGAGGAATGCTGATTAGAAGTACTTATTACTTCTACAAACTGGAAATAATCCAAATGTCCAACAATAAGTAAATGGCTGAATAAATTATGGAGCAGCTGTAGAACAGAGCACTCTACCGCCATTAAAGATGATATTATATAAAAACATTTAACGACAGGAGAAGCTATTCAGACTATATTGTTAAGTTTAAAAAACAGGCTTTAAATTAACGTCAAATTTTACTGTTAATCATCCATCTCCAGCTCAGAAGAGCTAAAAAAAAAAAACAACAACAAAGAAATAGATACATCATAAAATTAGAAGGCAGAGCTCCTTTTGTTGGGCAGTGGTTTCTTCTCGACACGTTCGATGAAAAAGGTTTAAATACAGATAAGCAAAGGAAAGAAAAAATTAACCAGACTGCTTCCATCCACCTATAGCCACAATTAGCATTTCAATGAAACTTCCTATCTTTTTTCTGCAGTGTACACATATGCACGGGGGACTGCGTGCACCACATGTGTGTACTAGTACTATTCTTTTTTCATGGATTTTTAAAAAGACTTTACTTACTTACTTTTAGAGAGGGAGGAAAGGAGGAAGAAAGAGAGGAAAAGAAACATCAGCATGTGAGGCCAAGAGCTGCTGGAGCAAAAGGAGGGAGTCACTGGAGGAAAGATGGCGAGGAGCCAACTGAAGAACATTCATGCATGACCCACGGACAGGACGACATGGGGAGGGGCGAGGGTGGGGCTGGGTGGGTGTGGGGAAAGGGAGAAAGAGCGGGAACAGCTGTAACAGCATAAATAAAAATATACAAAAAAGGAAAGAAAGCAAGCCTGTCATGAGCTAGTCTACTGTCTCGATTCTAACAGTGTGGGGGGCTGTAAGGAAGAAGGAAAACAGAGCCTGTAGTTCCACACACCAAATCCCCGGGAATCAGAGCGGAAGTGGCCACGAGATAATATTTTAATGTGCCTTTTGCCCACCTCTCACTTGCATTGGTAAGAGTTACAGTGACAAGCCCCTTTTCTGTCAGCGAATCACACAATTTTGTTCCTAGTACTGAATTTCCCAGCTACTAGAAAGAGGATCTAATGTTTCTTTTTCAAAGGTCAAGTCTATCACAGTTATTATTTCCCAGTTTAAGCTGATTTTAAGAACAGCCTTTGCAAGGAGAGAGGACGAGGTGGCACGCTGTAACCGTGCATCCCTCTCCAAGGCTCCTGATGAACAGAAACAGGTCTGGGGAGGAGGTGTGTGCCGTGGGGTCAAGGCCTCAGGGTCCTGCTCCTTCGGGGGCGGAGCTTCACAGGCTCCGGCTTCTTAGGGAAGTATGAGAAGCAATGGCTGTTCTATGCCCCATAAAGCCACCTGATTGACTGTGAGTGACACCGAACTTGAGCAGGGGTGTCTAAGTCCGAGAAGGACTCTACCTCAGTCCCCTCCATCTTTCTAGGGGAGGAAAATCTGCCTGACTCCACCTGTTCCTGAGTGCACCACCTGCCCCCAAGGCTCCTGCAGCATTTTACCAACACTGCTACCCCCCTCTCCCTCAGGAGACCCCTAAGGCATCCCCTCCCTCAGGCAAGTTCTGAGTAGCTCTTGCCACACCCTAACCCAGCTTCCAAACTCAGGGACTCTAAAATAAAGGCTCTGGGAGAGCAAACATCAGCAACTCAATTCAACTCAAATCATCTCTGCAGAATTCTTGGGGCTGAGGTTTTACATAGGATACCACTAGGGTTTTATTTTAAAGAAACAACAGCATTTAATATAACAACCTCAAGATGTCTGTCATACTCTTTTGGGGGGGATAATAATCTATGTATACGATAATGTTATTTTATACAAACAACCTATTTACATATAAGTAAATGATAGTATACATACACATTTTTAAAAATCTAAAAGGACATACAGCATGCTGTTAGTATAAATAGGAAGTACTCAGATTTTTACTTTGTTTTCTATTTTTTTAATAAGCATTTTTTTTCTCGGCTGTGCTATTAGGCTCTTTGAAGAAATGTTAAGGGGTAACTTTGTCCTCGGAATAATCACCCAGCAAATCTCAGCCAGTGGGACCTTCTCGCACCACACACAGGGCGGGGCAAAAGTAGGCTTGCAGTTGTTCCCGTGGAAAATAAGACAGTAATGAACCAATGCTAATACAAGAATAAACTCAGAGTTTGCAGCTGCTTACTCACAGGTGTAAACCTACTTTTGCCCCATCCTATACATAATTTTGTATCTTATCATTATAAGTCTCTAAAATTAACTGGCCCACGTACTCAATTTTTACTCTTTCCTGCCCTAGAATTGGTCCAGCAATAAATGCATTTAGAAATGTTTTCTATTTCCTTGGCTCAAACTGACATTTGCTTTGGGAAGCAGGTAAGTGCTTTTTTCCCACAGGGAACCCAGAATTTCATACTGTGGGCCTTATAAAGCTGTGATTAGATTTATGGGTGGTCAGAAGACCACCTCCCAGGCCTCCCTGCCAGCCTGCCAGTCGAGGGGCAGCCTTGTGCAGACCACCTGCACACCCCCACCCAGCTGATCCCAGAGTCTAGTCAGCCTGCAAAGCACTGAACTGGGCAGATCGGATTCCAGCTCTTGAGAAACCGATTTGGCAAACAGGAAATCAGGCACCAATGCGAGCTGCAGCTGAAAGGATGTGATGATGGAGCAAAGGATTGGGGGTGGGGGTGTGATGGGCCAAGTGGAAGCCCAAGTTGTGAGGCAGCAGAAGCAGAGGGTAGCCCACGCCTACAGCTGCCTCGGATCTTGCTTGCAGATGTTTAGCTCAGATCCACGTGTGTCTTACCGGTAAACCTCCTGCATTTTGAAGTGCCCCAAGTCTCTGGTTTTCGCTCCAAAGAACACCTCTGCAAGCTAAAATCCTGCCCACGACCCCCTAGCACAGTTTCCCCCAACACAGCAGGGGCCGAGCCACACTCAGGCATCAGCTCCTCTCAGACCTGAACGCAGGAAGGAACCCTCTGGGCTCCTGTCACGCTGCAGGTTCTGACCCAGCACGTCTGGGCTCGGCGGAGGGAGGCCCTTCATTTCTGTCCTGTTCTCCCTGCTGCCACCCCTACTGGTCTGCAGCCTGCAAGAACAAGAAAAACCTAGAAAGAAAGAAAAACCCAAACCAAACACAGCCAACAAAAACTAGGTTTCTTTCTCTTCTTCATTTTTTTTTACTGAATCTATTGGGATTGCACTGGTTGATAAAATTATATAGGTTTCAGGTACAGTTCTATAACCTATCATCTGTATATTGTATTGTGTGTTCACCACCCAAAGTCAAGTCTCTTTCCATCACCATTTATCCCCACTTTACCTCCTTCTACCTCCTCCCACCCCCCTTTCCCTCTGGTAATCACCATGCTGCTGTCTGAGAGTTGTTTTTTTGTTTTTGTTTTCTGGGTAAAATAGATGAAGGGATTAAGAAAAACAAACAACAACAACAAAACTCTAGGTCTCCAACCTGTCCAGAAGATAGGCAGCGAAGAGGCAGAATCAGGGAAACTTTCTAGTTCTTTTCCTTTCTATGGCATTTAGAAAGAAAGTAGATGGAGGTATTCAAAACTGACACGACCAAGGGCCTCTGAAGTTTCAGGACGCTGTGATATCTTGAGACAATCATTATTCTTTCACTGTTTTTAAGGAACAGAACTCTGGTTTGTTTGTTTGTTTGAATAAATCTGGTCTCTGTCATAAGTTCACTCATTTTGCTAAACAGACCAGGCTTGAGTAATTTCGATGACTCTAAAAGAAACAGACTTCACTAGAAGGTAGTACGATGGAATTTGGTAATTGTTCGGCAAGTATGTTTCCTACTGTGTCATTAATACTGCTTGCCATTGCTGCCCAAGTCTGTTGACGTTTAGGATGCATATTTTGCTATTGAAATTAGAAGGCTAACTCTTGACTGAATGCAAACGCTAAACGTCATTTTCCTTGCACGTAATTTCCCATTCTAACAATCAACGACGCTCCCTCTTCAAAGCCCAGAAAGGGTGTATCACCACCGGGACAGAGGGAATGGTGAGATGGGAAATGAAGGGACGACGAGGGGTGTTGCCACAAGTATGAAAGCCAACCTCGGATCTGGTTTCATGAAATCGAAGAGCACAATATAAAACTGCCAGCTCTAAAAATATCCGGTAGACTGGACATTATTTCCAGGGGCGGGAAAAAAGGTTTTGCCTCAGTGGCATCATCATCCGAGTTAAAACCCTGCGCAATGGTTCTTTCAGTCCATTACAGTTTGTGAGCCTTTACTGCCTGTGATAAACCGGGAGCCTAGCCATGGGCTTTCAGTGCCTCGTGCGGGGTGATCACAGCGTTCCGAACTGTAAATTACTTCAGCGACCGCTCTGGACAAAGGAAGTGAAACAGAAGGCCCATGCTCAGAGGGCCGGTTCTTGTTCTCCTCTACCCTGGTGCTTACATGCATGCGACCCTTCGGTTAAAACAGGCTTTATACCATGCCCCTCCTTTACTGGACCAGCCTTTTCAGCTGTACTGAGTGAACTTCAAAGCCCTCTGTCAGTCTGCAACAGACACGAAGGCAAGGCCCTCCAAGGCCTCACACACGTTCCCTGGAGAGATACGGAAGTCACAGGACCCAGCTCTCCTAAGGCGTACAGGTGTCTTACGTAGCCTCAAATGGATTTTACTGGAAGCCTCTCGCAAGCAATCTTCACGAGGAGGCAACCGAACCAGGCCTCCTCTTCCTCCTCAGCCTGCTCAAATCCATTTGGAGACACAGGGGGCATGGCCTCCCTTTACACGCCCCACCCATCCGAGTCACCTGGACAGACCCTGGAGTCCTGCCCAAGTCACTGTGAGATTGTCCCGGCCTCTCTGCTGACACTTACAGAGCTGGACTGTTTTTTGGGGGGCCATGGGGGGTGGAATATACCCAAGGTGACATTTATAGGAGTGGGCTGATTTGATCTCAATTCTAGGAAGCAAGGGTAAGGCTGAGGACCTTGGCCTTGACAGGCAGGACACAAAGGCTGAAGGTTGTTATTTAAACCCAAGTTCCCAATGAAGCAAGTGGGTGTCACCAATGTTACCAGTACCTCAAAATATCTCTCATAAAAAAAACACCTTTGTCTGCCATAAGCCAGACAAAGAAACAGACCATTGTCCACTATTAATTCACTGCATCTTTGGAAGGTCAGGGTGGAAAACTACGGTGTCATTTCATTTCATTTAGCGACTGTTTATTTTCCAAGTTACCACGTGTCTTTACTGAGCCGTTCCATTTGTTACCTATTAAGTGATCAGACTAAGTAAAGCTTATCTTTGGACATTTCCTCACTTCAAAATTTAAGGAGAAGAAATCTCCTTGATTACTAACAGTGAAGAGATTACTGATTATCCTAAAAATCAAAAATAAAAATGCAATGAGACTGATCAGAGCATCTTTTTCTCTCTGGAAATACTGGTCTTGCCATCTGAGAAGCAAATATGGCTGCTAACTAGTAGAAATTTCAGAACCTACTCTGAAACTGGCTCAGTTCCCTTTCCTTACTGTTTCAATTTCTCCACAATGGAAGGCTCTGGAAGGTTCTGTAAGGGCGGGGCTTCGTATGTCTCGGACACCAAGGGATGCTGACCCCAGGACACCCACAACCTGGCTCCAAGGGGGTCCTCTGTCAGCCTTTGTAGGTAAATACGTGTGGTCTGAGCCTGCACCCCATGCTACCTTTTCCATTACAATTCGAAATAATCTTCCTTTCTCTCCCACATAACAGAAGGGAGGAAAACCTTTTTGTAATGTAATTTTTAACTCATAACCTATTTCCTTCATTACATCCCTCACCATTTAGAGCGAGCAAAACAAGTCTTAGGTCATCATTTTCCCATTAGCTGAGCATAGCCAAGGTTCACTTTATATGAATATTCTTGCCCTTCCCCACAAAGTAATTACCTAAGATTTCCAGCTAGAAAAAAAAATGGTGTAATTTCCAACCTGGAAACGGCATTGCTCATTAGGGTTGAAAAAGTGACTGGGGCTTGCTGAATCCTATGCAAATCAGTCCTGATGAGCCCTTAACTAATCTGTTTACAAACCAGACCTGCTAGACAGGGCTCAGTGATTTTCTATCAAAGCAAAGCACTGCTTTTTAATGGGCATCTGGCTGTCCCTGAATGGGTAGTTTCAGCATAGACTCTTTCCTTCAAAGTAAGATCAAAGGCTTTATTAGTCCTAAATGAGTGCATTATTTCCACTTACTACCTTCTTGTTTGCAATTTGTGTTTATTAACAGCACTGTCTCAGGTTTACTTTGTGAATTACTAGTTTCTGAAAACAGTGTGGCAGTTTTATAGACCATAGTATACATTTGTGCAGATTATGTGCAGCATATAATACACAGAATGGCCCATCAGATAGGACATTAGGCAAAGAAAATTCTCTGCAAAGATGACAATACCTGACCATGCAGAATTCGTTTATGATTTTTGTTGTTTTTTTTTAAAGAGGAAGCCATCGGGCATAACAAGGCTCACCCAAGAAAAGGTCCCCCGACTCTGAGGAGCTGGAGATCAGAGAACTCTTGACGGGAGGAGAAGTTTCTTGGAAGTTTTCCTTCTTTCTTCTCAAGAGAACAAGGATGTGACGCTGTACCGTGGAGGAGGGATGCCATCGGTGCCGCTCCAGGAGAAGCGCAGCCAGGTATTTTCAGAAGCAGATTGTTTTAAAAAATAAAATAGGAACAAGAATCCACACACGTGACTAAGAGCACTAACTGAATTCTCCCCTCGCCCTCCAGCCAGCGCCCCCCACCCCCTGGCTGCCTCCCCAGCCTGGGCGAGGGAGGACAGGGGGCATCTGCTCTCCCCATCCTAACATCCTAACTCGGGGATTAGAGTCCCGTCCTTCACGCCAGCCTCCAATTCATCTTAGGAGGATGAAGCTGCCAAGAAAATTGCATCTTTTAAGATTTGTGGTGACACAGGTATACAAGCGTGAGGGTGTCACTGACCTATAAAAGGAGCCAGACCACACGGCCGTGAGTGCAGGGCAAGGCAGGATGCGTCCAGCCTCGCACCGGGCAGCTTTTAATGTCCCCAGTTGGAGCAGCCAGAAATTAAATGGGACGGCCAGGAGAGGCCATCATCAGGGATCAGGCCACTGTTCAGAGTCCTATCAGTTTTTAATAGTGTGTGTGTGTGTGTGTTGGGAGCGGGGGGTGTGGGGCTGACACTGAAGCAAGCATAAATTCACAAGGATAAAAACACATTTGTCAGAACCCCATGGTCAGACCCCTTCCAACCCCAAATGAATTGGGCTGCGAGTGGTAAGCCAGACGACAGGGAAGCTAAACCTGTCGTAAATCTTCCCTTTAAGTCTCTTTCTGCTTATCGCCGTCCAAGCGTCCTTGATGGCCCAGTTCTGCCACTGCAACTTAAAAAAAGGAAAACAGATGATATGCATTAAACACCAAGTCAAAAAAGCAGGCCTCCCCACACAAACAGCATCAGAAGTGATGCTGGAGAGGCTGCGGAAAGGAGACATTCAGGCCACCAGGCCCAAGCGCACAAACACTTCAGCCTGCAGACATCGTGACTCCTAGAACTCAGAGGAAGAAAGTGGCTCTGAGCGTCAGGCTTGTCAACTACACAATAAAATACGTTCTTAGTAAACACTCACACCGCGTCTGCAATACAGAGCGGAGGCACAGAACCCTCCCTCTCCCTGCAGCTTTAGGTTTCCTGTTGCTGCTGCACGTCTCCTGATGGCTTGTTCACGTTAACCGTTTGCATCTCCTCTGTCTAAAATATGGGCGCTTCGTCTCGGAGACAAAGGGTCCATTCTGGGCAAAAGCAAAAGCCAAATAAATGAGTTAGGAGCCAACCAGGAGAGCATACTACATTAGCACAAATATGCTATCAGGTCTCCTTGGTCTTCTTGGCTCATTAAAGAGACAAAACTAAACCAAGCAAGGAGAATGAATCATGTTTGGCACTTACAGAGAGCAGGCCTGGGGTCAGGGTTAAGGTCATAAAAGGAGGAGAGAGACAGGGATTAAAGCTACATTTGCTCCGAGGGTCTCTGAGATTAGAACTCTAAAGTGAAATTTCTGGAAAAGCCCTCCAATAGTCTAAAATTACCACAGAGTACTTCCAATTCTATCCACAAATGGAATGAAAATGAAGTTTAACAGGCACAGAACAAATGTAAAACAGCGAACTTGATGTCATCTGAACTCTGCTCAGAGGGGCTGAAAAAGCCCCGCTGCAGGCAAGTTAACTCTTTCAGGGCACGAGGCTATCTTGCAATGAATGATCTAGGAGGTCTAGTTCCTTCCAAACGGCCCAGACCATTCACTGTAGTAAGAACTGCTAACGATTACGCCCCATTTCATAGGACGTAAAGGGAAAACAATGCAAGGCTTTTCACTTTTTGGAACTGACAACATCAATGAGAAGTGGTCTAGGCTAAGATGCTGTTTGGTATTGAAACAATATTTGTTCTCCCCGACCATAATCCCAACTCGAAAGCATTTTAGGCATTTATCATTTTTAATGACTACGGCAAATGCCAGATTTTGTCCTTTTGAAGATAAAATGCTACACTCAAAAAGTCATAGGATTTGCATATCCAGCCAAGGCTGAGAAACACACCCCAAACCTGCCCTTTGATTTTACGAGTCTGGCTGTGAGGAAGGTTTCCATCGTCGCTCGCTGTGCCAATGTCATTACTTTACAGCGAGGCCTGCCAAAAGGCAGCCCGCAGCCAGGCTCGTGTGTCAGGTTTATTCAAGTGGCTCATTCTAGATGAGCTCCCTTGCCATCTCTTTACCCGGCTTGACGGACTATCATTAATAAAAGTGTATTGATCTCTGAATCTATTCCCGGCAAAAAAAAAAAAAAAAACCTAATAAATGAGATGGCTGTATGAGCAATAAATAATACCTAACCAGAGAGAGTCCAAAAACTGTCAGAAGCACTTGCTGTACATTTCCTCAAACCCTTCCCTAACAGGAATCAGAGTTTTACAGCTAAAGCCAGCCGTGGGGATCCGTGCAATGCCCTAATTTTAAAGAGGAAAGGGATCTATGACACTGCACACAGGTGAGCGCTGCCCGAGGACCGAGGACGAGAACGCAGCAGGTCCCGTCTCCCGGCCAGCGGCTGTGCTGGCACCCAAGACACTCGAAAGCCTTCCCTGCGGGCTGGTTGCAAAGGGCTTCCGCTTTGCTGTATTTTCCTATTAACGTTCCAAAAGACTCAAGTTCTGGTCTGCATAAAGAGGCCTGCATCCCTTTGAGGTATTCTTGAATTATGATGAAAATAACTAAATAGTAAAAGGTCTCCTTCAATCTCTCTGCCACCAGCGAGAGATGATTCCACGTGCACATCACCGCGATGGACATGCCGGTTTATGGATCTGGCACCTTGCGTGGCATGTTACAAATCCCTGTGATGTCCTCAAGCTCGGTCCTCAACTGAACTGAAAGATGGCTGAAAACCCCACTCGGGCAGATGACTCCCCACTGGCTGGCCACTGGGGAATGCTCGAGGGTCCAGTTACTGCAGCAGAGGCTGGTAGTAATGCGGGCTGTTTTCCCGAGCAGCAGTAGGCTTCTGACAGCAGCCTGGGTAGAATTTATGGATAACGCTGCCCCGTCCTCTGCTCAGACCTGCCTTTCTTCTCCACTCTCCGTCGGACTTGGACAGATCACACACATTTCTGATTGCTTACCGTAAAAACTAAGATCAAAATCCACGCAATGAGAAAAATGGCCAAGGAGCAGGCCCCGTCCAGTGTGGGGTTTGCCTAAATTTGGACTCAGCTACGGCTGAGCATAAGCTTCATCATCATGATGTCGGATCAACAGGACAGCAAAAGAGTTTCTCAAACACCTGACTCTTCTGCATGCACGTTGATGTTTTAAAGTACATAAAAAAAAATGAGACAGAAACTTGCTACTAAAAATGCCCATGTTTCCCCGTAAGTTTCTTCAAACAGCATAAGCTAACCCTTTGACTAAGAAAACTTTGTACAAGACCCACATTCTGCCAGACTTCTTGGGCAGCTATATATTACATATGGCATCACTTACAACTCGAAGTAAAATCAATTTCATCTGCCCAGGAAGAATCCTTAAGAAACAAGTTTATGCAGTCGGTAGTTCCCCTAACACAAATCCAGTGTCCCAGCTTCCAATCACTCACTCATTCACACACTGACTGAGCTTTTGCTCAATGCCATGGGCTGTCAAAGAGCTCGCAGCCTCGTGTGGAAGGCAGATGGACAAACTAGCAAATATAATGTAATAGGCTAAGAGTTATGGTATAAGAGACAGCAAAGAGCTATGGAAACAGGAAACGACTTAGCCTTGGAGATGTCGTGCCCGAGCAGGCCAGCCGGGAGAGAAGGGCATTTCAGGTAAAGGAAGGGGCACTGAGGTGGGAGAAGCAAGGCAATGTTAGGAAATGCCATGTGCTGATGAAGTAAGATAGCAGCCAGAGCACCCAGGGCCCGGACACGCTGAGAAGCTCTGACTGCATCCGAGACTGATATTTTTGCAGGGAAGTGACTGGGTTGGATTTCAGTCTTGGCAAGACCTCCCACAGTGGTGCGAAGGATGAATTGGGAAGAACCAAATCGGTGGCTAAGAAGCAGCTGTGAATCTATAGAAACAAGATTAATGGGTGCCCACAGCTGCAGGGTTGGGGGAGAGAGAGAATGAGAGTGAGACATTTACACTCACAAGAGATATGGGCACAAGAGGTATGTCGGGGTGAAGGGAGGTGGTGGAAATGCTCTAAGACTGCATTGTAGTGGGGACTGTTCAACTCTGTAAGCTGACGAAAAGTCACTGAATTGTACATTAAACACGAGCACAGTTTATTGTATGTAAACTCTACCTCAGTAAAGCACTTAGAAAAGAAGAAAAGCAATTGCAGAGACTGTAGCATCCTGTGCAAAAAGGGATGAGGACCTGGAGCTGAGATTTAGAATCCGCTGTGGAGAATGGGTGGAGGAGAGGAAGCTCAGGTTTGAGATGCCAAGTTGGAGGTACCTGTGGAAGCTACACCTGAGCGGGGCTTCTCAAACTCTGCCTTACGGACACTGGGGGCAGGCAATTCTCGTGGGAGCCATCCTGTGCATTGTACGATGTTTAGCAGCACTGATGACCTCTAACCACTATATGCCGAAAGCATCCCCGACCCCCAGTATAGCAACCAAAAATGTCTCCATTGTCAGAGGTGCCCTTGGGACAAAACTGCCCCAGTTGAGAACCATTCACCAAGAGAGGAAGATCTTATCTCATGGTTTTTGTTCCTTGTTTTTCAGAGATGTAATTCACACACCACAAAATTCACCATTTTGAAGTGTACAGTTCAGCGGCCCTTAATACAAAGTTGTGCAACCATTACCAAACTGCAGACCATTTTCATCACCCCAAAAAGGAACTCCATACCTAGGAGCACTCACTCCCCACTTCCCCTGCTGCCCTGGGCCCTGGAAACCACTCGTCTACCTTGTCTCCATGGACGTGCCTATTCCTGACATTTCATGCAGAATCATACAGCACGTGGCCTTTTGTGTCTGGCTTCCTTCCCTTGGCACAGTGTCTTCAAGGTCCATCCACGATGTAGCACGTGTCAGTATTTCGCCCCTTTACGGCCAGCCTTCCACCGTGTGGACCTCCCAGTCTGTTTATGTCGTCATCGGGCGCAGGGCACTTGGAATGTTTCCACTTTTTGGCTATTATGAATAATGCTGCTGTGAACACTCATGCACGAGCTTTGGCACAGACGTATGTTTCCATTTTTCTTGAGCGGAGAGCTAGGAGTGGAGTGGCTGGGTCATGTGGTAACTCCATGCTTGCCCCTTTGAGGAACTGCCAAAGTCTGGCACTTTTTCCAAGTGGCCAAACCGTTTTCTATTCCCTGGCAGCACCGTATGAGGGTTTAAACTTCTCCACAACACTTGCGATTGCCCTTCACTCGTATTTTTGTTGTTTCAAGTTTCCAACCAAGCACTTAATATTAGGCTACATTGTTTATGACAGCTCTGTAGATGAGGCCACTAAAGGTCAGAGGGTGACTTAAATGGGCCATGCTTAGAGGTCAGTAAAGTCCTTTCCAGCATTAATGGTTATTATTCTATGTTGAAAACTGCATAATTAACTTCAACACCACTGCTACGGGCAGTTTGGCACATGGTCTGTTTGTGCTGATTTTTAATTTTCAGAGAATCATCCACATCTGTACTCTTCCCCCCTCAACTATTCAAAGAAATCGATCACTTAGCAATCGTCCTACCTCATTTGCGCACTGTTGTTTTTTCCCTTTATTTGATCATTCCACTTCCATCAACATAACCCCATAATATCGCTCATCTTAAAAACATAAACGAAACCTCCCTGGACCCCATATTCCCAGATGGCCATTAAGCATCTCAAATAAACTCCTGATTTGTTTTCCCCCCAAATCTCTCACGATCTCCCCCAGAGAATAAGTGGTAGTCCCTTTCTTCCACTTTGTCCACTAGCCTTGGAGCCATCCTTGACTCCTGCCTTTCTCTCCTCAGCTGGCGGCTCTCTAACGTCTGAGTCTGACCACTCCTTGCCTCCTCCGTCAGGCCGCCGCCATTGTTTAACTGGAACCTTCTGTAATGCCCATTTTCACATTGTTCGACTGTTCACTGAATGACGGGGAAAACACAAATGCTCAAAAAAAGTGTTATCAGCATAGAAATTTATTTGAATTCAAAATAATATAGTTCTATTTAGAATACTATAATAATTATCTAAAGCAATTATCATTTATAGTGGCTCTGAAACAGGTCTAAAGATGTCATTCTTTTGAAGTCAAAAATATGTAAGAAGAATGTACAAGGAAGGAAAAATATAAAAAACAAGTTCACTGAGTATCGGGAATTGTTACAAGAGGGACACACTAAGATACTGTAATGGAGTCCAAATTATAAAGCACACAGCACGGAGCTCTCTTGCTCTAGCGATCCCTCGGAGGACAGCTCGGTGGCCTCAGTGACAAGAGAATACCGCCACTCGGTTACAACGGGGCGAACTCCCTGACCCCGGTAGTTATTCACTATCTTCCCCGTTCTCTAACTCCTTTCCTCACACCGATTTCTTTTTTCCTCCTTTAATATCGGTTTCATGCTGTTGAAAAACTTTTGGTTTTATTTGTAAACTGGAGTAAACACCATCCTGATTGAAGTAGTCAACGATCGAGCTGAAGATGCGCAAGGATCGAACTTTTGAAAAAGGTCAATCAGCTATTTAACAGAGACCATTGGGGGCTAACAGAAAAAAACAAAATCAGATACCGTGTTTGCTAAATAGATAAAAAGAATACGCAGTAGAAAATGGGTGAAAACCCCATTTCACTGTGACCTAGACAATCAAAAGCAGACAGGGGACCTTTGATTACACTCAAGAACTCGTGCAGCGAGCCATCGGGAAGCTCCGAGGCAGAGCTGGGCTCCCACAGTGTCCGCAGCCGCCGCGCCAGCTCAGAAGGTCTCCTCCTCTCGCAGATACTGGAACACGGACGAGAAGTCTTTCTTTGAGTAGCCCTTTGCGCACATCATCCTGTAGATCTGATGGGCTTGACTGCCCAGCAGGATCGGGCTCTTGGTTCTGGTAGCGGAGTCTTGTGCTAATCCCAGGTCCTAAGTCAAACAAGGGCAGGAGAGCACAGTGAGACCGGCAGGCAAGGCTCCCTTCGGAACTGTGGCTCCTAATGCTTTGGTCTCAAAGAAGGAGAAATGAAGTCTGAAACAAAAGAAGATACTTACAAGCTCTGTGGTAAATTATGTATGTACTTTCTACGTGCTTTCATATAGTTACAAAACTGCTCCAGACCGAAACTCTGATTTCCGAGTGTCCTCTCCACTCCTCCCCCGCCCCACCAGACTTCGCACGAGGGTTGTTACCCTAAAGGTGAGATCACACAGGCAAATGCTTTTCCAACTCTGCAGAAGCCTGTAAGCCCAAACCAAACCCCATTTTGGAATCATTAGCTATCCATTCGATCTCTTATTCAACAAATATTTAGCGACTTCTATGTGCGGGGCACGGTGCTGAGTGCTGGTGATACCAGGTCACTGTCCTCATGGATTTTACTGCCCAGTGGGATAGACAACAAAACAGATACTACAATTCCACCCAGTGGCATGTGCTGCGAAGAAAAATAAAGCAGAGCGAGGGGTTAGAATGTGATGGATGGTAAGGGGGAGGGGCGGAAGAAAGAGAGTTCTGATGCATGGAATGTGTAGGCGAGACTCCTGGAGCCAGAGACCCTGGACCTCAGGCCCGAACGTTAGGGGGGCAGAGTTCTCTGGAGAGCTGGGGAAGAGCGTTTCAGGCTGATGGAACGGCAGGGTAAAGGTCCTGCAGCGGGACACGGCGTGGATAGTCAAAAAATAACATGAAGGCCAACGAGCCTGAGTTAGAGCGAGCCACGGGGCCGGGGAGGGAAGTGTGTAAGCCGGGACGGGCAGAGGAGGAACACGGAAGCGTTAGTGGCTGGATTTTAGGTGCAACGAAACAATCGTCTTCACAACGACCCTGTAACAAACATCTCATAGACCTAATGCTTCATTCTGAAAATTTCAGAAATCTTACCGCTCTTCGAAAATAGACAAAGTTAACGTTATAAACCTTTTATCGTTAAACTGTAGCTAATGGATACCTATGACCATAAAAATGAAATCCTGTCCAAACTTGAATTATCCAGGGCGCATGGAAAACAATGGAGGTACAGGGAACTGAAACAAGACTCCCCCTATTTCACTCATGTGCGATGGTAAGAGCTGCAAACGAGGAGCAAAACCAACTGGATTTTTCTCCTTGCCGTTGCCACGCTCATCTCCCTCACCCAGGGTAGAGTCAACCGGCAAAGAAAAAGGCAGACAAGAAGCAGGAGGAGAGCTATTTCTACTCTTCGAAAAACATCCTTGATAATGGGGCAATTATTGATACCGTCTACTCGAGAGAGAAAATGATTCAAAATAAAAACGAGCAAAGGTTAAAGAATGAATTAAATCTCTAGCTTCGTAAATATGTATGATGCCACAGGCACAAATATTATTTTGTGTTTATTTGCATAATTTTCACATGTAAACACATAGATTTGGAAAATCTACTTAACCTTGAATTCTTCCATAGCTTCGACTAAAAACCGAGTTTAATTATCGCCCACACACTGAACAGGTGTGGACGGCTCCACGGCTGCTCACGCCCCGACCAGCAGACAAGCCTCTTCCGTCCACATCATTCAGCGTCGAGATGCTTTTAAAGGACTGAGACAAATATCCATAGAAAGAAAGCCCTTAATTTTTAACCCATCAACACAACTACAATACAACAACTCAGAAAAACAGCACATGGAGAAGACAACCCTATTGGGGCAAAAAAACCTGTTAAGGGTTTTTCAGAGGCAAGTACATTATTCCCCCAAATAAGAGTTCATAAAACCAAAAAAGGGAAACGAAAACGCTTTGGTAGCTGCTGCCTGAGAGGACGAACATTCTGAGGATGGAAAGGCGGCCTGTCGACCCTGTCCATAGGGAGACGGGTGTGCTGGGGGAGGCACCAGGTGTCGTCGTGGTTTCCCAACAGTCGCTTCTGAGCGCCCAGGAGAAACAGACCTCTGGGCCGGGGGCTCAGGAGCACGATCTCGTCTCTGCACTGACTGTGTCCGGACTGCGTACACACAACACGTTAGAATTTTATGATGTTAAGACCTAGAAATAAATGTCCGAGCCCCTAGTTTTACGGCCTCCTCGCATCGCATCCCCTGGCACAAGGACATTTAATGGCAGTTAAGCACCACGTCTCAGCAGCGTGAAGCCCCGATCTGCCCAGGAAGGTGTAACTGCTTTCATCACGGCAGCATGATGGGGATGTCTTTCATCTGCATCGGTGTGTCTATACGAATCTAACTGGCTAGGCTGTGTTCCTGCTAACAGCTCTCTGAGGCGGCGAAAGGTTTTTTTTAAAGTTCCTTTCTAAGTCCTCTCATCCTAAGCAACATTAACACACGTTCCTCTTTGTAAGGTAAATGACAACTGCATTTCACAGAGGAAATGAGAGTAAAACAGAAAGTAGTATCTGTAGGTTTTACTACAGTACTGTCTATGCTACTAGTTGAAAAAGCTACCTTTTATTATCCCGAAGATCAGAGCGGATTCCTCCCGGGCAGGGACCCTGGAGAGAGGTGGCCAAGGCAGCGGGGCCGAGGGCAGCTCCGGAGGACAGGGCCCAGACAGAGCCAGCACCGCGGGTGGACGGGAGGCTGCACAGCTCCAGGCCCTCCGGTTAGAAGGGCTCCTACCTCTCAGTTCCCTTTACTCATTAGCCGTCTCCTCTGCTGGAGCCCCGAGCGGTATTTTAGGAACCAAATAAGCTAACGGGTCACAGCCCACTTCATACAGATGCAGAAAGGCAAGTGGGCACCCACGTGCCTCTTTCCTTCGTCCCTGTGCCTAATCGACCACCCTGTGGTGCTGACGGGGACGGTGCACCCGAGCGGCTGCTTTGTTTCCATCCTCAGCCACACAGCACAGTTATTAAAGAAGAACGCACAAACCTAAACACAAGGGCCAGGTTGGCCTAAAAACATTTTCTGTGATGAAACAAAACTGTACAACAAGAAACACAGAAACGAAGTGCGAAGCAGCACACGCTGCTCCATCCACTGGATACCTGAAGTGCCAGGCAGAGTGCCAGCAGCGGAGCGGAGGGCAAGGAAAGCTGAGCGGGCAGAGGTGCGGTGGGAGAGGGCACGCGGAGGGGGCAGACGGGGGCAAAGCTGAGCCGGTGAGGCCGGCAGAGGCCACATCACCGAGGGCCCAGTGAGACCCCGTGCGGAGCGGGGCTTTAATCCACAAGTAGCTGGAAACCAGGAAAGCAACAAAACAGGAAAAAACGGCATCATCAGGTTTTTACACGTCAGGAAGCTCACACTTCCCTGAGATGGAAAATGAACAAGAGAAGATGACGATGAAAGGCAGGGAGACCAGGCATGAGCGGATGTGCCGCCGCCTGCATGAGGCTCGGCCGAGGTACCGGTCATGGCAGAGGAGGGAATGGACTCAAGGCCTCGTGACGAGCAGGACTGACAGAATGCTGTGGGGAATAAAGGAGCGAGTATGTATCCCGTGGGGGGCACTGTTACTCTTGTAATCAGGGGGAAAATGTCAACTGGGGGAGGCGGGTATAAGGTCTATGCAGAAACCTGAAATTCTGTTCATCTACACAGTGTTTCCTGAAGCTGCAATCACAAGTGAGAAGAGGCCAAGCTTGCTTTTCAAGTGACTGTGCAGAAACACATATTCCTAACCCAGAACGATGTACTTAGAGACCCAATATCGTGAGAAAGGGCCTCTCTCCTGCTGCGGTGTGTGTATCCTATGCCAATGTAGTATCAACCATCGGAAAATTCCTGCTGCTTCCCTTCGAAGGGTTTGGTAAATTAACGTAAATTCACGATGGAGAACAAAATTTTACCAGCTCAGATTGTAAACAAACCCAAGCACAAAAGAAAAATCCCACCCCGTTCTTCTCATTTGAAAAGTCAGGAACAAAAATGAATACAATAAGGATTTTTATCTAAGTTTTAACTCATTTCCAGCAAGTAACTGAATCATTATTTCAGTAATTTGCCTCCTAGGATTTTGCCTTCCACGTCTATACGCTTTGTTAAAGGCGGTGGGGGGGAGCGGGGAGGGAAGGAGAGTCAGACCATGAAGCACCCCAAGCTCGGGCAGCCTCTGCATTTGCCGTACCTTAGCCATGAGTGTCGTTCCGAATCCGCCCTGGTAGTTGTTAGCCGAGGGGACGCCATCCATCACCCCGGGGACAGGATTGTAAGTGTCACTTGACCAACACCGTCCTGAGCTCTTATTTAGGATTTGCGCCAACAGTTTTGGGTCAAGCCCTAACCTGTCAAAGGTCAAAGAAAAGAAGTGTTAAATGTCAAAATGTGCAAGTCGTGCGTGACTTCTCTATGAGTGAGGATGCTCTGTCTTCTCTCTCCATTTATTGTATGTCTTCGAAAATCAAAGCAGATTGATGAGAGTGAAAAATCCAATCTTAAATTATAAGGTATTAAAAGCTAGTGATTAAACCATTCTGACAGTCTGCGATGAAAGAAAACCTTCTGCACTGTCCTACTTTGAAGAAATAACACACGATCACATAAAAGTGTTGTTGGTGAATCACATGTGGGTTTTCTGTGGAAAAACAAGTGTCCCTCTGTTGAACATTATGCATTTATGGGTCACACAGAACCTTACACTCATATGATCATCTAAATTCTACGTTCTTTTTTCACAAAGGATATATTTCAGAAGGGAACACTGACAGATAAACTATGGCCATGTGAGTCTGTGTGGACGCATATTCATTTGTTTCTTCTTTTAGCTTTTCTGAGAATCGATGCAAGAGATGAGCCACGAGCAAGTGGTACAACGAGCTTAAGAGAAGTTATCATTATAAAAGAAGACATTTCTTGCTGCAAACTTTTCCTCATTCATTAAAGCTTCATCAGACAATCCTGCTTATGAAGCAATCTGCAGAGAGTTGTGACATACGCTATCTACTCCACGACATGCACCACAGTTCTGGGTCAACTGCTGATAAGGGTACTGATCCTGATAAAACAAAGCTTGCCCAAGCGGAAACATCATTTGTTCTATCACTGAGCTGGTGGCATAAATGGCTGTACGATGTGGACCCAGGGAAAAAAAAGAATCAAAATGCTGTATGACTTTGATTCTCAGTCTCTTAATGCAGTTGGGGAAGCACAGTTTTGCTAAGTATCGCTAAATCAAGATTCAAATAAAATTTGCTTTTTCTTAAAACCAATCTCTTCCAGAATTTAAAAAAAAAAAAGCTTGAAAAAAGATACATATGGATGTTACACCAACTGCACATTTTGGCATGTTTAGGTCCTCGTTTGCTTGTTCCAAATATATGCATGCTGACTTCAAATCTGAGTATCATGACCAGTGAACACTTTTCCAATGTTAGGACAGGGGCCCCGGGCTGATAGCCAGGACGTGTATGGACTTACTACGTAACGTAACTGTTCTGTAATACCATTTGGCATGCCGTGCACGTGAATTCACCTGGTGGATCATGTTACAGTGAGGCTTTTTCCTAAGGAGCATAAGAGACAGAAAAGACCCACTCCAGGTTGGCTATCACGCACTCTGTTCAGCCGTAGACTGCTGGGGAAAATCCCAGCAGTTTCATTCATTCTTTCATAAAGATCCAAGTTTGTTACATGTACAGTTGCTACTGATACTTTCTTTCCCCCGTTAAATAAAATCAGGCTATCCGTATGCTGTTGTAGCAGATGACTCAGGAAAAGAAAAAAGCCAATGTGTTTAGGAAGGAACTGTGAGAGGTAAAATCACAAATTAACAATTAGATAATTTGCTATAATTGCAAATATGTTCTCTAAGCACAGACGTTGAAGAATCTGTATGTCTACTGTGTTCCATGAGCAGGGAATATTTTTAAAGATCTGAAAACAATGCCTTTCCCTTTCATTTGAAATATAATTTAGGGGCTTCCTAATTTAGATTCTTTTAAAATGGTTCATCATATTTCAAGCCACAGTTACTCCCCTCTTTATAACCCACCGGGTTATACTTAACAGTCCCTCACAACCGTCTTTATCACTAAAGACATCCACACCCTGTCTGTAATACCAAAATGGTGAGCAAAGCTCATTATCCTTTGTAAACCCCTAAACTCCATTTTCCTCGAATGTTCAAGGAAAAATACTGGCACTGATTTCTGGAATCCTTTTTGGTAAACATCACTATTTAGAAGCTTCCTGAGGGGCACAGGAAAAAATGAGGTGGCAGTTGCTATGTGCTCACTTTTCAACCTTAATGCCTCCCACCAAGCAGATTCCCCTCACAGGAAGGCGACTCCTTCTCTGCTTTGCCTCCACTCTCCACCCTGCGGCAAAGTGTATCATTAAAAAGAGCAAGTTAGAAGTGTTTTGCATTTCATCTTTCTGAGGATTCTTTCACTGGCACATATATAACTGACAGTTAAAATTAGACACGATATTAAAATCAGTTACTGAAGTCCTCTGTCTTCCACTGTGCCCAAGGCTTGTAATGGTCTGCAACCAGCTAGAATACACAGTAATTGTCATTCAGAGAGTCTATCCTAGAACGTCATGCTTCACTGGAGAAGACTGAGTTTCCATCTGAAATCAACAAATTAATCCAAGACAGGTATCTGAAAGGGCAAGTTTAATAGGAAGCAGCTACTGGGCTCTCAACCATGATAAAATGTTATTGCTGTTTCCCTGTAAATTGGCTGGGAACATATGATACTTTCTGCATAAGAGCCCCATTGCTGCTCAGGAGATATACAGCTCAAGCCATCAAAAGGATGACAGTCTGTCAGTCCCCATAATAACTTGCCACTGGTTGTGGTTCGAGAGTGCACGCATGCACGCATGTGGCTTTACGATTGCTGGAATGTTCTCTGATATAAACAGAGTGAATTCATTGCTCTGACCGCATATATAATGCAATTCAAATAAACGTCACTGTGTCAAATCTACTCACCTTTAAAACACAAGAATTTTAAATGAACTATTGGGAGAAGTAAAAATGCAGAAACTGTAAAAAATTTAAAGACCATCCAAACGTTTACCTTCGCTGTAGCCAAGGCTCTTAAGGGCCAAGTGAGTTTGTTCGCTTTACATTTTCTGTAAGTATCCACCTATACTGTTTGGTTTCACGTCAGAACAACGCAAATAACGTCACTTAATCGAGGGGCTCGCACACAGGAACAGCTCTAGACATGACACGTCTAAGACCATGTCAATCTTAGTCAATCATCCAGTTATTCACTGAACGCTCACACAGATCTGCCAAGGAGACCACAGTAAAGAAGCTAAGACTAAATGGTAATACAAAAAAAACACAATAAAAAATTTTTTTAAGTTCCAACAGCGGGGGTGGAGGTGGGGGTGAGGGGAGAAGCTAAGGAGCTGTGCCCACCTCCATGAGTGGGCCACTGAAGCCACCATCCAGATACCTTTTACCTGAGGCAGGAGAAGTGCCTGCCTCCCTCCCGCCTCCCTCCCCTCCTCATCCACTTGGCAAATCTTCACGAGCGCCAACGATATGCTAAGTATGTTCTTAAGATACGGCAATGAGCAGACAAAGCCATGCCCCTTCGTGGAGCCTGTATTCCAGTTAGGAAGACGCAATAAACAAATGAAAACATAATGCCAGCTAGTGAGTAGTGTTATGAAGAAAAAGCATCCAAGTGCAATTCAATTCGAATACTAACCACCACCACCATCACATCAGTCACTACCTTGTACTGAGCACCTACTACGTGCCAGGATCTGTTTCAAAAGACTTACATGAAGAAACTCATAGAATCTTAACAACAACCCTATGGATAGATGCTATTATTTCTGTCATGTTATATATGAGAATAGTTTAGGTCTACGGCAGAGCAGGGACGCCAACATGAATTGACACCCAAACTCGCACCATCCTGAGTCTCACTGGGTCGTGTGGGTAGTGAATTTGATAGCCAATCAGCCAACCTGCTGGCATTTTATCAGCTTATCCAGACATTGGGTCAACTTTTATTACGAACCTTTTGCCATTTGTTAAATCTACCAGGGCATATACTTAAGGGTTTCAGTCATCACCTTAAAGAGAAAACGACAGCATCTTCTACGGGTAGCAACAACGACACTACAGTTATGCTTGTGGGAAAGCGTTCGTCTGGCACGGCCTTCCAGAAGTTCAACCGTTCACTAAGCCTTTGGTGGAAAAAGACAAGACAGGGTGTTCCTGCAGGGGCCTGGGGCCTGGCTGGTAATGCAAATAACTTCTTCTACTGCCACTATGGAAAACAGTAAAACAATAACAATTCCCAGTAGAGCGAAACTAAAAACAAAGTAACACAACGCACATTATCGACGCTGTTCCTCTGCGATGCACAGGAACAAAAACTCTCCAGTACAAGCAGGGCACCGTTCTGAGCTGCGTTCTGAGTCCCCACGAGAGCCCAATTAGAAGGCAGAAAGGTCTCGTAAAAAAGAATCCTGAAATATGTTGTATACCAATATTTTTTATGGTTTACTTTTTTATAGCATTTTAAACTTTCACTAACATCCATAAAGACTCACTGTAAAACATCATAGAGTCAGTAAGAGTTTTCAACTGTAAGAGTTTATTCTTCTATTTAAAAAAAAAAAGGAAATATCAGTGTTCTGGAAAAACAGACCTAGGAGAACGAAACTAATCAGAAATGATCACTCCATTGGAACAGGTGACTCAATATGTGAACGTTGACATTAATGCTCCAAAAAAATTCTCGCTTCGGAGTGAACAGAACATAAATGCGGCCGAAGCACCTTGAGGCTGTACCACTTTGTGGGAATTTTCTACCTGGGAGTTTATGTTTGCTGATGCCAATTTTCTCTCTCACCTTGCAGAGCTCAGTCAATTGTGGCTGCTCCCTGTACTCAGAGAGCAATCCTGTAGTTTCCAACCGTGTCCGTAAACCATGCAGCAGAGACAACGGCAGAAGCAACCATCTGTAGAACTTTCCAGCCACTGAGAATCTTTGCAAGATACACTGATAAAAATCTTAATGTTATAAAAATAATTAATACAGTCTGAAGCACCAGAAACATAGAGGTCATTGGAACAATTAAGTAAAACTAGTGAGTTCCTGTTTTGTGTTCAAACATAAATGCATCAGGAGCATTAATGTAGATAGAGTTTTGGAAAAAATTAAGCATTTGAAAGATTCATATTTCTAAATATAGTTTTTAGCATAGTGGATCGAGGCCAATGACAAAATGAAACCTATTTATTGCTTCTGCTTTTAACATTTCTATTTGGAATTTTATCACTTTTCATGTTTTCTTTGATAAACCACTCAAGTACCTAATGTACACATTTCATTCAATTCGTTTGATTCAACTGATTTTCATCCTGTTCTTTATTAGCTGGTATCTGGAGTTGGACTTCCACAAGCATTTACCACACAAAAACTTCATTTTCAAAGGGCAAATGATCATCTGCTAAGGGTTTTGCTAGGGAAATTATCTGGGGGATGCCAGAGGACACCTCGCTCTGCCCAGGGAACATCCCCATCCGGGCACCTGCAGGGAAGCAGCAGCAGGTAAACGCTCAGGCACAGAGAAAAGGGAAGTTTCAGGACACAACCTGGGTTCGGCTTTCACACTTCTGCAATGTTTCCATTTCCATCCAGAATAATAATAGACAAAATTCTAAAGATGCATGTGTATATTAAAGCTCTAATCCTACTGTCAACACCAATTAATTTTGTATGCAATTCTGGTTTCAGAAATTTACATTTTCTTCTTCCATGAAATTAGTCTAGAGGATGGACATGTAAACAAGTCATTAGTAACCAGTTTTTCAATTACAATAAGTGACCCATAGCCTAAAATTGGCTACAACAGAGAACAATGAATAGCTTCCTATATACACTACCAGTTTTATTAAAGCTTTGTACAGATATGCTAAGCTTACCATCTTAGAGACATTCAATTTTAAAATGTAAATGGTACAGGATATTGATAAACCAATTAGCGCTGATGCAAAGCAAATTTCTCTTTTATCTCAATTACAACATGACAACTTAATAGGTCAAGATAGTTTAACATCTGAGACTAGGCCAATTCAATAAAACAATAGTATCTTGATATGGTAATTAAGAGGAAATGTGAATCCATTACTATGTTTTCAAAAATATCTGGAGTACTTTGGTTCTTTTTATTGCTTCTATCAAAAGCTGTGATATGAAACACCAGTGTGATTTGTGATCTATTTGGTATGTAAAGTGTGAAACAAACATGTGAATAAAACATCTTGCTCTGTAAGCATTTTTAAAGAAATATATATTTATTATATTCATGAAATCCAAACATTAAAAAATTAATTAGGTAATTAATCATACGTAGCATTCCTAACCCCCCAAATTACAGGCTAAAATCCAGACATTAACCTTCAGTATGCCAAGGGATGAACACTGTCGTAGGCCAAACAGGGCTCCTGAGTTGCTTTAAGCAAAGTGTGAACAACACTTGATTTTAGTGCAAAGATCCAGCTTTAATGTCAAGTGACAAAGCCACAGGTAGCACAGGAGTTGCAGCTCCATAAATGCCATCCAGTTTAAGCAATAAGCAACAAAGGGCCCTTTTAGTGTAGATTTTGGGGACTGTGTTTAAAATAGACACACAAAACAAGTAGCGTGGTAACGTAACACTTGAATTCACTGTACATTAAAACCACATTTTATACAAATTTGTCCTACACTGTCAAAGCATGTTTAAATTGTGTAGTAAAAGTGTTTCTTGCATCTCAACATCATAGAAGAAATGGAGCTGCCACATAAAAAGGATAATGAAACTTCGAATATACAGTGCAATACATTTGGTGGCCGCGGCAAAG
The DNA here is from genome assembly GCA_028533065.1 of Trachops cirrhosus. Taxonomy (NCBI): domain Eukaryota; kingdom Metazoa; phylum Chordata; class Mammalia; order Chiroptera; family Phyllostomidae; genus Trachops; species Trachops cirrhosus. The sequence continues at coordinate 10,670,967 of CM052549.1, read as the reverse complement.
AGTATTCTCACTCTCCAGGGTCCCGTGGGTCATCAAATAAGCGAAGTCTATTCAAGTTCAATAATGAAGTACTTTCAAATGTTCCTGGATCCACTCATTTATCTCTCATAAACATTTTTTCCAACATCGAAAAAATCAAATGGGAAAGTTCATTTGATTAGCACGGGAGAAAGAAAAAGAGAAAAAAATTGGGAGTACGTGAAAACGTACTGTTCAACAAACCTGATTCCAAGGTTCATGGCTTCTGCAGTTCCAATCATAGTAATGGCCAACAGCATGTTGTTGCAGATCTTTGCAGCCTGAAAATAAATTGAGTGCATATTAAATAGTTTTATTTTCGAGTTATAACTCACAGGAAGTTTTTCTTCACCCAGTTCCACGTGCTTGTTCCTAAAAGAGCGAGCACTCAACAGCTGATTCTCTGCAGTGGGGAAGGGAACAGCGTGCCGCATGCTTCCCTCGGAGCGTAACACGCCCCGAGGTCGGGAGTATCTCCTGCACCAGGTGAGAGCCCACGGAGCTCTTTCTGTGGCTCAGCCTGCTGGGGAATGCGGGTCTACTCGGCATGACCTCTCTTTAAAGGGAGGGGCTTCTGTTTTACCTGGTGAAACAGGAATAACACACTGAAGGAGAAGGCAATGAACAAACAAAAACAATTGAGTGTCAACTTGTAACAGTAGAGGCTACGGGACAGAGACAGTAGCAGTTCAAAGAAACAAGGTCACTGAGGGAAGGAGCAGAGAGGAAGTGGAACCTGAAACCTTTTCTCAAGACCAGGCAGGATTTAATTGGGCAAGAGAGAGACAGGAGGAGAGTGGGGGATAAGAGCATGGGATGTTCCTGAGAACAGGAAGAAAAAGGACTCATGGGCACATGCTTTAAGGAATGGCAAGAAATTTGATAGTGAGGACTGGGGCAAGAGCTACGAAAGCTAGGGAAGGTGGAGAGTTAAAATCTGACATGATGGGAAACCGGGTACTGCTCAAAGTTTCAGAGTGGGGACACACTATGATGATACAAGCATCCTGACGGAGTTGGTTTCGATGGAGTTGGGCAGAGCGGTGAACCTGGGATGGGAGACCCATTAGGCCTCTGTGCAGTACACAAGGGGGAGACAGTGAGAGAAAGACCCGATCAGGTGACGTCTATCTGGAACGGACAAGACAGTCCACAATGAGAGCTGCTGCGGCAAAAACCAACAGAACTGGAGCCTGACTGGACACAGGAATGGAAACAGCAGACACATCAAAGACCACACCACGGTCTTGAGTTCGGATCAAGCGGGTGCCCGTGGCCAGGACAAAGCATTAAGAGGAATGAGTGTGTGTGTCTCCTGGGTGACAGAGGGACAACCAGCTTGATTTCAGAGTTCGGAACTTTCATTCGCCTCTATCTGACCAGAAACTTAATGTAACATATTCCTAAGTGAAACCTTTTTGGTTTTCAAGAAAAAGATTAAAATGTAGAGATTATATCTACCTGACTGTACTGCAAATAAAGCTATCTCGAGTAATGAGAAAATCAGAAGGAAGATAATAGCAACTCAGACCACATGAGCAGGACAAATAAACAGCTTTAAGGATGATCTCAGTGGTCACTGCGCTGGTAAGTCAAAATCTGAACTATGGAACTTGGTATCTTTTTTTTATAAGTTACCTGATTGAGGTCTGCTTAATTCCAACAGGAATGAAGGCAAATTAATTGAATCCAAATTAGCTGAAGAAAATCTGAGCAAACAAAGAATGCGCAGATAAAACGGGGGAAGGAGGAGTAAGACAGAACACCAGCGACCCCACACCGCAGGTCAGGCCTACCAACGGGAAAGCGTTACCTGCCCGGTCCCGACAGTGCCGCAGTACACCACGTTGGCGCCCATGCAGCCCAGCAGCTCCTGGGCAGCAGCGAACTCCTCCTCGACTCCTCCCACCATGAACGTGAGGTTCCCAGACCGAGCAGCTCCCACACCTGAATGGTTGGGGAAATGGGAGCGTAAAATTAAATTAGACACAATCCCCAAACCAAACAAAAACACCTTGCTTCCAAATTATATTTGTCAGGCATGTGCAGGATGCTCTAAATTTCTCCTGGAATATTTTAATAATCAAGTACAACATTATGTGGGTTAATCATAAACCAAAGGGACTTACAGATTTACTCAAACTCTTAATTTGTCTTAAATATTTTGGCACAACTATGGAACAACAGGAATGAGAATTTGAAATGTGAATTTTGCCATTCCCATGCATCTCTTGTTCTCCTAAGAAACGTAATCCGTAACAGAAAGTGTCTGAAAAAGGTCACCTGTGTCCTGACCAGCATGGGGGCAGCCAGAGGAGTGTACTGCCCAAGCGTGAATCTGGGGTCTCTGGCTCACTCCCTTGCTCTCCACACATGAGCTACAGAAGAGACCTACAGAGAGAGAGACCCACCCTTTCTCCCAAAACAAGTAGGCACTTCAGTAAGAAAATGGTTGCTTGTTTAGACTGATTACTCTGATGTGCACTTTCCAATATCATCTGATTTTTCTTTTCCCTCCTGCTATCCACCTGGTGGGCAATTCACTCCTAGTGATGTGAACAGGAAGAAGAAACAAACTTTCACACCGGTCTGGCCAGTCCTCAGCATATTTTCACAGGGGTCTGACTCCTGTTCATTAATTGAAATGACCGAAGAAGAACAACTTCTACTTTAGCACAGACAGCACGGCCTACACTTATCCTGGAAGGGTTTCCTTCATCTACGTTTTATTAACTGTAAAATAAAACCAGGACTATCATTACTATTTTTAGTATTACAGAAATCTTAACTCACAATTTTCAAGTTAGGTTTTGTTGTTCAAGACCAGGAAAGTAGTCCGAAGGGTTACACTAGTACAATTTTTGCCTTTAGAACTTACTTTATAGTTCAGCCAGGAATAAAGAAACCCTAATTGTCTGCACTGTGAATCAAATCTGGCCATTAGAATAGACAGCTGCAAGTAAAAGCCTACTTCTGAATTTAATTTATTCAATGGAATACACAGTTTTTATATGTAAAAAGCTCAAGTGAGGAGAGCCCTATTTCATTCAAATTGTGAATATTTTGCAATTGCCAAATCAAGTAGCCTTTCTATTTTACAGGTCATGCTATTTTTAACTAATTATTAGAAGCAAGAGAAGTCAGCATTATGTTAGCCAAACAATTTTGGAAGAGGGAGTATCCACATGTTATGCAAGCCTGGGATGCTCATACATATGGTAAAATTACATTATTTCATAGTATTTTCAGAGGCATTTTGGAATTCATTATGTCTAAAACCCCAATTATAACAAATGCTTTTAATTAGCCAATCTGTGTCATTTGAATATTCTGATAACATTGACTTTTAAGTGACTATTATTTTCTTAGTTTCTAATTTACTTCAGCAAGATAGTAGATCATTAATGTTTTACAATTATTTTTCTCAATTTCTAAAGCCATTATTATCCAAACCGCATAACCGCCCTTACTTCTAATCCTGTTGATCTGACCCAGGGAAATTAGGCAGACAATTTAAGTCAAAGCTTACAGACAAATTTGGCACTATCCATCATAGGTCAACTGCTTTGTGTCTAGATTACAGACTGCTAAATAGCTTCACAGAGTCATTTATTAAAGGAAAAATTAATGCTGACAATGGTTCTCAGCTGGTTAATCTTTTGACAGGTATACTTTCTCACTTGTTCAAACACATACTTCAAAAAGAAGAAATAAGTTACTTAAGCAAGAACAGTCCACAAAAGAAAGAATAATTCATCTTCTCATTCGGAGGTCTGTAGTATTTCCACTCTTGTTTGCTCTCAGTATGGTGGTATAATTATTTTAATCATAACCTATATTCCATTGTAAGGGTCTGACTAAACTGGCTAGTTCTAAAGTTTTGGCATTCCTTGGCAGATCTTACCTTTCCATACATATACCTCTGACCATACAACATTATCAAGCCTAGTCCCACTGCAAAGGCAAAATTAAGACCTAAATTACTCTAAAATACACGCAACCATTTTGAGCTTAGAAGATAACATCTGGAAACCTAGGACTCTTAAGCTATGGAAGACTCTTACAGGTTACGGAACACACTGTATAATTTTCAACGTTTGTAAGTAATAAACAATAAATAAACTTACTACATTGTCATGCAATTTTAAATAATTCAAGTCCACTTCCCCAAACAGAAAACCATGGATAGCCCTGGCCATACAGCTCAGTTGGTTAGAGCACTGTCCTGATATGCTAAGGCTGGGGGTTTGATCCCTGGTCAGGGCACATACAAGAATCAATCAATGAATGGACAAAATAAGTGGAACAACAAAATCAATCTCTCTCTCTCAAAATTGATAAAAAAAACATGAAATACACACTCAGCTGCTAGAACACTGGAAGAAAGATTTATTTTGCTGTTTATTTTAGTAATTGTATATACAAACCCAAAGTACCTCCAGTGCCTAATTCAATTACAACACAATACTGACTGAACTTATTAAAATCTTCGATTTTGTTACCTGATTCCTCCATTACAGTATCAGCTCTTACAAGGTCAGCATTGGGGTTTATGTCAGCATGCCTGCTCGCTGTCACAGTGCAGGCTACGTGCAACAGCTGGCCGTTCAGTAAACAAATGCATGAGCGTGGTAGAAGGAGTGAGTGACGGACCCAGAATGGAGTTTCTGGTTAAGGGATGTGCCACTTGCTGGCTGTTACTATAAACAAATGACTTAGCTTCTCTGAGTCTCGGTGTAAAAACATGGGAGAAGTATTAATTAATTACTTCTTCATAGAGTGGCTGTGAATATACAAGGTCTGTCCAGAAACATAGAGGCATTTACTGAAGACACAAGAAACACTGTACATAGGACAATGACACCTCAGTTCCCTTCAAAGCTGGCACCTCAGGACCTCACATAGTTCTCTCAATCGCCATCAGATGCCCCATCATACTTTCCTGAATCTCACTGAAGGTCTGAAATCCCTTCCTTTCCAAAGGTGGTTTTAGTTTTGGGAAAAGCCAGAAGTCACAGGGCACCAAATCTGGGCTGTAGAGGGGCTGGGCCCCCTGGGTGATGTGATGTTTCACCAAAAAGCTCTGCACAAGATGTGATGCATGAGCGGGCCTAATGTCATGATGAAGCTGCCAATCACCAGCTGCTCATAGCTGTGTCCTTCTGAATCATCTGAATAGTTTCCACGGGCAATGTTCAAGCTTAACACAAAATTTGATGTAGATCCATTGCTCTACTTGCTCAGTCATTTCGCATGTGACAGCCACACAGTACACATGCTCACTCAGTGGTGTCCACCGCCCCCACTGACTAGTACAGTGAAGTCGTCACTGTTCACGCATGGACATTCCAGTCCACCTCCTTGGCTGCCAGGTTACACTGATGTTGCACAAACAATTTTCATTATATTAACAATGGCTTGAATTTTTCCGGACAGACCTCGTATGAACACATGCTATAAAACATAAAATGCTATTTAAATGTAAGGACTTACTACTTCATAACTGGAGTTGGTGATGTGGGGCGTTTTATCTTTACCTATATAATGCCTCGAGTCCTTTCGAATTTGTTATCTAAGTTGTTGGCTTCTCTGGGGTAATTTTAGCCTTTCTGGCTAAATATTAGCTGTCTTGGACTGAACCTATTGACAATGGAAGCAGGCTGGCTCAGGTGAGGAAACATTCAAGCGATCCATAGTCAGTGATGTTACGATTACAGGGGAGTCCTGACCGGTGTGGTTCAGTGGATTAAGCATCATTCTGCAAACCAAAAGTTCATCCATTTGATTCCCAGTCAGGGCACATGCCTGGGATGCAGGCCAGGTCTCAGGTTGGGGGTGTGCTGGAGGGAACCAATGGATGTTTCTCTCTCACTTTGATGTTTCTTTCCCTCTCTTTCTCCCTCCTTTCCCCTCTCTCTAAAAATAAATGAATAAAACCTTAAAAAAAAGATTATAGTGGAGACCACCTGTGAAACCTTTCAATGGCAGCATAGTATATGGAAAAGTAACAAAAATGCTGCTCTTGTTTGGTTTTCTTCACTTAACAAAATTAAACTAAGAATCGAGCCCTGTGGATGAACAGCCCATGTCCCTGCTCCTAAGAAGTGACACGCCTGTGACCCAACCTCTTCTCCCCTCACTGCCACCCTGAACTGAGGCATCACTGTCTCTCACCTGGATCATTCCAACAGCTGCCTTCCTGACCTCCCTTCGGCTCTTGCCTCCAGTCTATTCTCCATACAGCAGCCAGGAGGATCCTTTTAAAAGATAATCTAGTTCATCATGTTTCTTCCCTACTCTCAAGCCTCCAACCGCGGCCCATCCTCTCAGTACAAAATCTGAAGTCCTACAGCGTCCCACGTGATGTGGCCCTTGGCTACCTCTCCTATCCCATCTCACACCATTCTCTTCACTGCTCGCTGCTCTCCAGCCACCCTGGCCTCCTTGCCATTCCTGAAGCAGGTCAAGGACGTCCCCATCTCAAAGCTGAGCGCTTGCTGTTCCTTTTGCCTGGAATGTTCTTTCCCTAGATGTCCGTGACTTGTTTCCTTCACTTCACTCAGGTTTCTTCTCAACATTCACCTCTTCAGAGAGACCTTGCCTGACCAATCAGATAATCTAAAATGGTACCCATCCCTCCCTATCCCCTTCTCCTGCTTTAACTGCTCACAGCATTTCTTACTTGCCACCTGCTTACAAGCACCTCTCCCCCTCTGCTTCTGGTCTGTATTCCCCAGGTGAGAACTAGCTCCATGGCAGCCGTGACTCTGTTGGCTCCTTCACCCCACAGACACCGTGTCTGGTACGTACGACGTGCTCAGTAAACACAGTCTCTGCTCAGAGGGGGAGAGGCGGCGGCCACGGCAGAGGGAAAGGCAAGGACGCGGATGACGGCGGTGCAGTGTGATAACTGATCTCAGAGATGCACACGAGATGTCGAGGACCACGGACACAGCATCTGTCATTCTGTCAGTCACGAAGCGCTCCTTGACCCCAGTGTTTCCATCTATAAAGTGAGATGACTAACCAAGATTATCACTGTGTCACTTGCAAGCTTCTGAAACTCTGTGATTTGGGTTCTCAAGTTTATATACATCCAGTCCCCCACGTTTATCATAATCGTACTCAAAACCAATGCATATTTCTTTTTATACAAATAATATGTAAATAGTTCCAAATGAGGGAAAAGAATCAGAAAATGAATTTCCTCACGTAACTACATTAACTGAATCTGAACTCTTGTGGTTGCCTTTACTGCTGTATCTAACAGTTTCCCGGGATGATGTCCTCCATGTTTCTCCCCATGACCTGAGCATAAGAAAAACTGGCCTCATCCGTACAAACAAATGAAAAGGCAACCGTCCAAACCATTCAAAATGGGGGGCGGACAGACATCCATGGTTTCCCTCGGTAGTCTGGTTTGATTTCGCTCAACCTTATAGTGGAGAAGCACTCTAAGTCTAATTTAAGCCTCTAAGTCAGCCCTCCCCAACCCCCTATTAAAAAAGGTATCGCAGGAAGCCTCCATTATCTAAACTTTCTTCCTTCTTTTTTTCTTTCTTCCCACTCATACTTAGAGTTGACAGTAAAAAAGAAAAATCAACCATTTGAAATCCATTCTTCAATGGTTCTCAACTCTGGGAATGAGGAAGAAACAATCTTTGCCTTCAGGAGTTTGAAAACTAGTGTTTGTGATGGTAGCAGGGGGATGTATCTGTGTGTAGAGACGGAAGAAGAGATAAGGCAAATACACAATTATAAATCATAAAAGACAGAACTCAGGCTACAGGAGGGGTGTACATATACTTGTACAAAGGTGCAAAGAAGAAAGTGTCAATGAGTATCTATTCCGTGCCTTTAACAATTTGCAAGATCTTTGTGCTAGGCGCGAAGATTCACGGAGTAGGCGTATTTTATGAATCAAAAATCAGGACCTGTTTTCTGGTATTAGATTATCTGAAATACAGCTATTCCAGAAAGTCCAAAATGTAAGGTCATGGTAGGTATAAAACACAGTCTTTGCCTTCAAAAGGTCTAAAATATAATTAGGGGAAAGAGATATATACTCAGAAGTACATGCCAAAAGGTAGCATCGTATACCAAGTGACAGGTGGAGGAAGAAAATCGCCACCAAATCCTGATTCCCCCTTTCCTTCCGTTTTTCAACATCTGTCATTGAAAGAATAACGAGTTCTCAGGAAAAGAAACGGTGAAAAAGGAATCAAGAAATTTTCCTCCAAGAGTAAGGGTCTTGCTTTCAACTGTGGGTAGCCTTGTGAAAACGTTGATAATATTGGTATTCTGAGTCCACCTGCAAACTGCGTTCACTGCATTTTACAATAACGTGAACCAGGCCAACAGTTTCCTACGTCTGATAAGCAGACTCGGAGTCCCGCCTGTTACCCCGCTGCACATAATATCCTACCTTTCCTCACAACAGATACGAGTGTGTTTATTAGAACAAAACAATCAGAAAACCGAAAACAAGAATTAAGAACAACAAAATAAAACCACAAGACTGGACGATAAATTTCAAATATGGATCTGAGGAACTCTGAAGCTTTGGCAAACTCTCTTGGGGAGAGGAATAAAGCAGCCTCAAGGAAAACATAACTTTTCCTTGAACTGAGTTACACGTTTACAGATATTCTCATTTGGAACTATATGTAGGAGACAGTAAATGAAGTAATGGACAATGTTCTTCATATGTTTACATCAAAAGAAGTGATTTTTTTTTCAAGATAAACTGAGTTAAAACTCAGTTCTTGCTTTACATCCTCCGCTGGCTAATCTTAGCCTTGTACCTGTAATACAGGTCAATATTAACATTAAATCAACTCTTTCTATGTTTGTGCTTATCGATCTCCCAATCTGGGCAGTTTTATTTGATGTAAGAACCAAAACAGACTATGCATCAACATGAACATACCAGCAGCTGAAGACATTTATTCAGTATTACTCACCATTTCTACATAGTCTCAAAGTTCCTATTTTCTTCCATTAAGTAGACGTTATTCTTTCTGAAGTACTTGCATGTTTATGTTCCAGCAAAAAGGAAAACTATATAACCCACTACATCTTTCATTCTGAGTCATAAGAAGCAATAATATTCTCTTTTATCTCTTTAAACGGTTTCTGGTTTTTTAAATTTTTATGAACTCTAAGCACTTCTCTGGTTTCCTCATCTACCCCCTGCAACAAAAACCATGGTGCTGTGGACACTGAGAACACGCTACAGCGGCTGGAAGGTGCAATGATGCTTCACACACCCATGCCTCTCCTGGGCGTGCCCTCGGGTGAGATTCCCTTCCCTTCCCTTCCCCCTTTGCCTGGCTAGCTCCTGCTTATCTTCCAAGACTCAACTCACGCCGACTCTGAGAAGCAGTTCGTGGCCATGACTCCGTCTCTCTACTTTTACAGCATTCCTAGTGATATCTCTAATAAAGCACTGATGCTAATCACTGATTTCTCTGGTGCGCCTCGTTAAGATCCTTCTGGGCGTGAGCTGTTGGAATCTTAGCACCCAGCATACAGCGCGTCTCTGATAAATGGTCACGGTCCTTGTGGGAGGCGGAGAGAAGAAATCAATGATTAATGATTAATAAAATGACCAAGAATACTAACTAATTCTAGGTCAGGCGATGTTGTCTAGCGTATCACAGAAGCTCAACCTTGGAGTGGCATGATTCTCCACGTGGGGAAATGGCACCTCCATTTACAGCTGTGCAGACATGTGTGAGTATAAGCGTGTGTATGAAGACGTTATCACGAAGACTTAAAAATGAAGAACATATAATCTGAGTTAACAGACCTGGGGTGAAGGTCATACCCTTGGACAAGTTATACCTCTCAATTTTGATCGCTCCACCTGACAACGGTGATAAAAAAAAAACACTTGTCATGCTTACTTTGAAGCTCAAATGAAAGAATGCATTGAAAAGATATTTCACATAGTTAGTACACAAATGTTATAAAACATTTAAACAGAACAAGTAAATTTACTTGCTTTGAACATGTCAGTCTTTGGCCTGACAGTAACAAAGAAATGATATGTGAAATTCAGTCTTACTGAGAAGGTGAACCGAGGGTTTTGACACAAAAACTATTGTACAAGTGCTGATAACTCAGAATAACCATTTATGAGTCACGAATAAGGAGATAATTTTCAATTCTATGACTACCGGAAAGAGACCTTCAAATCCAAAGAGGGAAGAGTTGGAAATCTAAACACTCCATCAAATTAGGTATGTCTTTAACACTGTGAAAATCTTGCCACCAAAGCACTCTCATTGATATATAGCAAAACACAGTAAATCACTTAATTTACTCAGAAGAACTTAAATGTTTTAACCAGTCTGCCATCAAAAGAGATCGGGAAGAGGACCAAGGGGACCCGGGCTGCAATGTGAGCCGTCTTTAAAATGCAATTGTTCTAATCATTTTCTACAGATGCAGCCTCACAAGGGGCTGCTGTCACAGGGACCATTTACGACTTGTTATGGTGTCTCTATTGTTTACCAGCGACATTCGCGGAAAAAGGCGACAGCTGGGACAGAAAGCTGCTACTCAACGAACAATATAATCCCGTGAAAGTAATCAACAAATTTAAGGGTGTTAATTAACTTTACACTTTATCATGTTCAATTAGTTGTCCTTTCTAGAAAAGATTGCCGTGCACAATCAGTTTAGAGCGTGCCATGTTTGATTTGTAAGTGATCACTGTTTCTGTTTCAGAGTCCATGTCAGATGTCCTCTTGGGTTTTGGTGACACAGATGAATGGCTCTGCACATGTTAGGGGGTGATCTGGTTTAACATAAGCTAGCATAACATAACCCCTTGTTAACACGGTTTCTGGTATTATCCAAGCTGGAAACAGAAGAGCAAAAACACTCACAGTTCTGTTCTGGAGCCAGATAAACAAAGTTTAGTTGGTTTTTCTTGAAGTAAACACAGACACAAACACATGGAAAAATGAGCAATTTTTCATCATTATTTTTTAAAGTAAGGCTTGTCTTTCAGGGCCATGTTTGGGATCATTTCCTCCCAGCAAGACCTCAGAGCTCTGCTCCTGACGCAGAGAGCTCCACTGGGCCCCAGGCTTTCCATAATGCGGATCGCCTCTTCCGTGGCGAGTGGACAAATGCCGGGGATGTGCTGTGAGGTAATGGTTGGCACTGAATTCTAGAAGGAGACTTTTAAGTCCAGAAGCTGTATTTTATAAGTGTGGAAAACCTTCAAGGAAGTATATTAATCTATGAATGCAATATGCCTTTTCTCCTACCTTTAATGCACCTGTTCCTACTTGCTAATAAGACAAGGAAAAGCTCATGATGGAGTGACAATATCTTCAGTATTGCATTTTAATGAAAGTCACTGCAGTTCCTCTGAATTGATAGAGAGCTGCATCAAAATATTTCATAAGTCACTGATGAGGTGAACAAAAGCTGAAACTAAGAGTTGGCAGATGCCTATCTTCAGGGAAACAAAAGCTAGGGACATGCATCTACCTCTTTAAATGGTTTCTATCTCTTAAAATACACAGCACAAACACACAGCCATCCACACAGGGTTTTGACACATCTTCATAAAGCTACTCCTTGCTCTCCTAGACCAGCTGTTTCCTGCATAATATAAATTAAATACATAAATAAACTATAGCTGGTTAGCTAGTTTAGCAGACACAAGGACAAAGCTGAACTTCTACAAAATAGAAAAGTTGTTAACTCTGAAAGCTAATAATGTCCTAAGTTAAATATTAAAGAAGGAAATTATAGGCTATATCTGAAACAGCTGAAACCACAATACACAGCAGCAGAAAACATTAGTTTTCTGCAGAAGATCTGCAGGGAGAAGGGAAGCGGTCGATAGATCCTTAAATTGGAAGCAATAGCTGTTCTTCTATCCCAAGTTGGCAGCTGCTACATTTGCAGACCTGGTTCATTATTTACCCATAATGACCATCAAGCTGCAGTCAAAGTCAGATGACAACAACTGTCAGCAGCTCTTTTAATTAGCCTTATTTGAATTCAGATAAATATCACAATAGACCTGCTTATGCTGAAAGAGCAACAGAATGCTCCGCCTGGCGCTGGGCGCGCTTGAGCAGGACCCGCGTGGTAAGGGGAGCCCGAAGCCATCAGACAGAAGTGCAGACCGGGGTTTTGAAAGGGTGGGTGGGGTAAGTCAGAGACTGAAATGGTTCGCTTTCATTTTGAAAATCCCTTGAAAAACAAGTTCTCTGACTCTCACCCCAGAAGCACAAGGCTCCTGAAAGGTACGTATCTGGAGCCCACAGGAAAAGTTAATGCCTTCGGAGAATGTGATTTTCAAAATTCCATCTTGTAGATAATGTATCTTTCAGCTTTAATACTCATTTTTAAAAACCAAATAAGAAATCTTGCATTCAATAGCTTGCAACCTTAAATGTCCTTCTATTTTACTTTAAAAGTCGCATAATTTGGGACCTTTTTCTGTGACAGCAATCAGATATTTTCCTATACATTTTCTACACATTTCTTGTATTCAGCACTAACAGTCACAAAGTAAAACAAGGCTAATAACGACCCAATTCTGAGCAGTCCGATCACTGCTATATTCCACTCCACTCTGGGATTTTCCCCTGCTCCAGCTTGCTTGAGAAGAAAAGCAAGTGTAATGATCATCTGCCTCCTATTTTACAGAGAATTGATTGTTCACATGTATTCTGTTACAGCTTTGGGGAGAGGTAGAAAGAAGGTAGAAATTAAGGGAGAATAAGAAAAAGCAAGATGATAATCTGGTAGCCAATCAGAGTAAACAGAGAATAGCAAGAAACTAAAGAGTAAGAGAAGGCTGTGCTAATAGGCTACAGTGAACCGGGAATTACCATCTCTGAGAACCACTCAGGAATCCCGTGAGAATCTAGACCCTTGGATTTTGGGATGGGCAGAGGTGAAAAAGGGGCGCTTCCAAATGTAAGCTGGACTTCGTCCACTCTATTTTTCCTAGGCCCTTGGCTATTAAGTATCCTTTAGCAACCATCTTTTTTAAGTATATTTTATTGATTGTGCTATTATAGTCATCCCATTTTTTCCCCCTTTATCCACCTCCACCCTGCACCCCCCTCCCTCCAGCATTCTCCTCCCCTTAGTTCCTGTCCATGAATTGTACATATAAATTCTTTGGCTTCTCCATTTCCTAAACTACTCTTAACCTCCCCCTGTCTATTTTGTGCCTACCATTTATGCTTCTTATTCCCCGTACTTTTCCCCCATTATCCCTCTCCCCCTCCCCACTTATAACCCTCCATGTGATCTCCATTTCTCTGACTCTGTTCCTGTTCCAGTTTTCTTAGTTTCTGTTTTTTAGATTCAGCCGTTGATAGCTGTGAGTTTGTCATTTTACTGTTCATAGTTTTTGATCATCATCTTTTTCTTAGGTAAGTCCCTTTAACATTTTATATGATAATGGCTTGGTGATGATGAACTCCTTTAACTTGTCCTATCTGGGAAGCACTTCATCTGCCCTTCCATTCTAAATGATAGCTTTGCTGGATAGAGCAATCTTGGATGTAGGTCCTTGCCTTTCATGACTTAGAATACTTCTTTCTAGCCTCTTCTTGCCTGTAAGGTTTGAGAAATCAGCTGATAGTCTTATGGGAACTCATTTGTAGGTAACTCTCCCTTCTCTTGCTTTTAAGATTCTCTCTTTATCTATAATCTTGGGTAACTTAATTATGATGTGTCTTAGTGTGTTTCTTCTTGGATCCAACTTCTTTGGGACTCTCTGAGCAGCCTGGACTTGCATGTCTAGTTCTTTCATCAGATTGGGGAAGTTTTCCTTCATTATTTGTTCAAATAAGTTTTCAATTTCTTCCTTTTCCTCTTCTCCTTCTGGCACCCCTATGATTCAGATGTTGGAACATTTATAGTTTATAGTTGTCCCAGAGTTTCCTCAGCCTCTCCTCATTTTTAAAAATTTGTATTTCTTCATTCTGTTCCAGCTGGATGTTTATTTCTTCCTTTTGTTCCAAACCGTTGATCTGAGTCCCAGTTTCCTTCCCTTCACTGTTGGTTCCCTGTATATTTTTCTTTATTTCACTTTGCATAGCCTTCACTTCCTTTACTTTGTGTCTGTACTCAGTCATTTCTGTGAGCATCCTGATTACCAGTGTTTTGAACTCTGCATCTGATAGGCTGGCTAGCTCTTCATCACTTAGTTGTATTTTTGCTGGAGATGTGATCTTTCACTTGGGCCATATTTCTTTGATGTGGTGCACCTGTTACGTTGTAACGGGCAGAGCCTTAGGTATTTGCCAGGGCAGGGGCAACTCAGGTCACTGGCAGTGTGGCGCTGGGGGGCGGTCCGAGAGGGAACAATGCTGCTTGCTTGCCTCTCACCCCACTTTCACTCACTCTCCCGTTACCCACAATCAGGTCGGTCCCTTTCAGGTGCTGATTCCCAGGTGGGTGGGCCTGTGTACGTTCCAGGACCCTGTGGGTCTCTCCAACTGACACTCCTGTGAGGCTGGGAGTTTCTCCTACTGCCTCAGCCCCCACAGGTTTATACAGCCAGAGGTTTTGAAGCTTTATTTCCCCTCGCTGGAACCCTGGGTTGTGCAATCTGTCTTGCTCCCCAGTTGTTTATCCACAAGCCAATGTGGGACTGCCCACTCCGCCAGCTGCTGCCTCACCTGCTCCACCAGCTGCCCCCTTGCCCACCCTATTCTGCCACCAGCAGCAGCCTTGCTGTGAGTCCTCTCCACCCCAGCTGCCCATCTCCACCCCTGCCACTGGTCTGGAGGAACGTTTCTCTAACTTCCTGGTTGTCGGATTTCCATGCAGTTTGATTTTCTGGTAGTTCTGTTGTTTTTGCTTTTAAATTGGTTGTTATCCTTCTTTTGCTTGTGCCAGGAAGCGAGGCATATCTACCTATGCCTCCATCCTGGCCCGACTCTTCTTTCTAATTACTCCAGCAACCATTTCTGATGTCACGTGGCATGACATTACATAAGAGTAACCAGGTTTGCATCAGGGCGAAGGACACATTACTGTTTATGCAAAGTCTGGATCCCACTTAGTATTTCCCCATGGTGTACAAAAACACTCCCATATAGGAAGTAAAAAAATATATGTTTGTGGTCAATTTCAAGTACCAAAACCTGTGCAATAAGACTTTTTACACTGAACACTGACGATATTAGTGGGGAGAACTCCATCTGGTTTCATGAGAATGAATCACAACAGAAAGAAATAGTCTTTGCCATACTTTTTTGGGGGAAGAGTAAAGAATAAACCATGTACATCACCCTATGACAGCCTTCTCCCTTTGACCCCTTAATACAATCTACCCTCCTGACCACATATATGGCCAACAGCTACACTAGTTTAGTAACTTGTTCGGGACACTGAGTACACAGACAAAGTCAACTGGTCACTCCAAGTCGAGTCTGGCTCAATATATATGAATCAGAACTTACTCTGTAAGAATACCAAAGAAAACCTCACTCATTAGGATGGCTGCTAGAAAACAAAACAGAAGATCAGTAAGTGCTGGCAAGAATGTGAGAAATTAGAATCCTTGTGCACTGTTGGTGGGAATGTAAAATGGTGGAGACTCTATGAAAACAGAATGGCAATTCCTCAAAAAATTAAAAATAGGACTATCGCGTATGGTCCAGCATTTCTGCTTCTGGTTGTATACCCAAAAGAATTGAAAGCAGGGTCTACTGTGGCGGCATTGCTCACAATAGCCAAAAAGTGAAAGCAGCCCACATGTCCCCTGATGAATGAATGAATAAACAAAATGTGATATGTGCATTTCACATATTCCTAACAATGGAATATTATCTAGCTTCAAAAACAAAATTCTAACACATGCTACGTGAGGACATCAGGCTGAGTGAAATAAGTCACAAAAAATACTGTATGGTATCACTTTTAAGAGGTACCCAGAACAGCCAAAATCATGAAGACTGCAAGTAGAATCATGGCTGCCAGGAGCTGGAGGGGAAGGGGAGCAGGGAGTAGCTGTTAAATGAATACAGTATTTCAGTTTTGCAAGACGAGAAGAATACTGGACACTACCGAACTGCACACTTAAAATGGTTAACATAGTAAGTCTTATGTTGTATATTTTACCTCAATTAAAAAATAATTTAAAACCAAAGAAAAATAATTTGGTGGTATTTTCATTCTCACACACTGTAAAAGACCACAGTGTTTCAAGAGATGCTAACCTTTAATACATTGATAATGTTTAATACAATGAATTTGACAAATCCTTAATGGAATTATCTTGAGAAAATTGAGGAAAGCCATTACTGGTCTTTTTAAAAACCAATTATAAATGCATCTATTGATTCTTGTTATTGAATTACAGCTGACATGCAATATTATATTAGTTTTAGGTGTACAACATAGTGATTTTTAATACATTATGAAATGATCAATCACCACGATTAAGTCTAGTTAACATCTGTCACAACATCAAGTTTTCAAGAGATTGACTATAATCCCTGTGCTATGCGTTACATCCTGCGACTTGTTCTATAACCCAAAGTCTGTACTTCTTAATCCTCTTCCCGTTTCACCCAATCCCCCATCTCCCTTCCTCTGACAACCACCTATTTGTTTTCTGTACCTTCGAGCCTGTTTCTGTTTTGTTTTGTTTGTTTTTTGGATTCCATGTGTAAGTCAAATCCTATGATATCTGTCTTTCTCAGACTTATTTCACTTAACATAATACCCTTTAGGTCCATCCATGCTGTCCCCAAGTGGCAAGATTTCATTTTATCTCAATAATATCTATTGTATAAATGTACCACATCTTCATCCACTTGCCCATTGATGAGCATCTAGGCTGCTTCTGTAGCTTGACTATTACTAGTAACGCTGCAATGAATGTAGGAGTACATGTATCTTTTCATATTAGTGGGGTTTTTTTCAGATAAATACCCAGAAGTTGATTAGCTGGTATACATGACATATCTATTTTTAATGTTTTGAGGAACCTCCATTCTGTTGCCCTTGGTAGTGGCACTAATTTACAATCCCACCAACAGTGGGTCCCCTTTTCTCCACATCCTCACCAGCATTTGTTATCAGTTGGTTTATTGATGATGACCATTCTGACAGGTGTGAGGTGGTATCTCATGTGATTTTAATTTGCATTTCCCTGATGATTAGTGATGTCAGCATCTTTTCATACATTATAATAAATAAAATTTCATTCCTGGGTTTTTATTTTCTACTCCCCCTCCACACACTTTTTGTCTTTCACCCTTTTTACTGGATTGGCAAAGCTATTCTTTTACTCAATTTCAACTCAACATATCCTGGAAAATTTTCAGAAGCTGAATTTCTGGATCACCAAGTAAGTTTCTGGTAATGTCCATTTTATTTATTGATTGATTTTTAAAAATTGTGATAAAATGTACATAATAAAATGTACCATTTTAACCATTTTTAAAAAGATTTTATTTAGCTATTTTTAGGGAGAGGAAAAGGGAAGAAGAAAGAGAGGGAGAGAAAAAAACATCAATGTGTGGTTGCCTCCCACACCCCCCACTGGGGACCTGGCCCGCAACCCAGGCAAGTGCCCTGATTGGGAATCGAACCAGTGACCCTTTGGTTCACGAGCCCATGCTCAATCCATTGAGCTACACCAGCCAGGCCATTTTAACTACTTTTAATTGTATAGTTAAATAGCATTAAATACATTCACATTGGTGTACTACCATCAGCAATACCACTTCCAGGACTTTTTCATCATCCCACACTGAAACTCTCTCCCCATTAAACAATAACTCACCATTTCTCCCTCTTCTACCCCATGGTACATAAGCACTACTATTGTCTCTATGAATTTGACTGTTCTCATATAAACAAATCATCACATTTGTCCTTTTGTATCTGGCTTATTTCCCTTACATGATGTCTTCAAGGTTCACCCATATTATAGTACATGTCAGAATTTCATTCCATTTAAAGGTCGAATGACATTCCATTGTAGTTGTATAAACCACGTTTTGTTTATCCATTCATCCATTCATCCATTCATGGACACTTAAGTTGTTTCCGCTTTATGGCTGCTGTGAATATTGCTCTTAACACTGGTGTACAAATATCTTTTCTAGCCCTTGCTTTCAATTATTTCGGGCATATACCCAGAAGTAAAACTGCTCAACCCTATAACTCTATGTTTAATTCTTTGAGGAACCACCATACCATTTTCCACACTCCGTGCATGATTTTACACTCCAAATAGCAATGCACGGGGTTCCAATTTCTCTGTAGCCTTGCTAACATTTATTTTTTATTTTTTCCTAAGAGCTATTCTAATGAGTATGAAGTGGTATCTCACTGCAGTTTCAGTTTGCATTTCCCTAACGATTAACGATGGTGAGCATCTTTTCATGGGTTTACTGGCTTTGTATACTTTGGAAAAATGTCTGCTTAAGTCCTTTGCCCACCTTTCAATTGGGTTACTTGGTTTTTGTTACTGTCGCTGTTGTTGGGTTCACTGTCTTTTTCAATATATATTTTATTTTGAAATTTTTAAAAATTTTTATGAACTTTTTCTTATATTCAGCTTGCTTCCTTATAATATACTTTCAAAATCTATTCAAAACTGCATTTAGTTTTTCCTAAAAGTCCAGCTTAGCTCCATCCCAATTTAAGAAGTACATTTTCATTGTTAAGTTCTAAATATTCTTTTTTCTTATGACTTCTTTGACTAAAGAATATGAATTCTTTAGAAATGTGATTTTAGGTTCCAAGTGTATAAAAAGGCTTCAATGGTATTTTTGCTATCAGTGCCTCAATAAACTGCATTGTGGTTAGAAAATGGAATGTGAATGTGTAAGATAGAGATTCTTTGCTTATGAAGATTTGCTTTATCCATTGTGTGGTCGGTTTTTAATAATTTTTCCCTGTGTCTTGAGAAGTACATTTCTTCTTTAATTGCTGGGTATGAGGTTCTATATACATATCTTCCCGATCAAACTTGTTGTTATTCGAAGCTATCCCCTTATCACTTTTTGTTGTTATTTGATCACTGATGGCTTAAGACAGATATACTGAAATATCCTGCTCTTATGGTGAACTTTCATCAATTTCTCCTGTGGTTCTACACTTTTTTGCTTTATGTGTATATGTATGTATGTATGTATGTATATCTTTTTAATTAGGTGAAATACTTGTTTTTAGAGCAGGTCTGCTGAAGTTTTCCTTTAGCTTACAATATCTCTATTTCACCTTCACTCACAAAGCATATTTTGCCATATACAGAATTCTGGTTTCAGCACACTGAAAATGTTGTTCACTGCCTTCCAGGCCTCGTGGCATTCCTGGAACCGTTCAAATCATTGTTCCCCTGGAATGCCTTGTTCTTCTCTGGCTGCCTTCAAGGTGGCTTTCCTTTTCTCCGGTTTTTGGTAGTTTGATCATGATGTACCTGGGCATGGATTTCTTTGGGTTTATCTTGTTTCGGGATCTTTGAGCTTGTTGAATTTATAAGTTTGTCTTTTGTCAAAATAGGGGAGCTTTCAGTCACGTTTTCTTCAAACAATTTTTTCTGCGCCACACTCTCTCACCGCCTTTTGGAACACCAAGGGCACAAATGTTAGACCTTTTGAAATTCTCACAGGATCCTCGGGCTCTGCTCTTTTTTTTTTTTTAAACCTTCATTCTCTCTGTTTAGAATAGATAATTTCTATTCGTGTCATTCCTATCTCCATATTCACAAACTCTTTCTTTTATTATATCCACTCTGATTCTGAACAAATTTGGTGACTTTTTTCTTCAAATTTCTGGTTATTGTATTTTTTCAGTTATACAATTTCAATTTGGTTCTTTTTTTATAGCCCTGTTTCTTTACTTTTTGGAACATGGTTATAATAACTGTTTTTAAAGTCACTGCCTGATATGAAACATGTGCAAAATCTCAGGGCTGGCATCTTGACTGTCTTCTTGCTTGAGAATTTACCAGACTTGCCTGGATCTTTCTATGTCAAGTAATTTCTCATCATATCATAGACATCTGGAATACTGCATGTTATGAGACTCTGGGTCTTGTTCAAATTCTATGAAGAATATGATGTTTGGGTTTTTGTCTATTTGTTTGTTTTACAGGCAACTGACCAGGTTACGGTCAAGCTGCAAATCTCAGCCTGCCTTCGGGGGGCTGTGGTCCCAATGTCAGTTCAGTTTCCAAGGTTTTTGAATCTGTCCTACATGTGCATCAGCCGGGGCGAGTCTGACATTGTCTACTCCATAGTTAAGTTCTAAGTTAGGAACTTAGTTAAGCTCTTAAGTCTTTTGGGGGGATGCTTATGACTCTGGGGTGAACCCAACAGTGCACATAACATGATGGGAAACCTATTTGGAACTCTGTGAATCCTCCCAAACAGTCCAGTACCCCCAATTCCAATCCTCCCATTCTGATCCTCTAGCTATAACGTCCTGCAAGTCCTGCACCTAGATCAGTTCCTGGGGCCAATGAGCAGAAGGATGAAGATAATAAAAAGCAACAGATTCCTCCACACTCTTTGGACCATAGTTCCTCTGGTGAGAGAGAAGGATTCCCTTCCCTGCAATTTTTAAGTGTCTGCACAGCTACTACCACAACAATCACAATTTCAGGAGTAAGGCTTTCTTTGTGGCAGAGCAGAGAGGAAAAAAAAGAGAATTTATGGCGCATTCTCTCTGTCTCATAGTCCCCCCTTCTTGCTCCTTGGACCAGAAAAGTTCCCTTCTCTTGGGACTTTTGCTTTTTGGGTTGTTTTTTTTTTCCATTCACACACAGTTCCAGAATCCCTGCTGCCTTTTAATCCAGGCTGGGAGATACAAGAAAAAGGGAGAGGTCTTCAGGAAATTGCTGGCAAAGCTTTCGTACTTCAGGTTCTGTTTTCCTTCTCCAATCTACCTGCCATCGTCTACTTTGCACAGTTTTCAAATAGCTGCTCCAGTCATTCTAGCCAAGGTTTTTTGTTCCACTTGGTATGAGAGAAGGGGCAGAGTGTTGTTACTCCACCTTAACCAGAACTGGAACCTACCCACCATTCTTGAAGAAAAGTTTTGCTGGATGAAAATTCTAAGTTGACAAGTTATCTGTCAGCACTTTGATATTATTCCAGTCTTCTGGCTTCCACTGTTGCTCTTAAGAAGTCTGCAATTCACATAAGACTATATATTGTATGATTCCTAATGCATATTTACATGATATTATTACATGCTGGTCTAGAATAGACAAAACTATAATAACAGAAAGTAAATCATTGATAACCTAGAGCTGGGAGAAGGCAGTGACTACAAAGGGACATGCGGGAGCTTTCTGGGATGATGAAAATATTCTACGTTTAATTGTGATGAGAGTTATGACTATATGTAATTGTTCAAACTCATCTCTAAATTTAAATGAGTGAATTTTATTGTACACAAATACCTCAATAATGTTGGTGGAGGAGTCTGGTATCTTTTTTCTTTCTAGCTCTTTCAGCTATTTTCCTCTTTATTATTGGTATTTTGCAGTTTTACCATCATACACTCAGTAAGATTCCTTTTTCTTTCTTTTTTTTGAACTCCTATTTGGTATACCTTGTACTTCCTGTTCCTGTGGATTTATAACTACTCTGGAGAATTCTCAGACATTATCATGTTGGCCATTTCCCTCAATTCCACCTGGAACTCCAATGTCTGAAGATGCACATTTGACTTTTTCTTTCTAGCAGTGTATCCATGTCTCTTGACCTTTCATATTCTCCATCTCCAAGTCTTTGAGTACTACATTGGGTTATTTCATGTTTTTTTTTTCTTTTTCTTTTCTTTTTTAGATAGACAGGGGAAGGGTAGAAGAGAGGGAGGGAAACACTGATGTGAGAAATATCAAAGCTTCTCATACATGCCCCAACCAGGGACTGAACCCGCAATCTAGGCATGTCCCCAACCAGGAATCGAACCCAGCAACCTTCTGCTTTGCAGGACAACGCTCCAACCAACTGAAACACACCGCATAGGGCTGGTCATTTCTTTAGTTCTCTCTCCCTATTTAGTAATTCTCTCTCTTCAGCTCTCATATGCCATTTAACTCATCTGCTGACTTTTAAGTTTCAGTGATTTCCCCCCAGTTTGATAGCCTCTTGTTCCTTGTTCACTTATAGTCCATTCCGTCTTTTATTTCTTAAAATGTTACATATAGAACATTTTATATTGTTTTGGAAATTTTAGTGTCTGTAGTTCTTAAGGATTAAATTTGTTCCTGTTGACTCTTACTCTGGTGATTCGTATTTTTCTGTGTCTGAATATTCTTTTGAGGACTCATACTTACTGTGCTTAATATCTGTGAATTCTGATTCCTGGACTGAGACTGATTTTCTCCAGGGAGGATTTTTATCCATTCTGTGGCTGACAGACCCTACCAACTCAGAAGCCCTTGTATTTATTAATTGGGTATTTTTCCAATGGGGTGAGTTGTTGAAATTTGAACTCCGTGCCCATAGGATCAGACCTACTGTGTCAAAGATTCAGGGGAGACTATTTTATTTCCCAACCTATAAACGGCACAGACGGATTTCCTAATCAGTTTCCTTTACCAGCAGGCAGACTATCCGCAGGCCACCCTCTTCCTGGGGGTGTGGCCTCCGGGGATTTTGGCTTTTGTGGGGGACAGCAATGGGAGGCAGGGGCCAGATTTCTCACTTTGTGGGAGCACAAGACCTAGTTCTCCATTACCCCCATGATTTTCGATTCTCACTATTAATCCCCAAGCTCCTGGTTCCTAAAATTAACATGTGCCCCCAGGGTGGCCAGAGCTTCTGGGTTTATCACTATGATTTCAGGTTTCTAGTCAATTATCTGGTCAGTGAAGATTTCCCTTATTTTTTGAGGAATCTGATCTGCATTAGAAGTATGGGTTTTGGTTGGGGTTTTTTTGTAATTTATCCAACACCTTGTTGTTGTATGACAGCACAATATTTTAACACACCTAATCCACCCTACTGCCTCAAGCAGTAGCTGCCTGTGTAAAGAAACAAAATGGGTCCTTAAATGTCAAAGGAAAGATTGATTTCCATCTTATTTTTAAACTAGGATATCCTGAACTCTTTTCTGATAATAAAACAGGTTTCATCTTTACTATTAGCACCTGTATTACACTAAAAATTTACAACACAATGTTGCTTTTATGGCATCTAATTTTACAAGTTGAAATCAAGAAATTTCATCCAACTAGATACAGCCGTCAATCAAGTTTATGAATATTTTCCATGAAAGTAATCTGAAGGGAAACATGAGGTACTTGAAATCTCTAGAACTTGTTTATACCTCTGTTATGGCAACTACCAATCTGCACTGTAACACAATATCTCTCTACGCCCGCCTCACTCACTGGAGTGTGAGCTCCTTGAGAACAAGGACTATGACTTACCCGGGCAGAGAAAGCGAGATACACATTATTCTAACAACAGCAATGGGGGATAGACAGGAGAAAGGGAAGAGAGAGAAGCTCTGGAATTCCGTGCCAGCATGGAAGGAACTTCGGCGGACAGTGAAGAACCACAACGGGCCACTGGCTGACGGGAGAGAAAGGCCGCAGCAGGCTCTTCCGGCTGTGCGCCCTCCAGGGCAGCAGCTACTGGCCGTGTATATTTCAAGCGACTGCTGAGCACTTGAAATATAGTTCATTCAAACTGAGAGGTTCTTTAGGTATGAAGTACAGGCCAGATGTCAAAGACTTATTATGAAAAAAAGGATGTAAACTATCTCAATAATTTTTATATTAATTGCATGTAGAAATTATAGCATTTTAGACATACTGGATTAAATAAAATATATTATTAAAATCATGTCTACTTGGGTTTCTTATTACTTTTTTAATGTGGCTACTAGAAAATTTAAAATGACCTATGTGGCTTGCATTATATTCCTACTGGATGGTGTGATCTCAGAATTTGAACGTGAAAGATAAGAAAATTTGAAATTGTAATGCACTGTAATTGTAAGAACTGGTTTTATACATGAGATGAGATTGACTTAGAAGATTAGTTCACTTAGGGGTCCGAAAGATAAAAAAGCAGGTCTACAAAGCTGAGAAGTCTGTGATGGGAACACAGAATTAGGAAAACTCTACAGGGATGAGATCACTGAAATTTTGGAGGAGTAGGTGAAACCCCACCAGAAAATTTAGAATCCACAGCTTAAAAGGAGGGAAAAAAAGAGGCCATCAGGCTGCTATCCCAAGCTGGAGCTCTGAAATCATTTCTCACAGAGAGATGATACTAACAGCATTGTAATTTAGGAACATTCAGGGTTGAATATATTTGATATCAAAAATAAGGACCTAAATATATTTAAAAATGTTGTTTCCAAAGAAAATTGCATTCCAAGTTCAAATAGGTAACTCTCTAGATGTTTAATTTACAAACAAACAAAACCCCAGCAATTCAGTCTCTCACAATAAAGTGCATATGCAGGATTAGGCATGCGAAACTCTCAGTTACTTCTCCTCAAGAGAGGAGAAAAGAACTGGGTATGCACACTGCTCCCTCTAATAAGACAGAATTTATATACTGTATTTAGCCACTGAAAACAATAATTGAAAAAGAGATGAAAAGCATGGTTCAAGTTTAAAAGACACTATTCTCCCATATTTCTTTGAAATTTGCAGCTGTTATAAGCAAAAGGTTATTTTTAACTAAACTGTCAATTTCGTCAAAATAGAGCTAGGCAAATACAAGGAGCATCATTTTAAAGTGTGAAATACATTTTCCTCTCACTTAGGCGATTTATAAAGAACTGTTTGAATTCCCAGTGATATTACAAAGCAGATCATCAAGAAGGGCAAGTTGACTGTTATTGCTCATATTCAGACAGAACTCATTTTAATAGACAAAGGCCTATGTTTTACAAAAATAAAAAAAGATTTCCAGCAAAGGGTATCTCACCACTTTGCCTAATACCATGAACCTTAGCATATAAAAGTATTTTAATTTTCCAGGAATAAGGTTAGAAAGCTAGACACCCTGCCAAATAGGCTTTTTTGTTGTTGTTGGGAATTCTGGTACTTTTAATTCATTTGCGAAGAATCCCTGGACTCAATTGATCTGCATCACAGATGAGAGAACACAGGTACACGAGCCATTACAATGTGAGGTGGGACGGTAAGTGCCCTCCCTGCGTGTAATGGCATTCACGGGAAGGGTCACCTGTACCTAAGGAGGATATTACAGGAGGTGGCATCTGGGTTGGGCTTAGACTTTGACAGATAAAAAATGAGGAAGAGCCCTGGCTGGTGTAGCTCAGTGGATTGAGTGCTAGCCTGTGAACCAAAGAGTCACTGGTTCAATTCCCAATCAGGGTACATGCCTGGGTTGCAGGCCAGGTCTCCTGTAGGGGGTGCATGAGAAGCAACCACACCTTGATGTTTCTCTCCCTCTTTCTCCCTCTCTTCCCTTCTAAAATAAATAAAATCTTCTTTAAAAAATGAAGAGATTAAAATCCCAGTAAAAGAAAAGCATAAACAAGAACAAGAGACTTGAGTAAATGAGGTACACAATTTGGCTAGAAGCTAAGAAACAAGAGAAGAAAAGTGAGTTGTATCCAGACTGCGGAGAGCCCTGAATGGCAGGCTATGAAGGCTGGGATGGCTTGGGTGAACAATGCATCAGCTGTGTGCCTTGTACGGAGGGGAGCAAACCTCAGCACAGTGAGTGCTTATGAGCATCAGCAGTGCCTAGCAGCAGGGGTAGTAAAGGCAACGAGAAGCAGAGGGAATCTGAGCAGCCATGTGCTGACATACCTGCTCTCTGAGCAGAACGCACAGGTCTGTTCTCAAGAAACGGAACACGTGCACGTGTTCAGTTTTAAACCATGATTTGGACGCCCCTCTTGGGCAACTGGCCTAGCCTTCAAGCAACAAGACAAGTTTCGGTCACAGGAGTGGGGAAATCTGCCTGTTCCTGAATGGGCTCGTGGCTGCACGGGCTGAGGAGAGCCATCTGCCCCCGGCAGAGGTGGCAGCAGCCGCCACACTTGCATGCGCACGCGCACGCGCACAGGCTTCCCTTTGCTGCTCGGCTGCGCCAGGATTCCTTCGAGATGCACAATGAGTCACACTCTACCACTCACTGCATCAAGGCTGGAAAGCTCGAGAAAAACTATTCATTTGGTCACGGAGGAAATAAAGCAGCTGGTTCACATTGAAGAGGAAAAGGAACCCAAAGGAGGGAGGAAAGAAATCAGGTGAACAGAGCAGACAGCAGGGGTGGGGGCAAGAGGAAGGGAAAATGAAGCAGAAAGACTTTAGACAAGGAGAAGAGGGAGGAGGAATGGGTCAGAACCATTACCCCCATGATCGTGTAAATGTAAATGCAACTCTCGTTGACAGGGAAACTTTATTTTCTAAAGAACTTTTGGTCCATGAAGGAGTGGAGGTGGTAACAAAGTTAATTACATCTCATAATTGGTATAATTAAGACAAGATAACAAAGCCTTTGGCAATGGACTACTCTAATGATGGAGGACCGGCATCTGAGAAATATAATAGTATATTAGCATAACCACATATGCAAAGTACACAGAACCACTGCCACGGTTAACCTGTCATTGAATGATTAAATATGAATTCATAATTAGAAAAATCCACACTGTAATTTATTGGCTTCTCTGACTGTTCTGGTTCATTAAAAGTTGATTACTAAACAGTGACCTCTAGTGGCCCATAATTTTCTAATGCTATGTTTCTCTTAAAGAGTCAGCTTAGATTCCAAGAACCTCTTTACTCTAAACAAGGCTATTACTTTGAAGACGTTAATATTCCTTTTCCCTATAAAGGCAAACATTTCTTTTACCTATTCTTCCCTCCTTACCACACATTCTGTGTGACAAATACGAGGTGCTAAAAACCGCCCCTGCTCCTGCCCCGGTGTCGCACGCTCACTAATGAATCATGACTGGGCACCTATCCGTAAGGTGCTGAGCGAGGTGCTTGGGGTTTTATTAATACCTGGAAGCCGACTTCATTCATTCTGTACTATCCAATCAGAAAGCAAGTCAACATTAACATGAAAATCATGCCACTGTCTGTTCACTGCCTATACACACGAGACATGCTGAAAACATTTTAATTTAAAATTCAGAGATACTAGTAATTTCAGATTCACTGCATACCCATCTACTGAGGTTTATCTTAAAAGGCAACTGCTTAGCAACTGTAAAAAAACCCCATCTAGCGCATTTCTTAAATTTTTCTTAAGAGATTTTTATAACAATGATGCTTCTCAAAACACATCAATTTCTATAGCATATAAATGAACTTTCTAAGCATCATCTCTCCCTTAAAATGAATACATATCTTTTAAAGTATCCATATGCCCATAGTAGTGATTTAAGTTAAAATTAAACCCAATTTAGCAATCTGTAAACATACTGCTTTTATTACTTGCTACCCAGGTCTACTCATTACAAAAACAAGGGTCCAGAAAGGCTCAGGACACAAAGAAGAGACTTTGGGTATGTTGTTAAAAGAATTTACACATCTCTTCATCCCCCAGAATCAGTCAAGGTATTGATCCCAGTTCTCTGAGGGAGTGGCGAAGCCGCAGCTTCCTTACCTAATGGGACTGAGGCGCCAATAAATTTAAGATGTAAACAAAAGAAACATATATACCTCCTCATTGCTGTTTCTACAGAATGCGTGGCGTGGGGTGCTAGCTGCTTTCTGTGATGATTTAATATAGTAGCTGGATAATGAGTTATACCTTCTGCAAGAACCGATTCACCATTTAATGCTATTATCAACAGTTCATGACCCACCAGCACGAAATGTCAACCTGATTAATCTAAATACTGCTGACCTCAAAAAAAATACTCACTCCTCACTATCATTAACATGTACTGTTCTTTAGTATGAAAATATAAAAACCAAATCTTTAAATAAAATGGTATTTTTAGAGAATCTGGTACACAAATTTTGCTCAGAAAGAATTGGTATGGTTCTGAAATGATAAAGCTGAAGATAATACTTAAATACAAATATTTGTTACAACTAAGGGAAATATAAGTTTCTGGGGGATATGTGATTTTATAAGTTCTGTCATTTAAAACATTTGCTTTGCATTTTTATGGTTGCCAGATGGGAGGGAGGAGGGTATGGGGGAACAGGTGAAGGAGTGAGGGAATTAAGAAGCACAAACAGATACATACAGAATAGCCATGGGGATGTAAAATGCAGTACAGGAAATGGAGCAGCCAAAGAACTTACATGCATGAGCCACGGACATGAACAATGGTGGTGGGGGGTGCTTGAGGGAGTGGGGGGGTGCTGGGTGGAGGGGGGCAAAAGGGGAAAAATCAGGACAGCTGTAATAGCATAATCAAGAAAATATAATTTAAAATCAATTAATTAAATATTTGCTTTGTTTTCAAAGCATAGTAGGGTTAAAACAAGATACCATTTTGGTTACAAAGTTCACTGTTAAACTGTCCTTTCTTAGACACAGTGTCAAAAATACCAGGGATAAATCAGGAGGCTCTAAACACACTGATTCTGGAATGTCATTTCTCTCCGTGAGCACAGGTCTAAGGGCACCAAGCATGAAATACTTCACTTTCTTGGTGTAACTGTAGCACAGGCGCTTTCAATTCAACCTGTTTTCGTTTTACACAATGAGCCACTTTTGATTAGATATAAACCTGAAAACCTGGCATTTCAGAAGAGAATATTTAATGCTGCATTTTAAGATCTGTGTGAGAGAGAAAAGTACACATCCTATCACCAGGTTTCAGAAGGGCTCATTAGATCACAAATCGGACAACTGATTTTTACAAAAAAAAAAAAAAAAGAACCAAATTTTTGTCACTACAATAGGTTTTCAGTACCTGCGACAAGAGAATTCAACCACTACTGCTTCATACCTGGTCCAGAGGCTGGTACTCTAAGGAAAGCATCTGAGAACGGGCAGAACAAGTCACGATTCTCTCCAACTGAATGCAAACCTTTCCTTTTTAAAATCAGCTTCGGTATGGCAACCGAAAGGTTTAACCTGCAACCAGTATTAAGGAAACAAGCGGACAAATCCAGAGTGAGGGGAATTCCATAAGACAAATAACCTGGGCTACAAGAATGTAAACATCATGGACACAAAGTTTTAAGGGAGAGTATGGGAACTGCTCCAGACTGAAGAAGGCTGAAGAAACATGCCTATCAAATGTAATGCACGAAAAGAAAAAGGCCCAATTATTGGGGGGATGATTGAGAAAATGGGAATATGGGCCATTTACTAGATGACACTGAATCAATGTCAAATTTCCTGGGTGTGACAGCAGTCGTGGAGAATGTCCCTGTGCTCAGGAGGTTATGCTGAAAGGCTGCTGGTATGGGGTGAACGGTCAGGCCAGAAAGAGAAGTGTTGAGAGGGGAGAGCCTACGAGTGGAATCAGAAATAGATCAGACAATTAGAGGGCGGAGCACTGATGCACATATAAATAGTGTCTCTACGTACCTATTATTTAGAAATGTTTCACGAATTCTATTTTTACTGTCTTTTAAAAAGGCAGGAGGTGAGGAAGGAAAAATTCTGACCCTCAAAGATCAGTACTCACACCTTGATTTACAAAAGATACTTTAATTTTAAAACATCGGAGTCAATTTCTACCAACTGCATCATTCTTCATTAACTTACGTTAGCCTATGGCCGAGTCACTCTGTATCTCCATTTTTACAATCAGGCTTCCACACACACTGTCTCTCCCCAGTAGCTCTGAGTCTGCCCTGGTTATAGCTTCCCAAGTCAATGACGTACCACACTCATGGTGTTTGCTCCAGGGAATCTGCCAGGTAGGCCATTATGCATAGAAATTACTTAGCTGAGCTCCATTTTAGGGTTGTTTTACAAATAAAAACTCAAGCAACAACAAAAAAAGAAGCTAGGTACCTTTATCCTAATACTACTTGGCTCACGTTAGCAAGAAAACCCAGAACGGCCTGCAGGGCTCAAGGCCGTTGCACACACTGCCGTGCTGCTGAGTTACGCAGCCCGCGAACATCCCTAACGCTTACTGCCATACTAAAACCCCACCGCGGCACATTTTCGAAACACACGGCAGTCTGTTCGAAATGCGACGTTTCTATAAATCAGGATTTGGGCGAAAGAACCAAACGAAACTGTATTTGGCTGTTTTTCCTATGACTCTTCATGAAACAGAGGTGTCAAGAAAATAAGCACTCTTCCCCTGATGTTAAAGAAATGCAATCAATTATTGCAAGGCGGTAATGGACAATACTCAGTGTAAGACTCACCACCCTGCCTACTTAAATGGGAGAGAGAAAGTGATGGCGTGGGCACTGAACTCGGGTCTTCTGAGCAGCAGTGTTGATAAAAGACACTTGAGTGTCTACAGATCCACTCCTTCGTGACACTGCCACCGATGAAATCCCTTTGAAGAGGAAAGCCTGAACACACAGCAATCAGAAAACTCCCAGCTCTTAGCAACCAAAAACTATCTAACTAGAATTATCTGCATGAAAATTCTAGGAAAAGTTTTCGGGTGAGCCTATTTGTAGGAATTGAGTAGAAAACTCTAAACTAATTTTTGGTGAATAGATTTTAACTTCCAATTTGATTATAAAGCATCTGGAAGGATGATTTATCAGGTATGTATGGTGCTCTTCAGGGTTTACACTGCATTTTGGTACCCTCTTTCCAGAACCATGTGTTCATCCATTCAACACAAGCCCGGCTGTCTCCCATGCGTTAGGTGCCGATCTAGGCACTGCGGGTACAGCAGTGGACAGATCGTCTGCTCTCGTGGAACGTATATTCTAGTCGAGTGGTTCTGAAACCCAACTGCGTGTCAGAACAACTGTCAGAGATGCTGACTTAACGATGGAGAAAGTGAGGGAGGAAGGGATCAGAGCAGGAGAGGAGAGGCTAGCTTTTGACAGAGCCCTGATGGTTCGTCCCCAGGGACAGCCGGGAAGGCAGGGTACAGGGATGCAAACGCAGCAGGTTAGCGGACATGGCGGTAAGATCATGTAGCTCTCTCAGGACTGTCTACTTCCTCTGTGAAAGTAAGGTCATCAGCTGACTTTGGGAAGCCTGCTAGAGGTTTGAGGAGAGAAGAAAAGGTACGAAACAACTGTTTAGGTGATGGAAAAGGGGCATGAACAGAGGAAATGAAGAACTATCCAGCAGCTTTAAGGGCCCACTAGAGATGAGCACTCATTAATTTGAAAGTGACACCAGGCCGACATGGTCACCCATTTGCTCCAGCCACGTTCGGCAACTCCAGGGCAGGTGCAAGGGAAATGAAGAGTTGGAGATCAAGTTCAGCAGAGGGGAGGATGAATACGGGAGCTGATCATGCATGATCATGCACCACGGGAAAGGACCCAGGCGGGAAAGGACCCAGGCAGGAAAGGGAAAGGGAGTATGAGGACAGCGATGCTTATTCTGCTCCAGTTCTGGCTCCATCAGGTGCTGCTGTTAACTACATTGCCTATCTTCCTAATACTTGAAATTCCCTTTTTAAAAAACTGCTCCATTCTTTTTCTTGTACAAAAGGTAGATCTATTCTGCTTAGTTTGATTACAGAGGGCTGCTCCGGACCCTGCTATGGATGTTATATAATTTAAGTCTTACCTTTCTAAAACTTGGAAACAAAGCTCACGTGGCCCCAAGACGTTAGGGGATTGTAGTGTTTCCTTTTCCTATTTTATGAACAAAACCCCAAACTCCTGGACTGGTCATAGAGTTATAATAATTCACTTCCATTTACTGAATGATTATGATATACCACACACTGTGTTTTGTAATTTTTATTCAACTGAACACGAGGAGTGAGTCTTTCAGTCCCAGAGATCTTGAAATTTATGAACCTTAACCCAGGCTTCTCCTCACCTCAGAATCCTTCCGCCCGGCCTCCCAAAGTGAGGAGCTGAGGCAGCTCTCCCTCGTGCCGCCTGGTGGTTTCCATCTCTTCAATCAGAGGCAGCACATTCCAGGGGTGGAAAGCAGAAACCTCAGGGTCAGCTAGGCTTGGGTTTGCGGCCACTCCATTTCCGCCAATGACCAGGACATCTTCCTGGACCCCTGTGGTCGACCACTTCTAATTTCTACGTCAGTAAAATGTACTCACCTCACAGGGCTGTTGGGAGGATTAAATGAGATGATTGTAAAGCGTCCAGCTGTCTTACAAAAGCGCCTGGCTGAGGACTTACATAATTGCAGCTCATTAAATATTAGTTTCCCTTACCTGTCTTTACCAAAAGGCACGTGAATGGTGCTATTCACTTTTTGTATTACAGCTATTATTCCCCAAAACTTTTTTCACAGAAATAAGATATTTACATGATACATTCTTCTTGTTTTTCAAAAAACTCTTATTTTGACTTCAAGGGAAGTTTCACTAGTCGCCCGATGTCTCAGATACACAGCTAGTGTGCAGAATTCTAGAGCTGAGAGAGACGTTAAGGGGAAGTAAATACAGTGACCCTTAATGCGGGGATTGGGGCACCGATTAGCACAGAGTTTATATGTTTTATGTATTATATACCATATTCTTACAACAAAGTAAGCTAGAGAAAAGACACTGTTAAGAAAATTGTAAGAGAAAAATACATTTACAGTACTGTACTACATTTATTTTTTTTAAAGAGGCCTGTCTGTTCTGTTAAAGATTTTATTTATTTATTTTTAGAGAGAGGAGAAGGGAGGAAGAAAGAGAGGGAGAGAAACATCAATGTACAAGAGCTACATCCATTGATTGCCTCTTGCATGTCCCCAACTGGGGACCTGGACCGCGACCCAGGCATGTGCCCTGACTGGGAATCGAACCAGCGACCTTTAGGTTCATAGGCTGGCATTCAGTCTACTGAGCCACACCAGCCAGGATACTGTACTATATTTATTGTAAGTTTAATTCATCTGTTTAAAAGATTCACCATCTGTCAATACCAACATCAGTACTGTCTTATATGATACAAAACACTGTAGATATCATATATATTACTATCATCAGACATCAAAAGTAAAAGACAATGTGGTATTTATTTACAGGCATAACAATTCATGCATTGACAGTGAAGTAGCAATATAATTGCTTTGTGGTACCCTACTATAACCTATACAATTGCTTCATAGTTATAAGAATATCTCAAAAAGTTTTTCTAATAATTTATTGAAAAAAATTTGCATATAAGTGGAGCTGTGCATTTCAAACCTGTGTTGTTCAAGGGTCAAGTGTATACTGAGCAGCTATTATATGCAGGTATATTGCCTTTCTTGAGTCTTTTAGCAAGCCTGAGCGGTAGCTACTGTCCCAACTTTCTAAAAATTCAGATTAGGTAACCTGGCCAATCACAAAACTAGTAAAGAACAAGATGTCTTCATTAAGAGCCTGGGGGAAAGAGTGGCTCATGATGCAGCCTAGCATTCTTACCACAAGTTTTTCTTTTTCCCTTGCAACTTTTTAAAAACTTTTTTACCTTCTTTCCCCAGAGAAAACTATTTAGCACCTTAGTGTTATAGAATACGTTTGCAATAAACACTATATATACTTACAATAATTTCTACAAAGATGGAATGATATTGTATATATTGTTTTACAACATGCTTTTTTCTACCCAACAGAAATCATAAAATATGTTCCTATCAAATATTTATCATTTTGATTCATACATGTAATTTAATCCCTAATTATTAATTCCCTCCTACTGGATACTGGGTTCTTTCCAAGCCATCATTATTTTAAATCAATGGTTCTTGAACTTTTTTGTATTAAATATTTATAGTCAATAATAGTGTAATAACTATGTATGGTGTCAAATGAATACTAGACTTATTGGGGGATCTCTTCACAAGTTATATAAATGTCTTATCACTATGTTGTATACCTGAAACTACTACAATATTGTATCTCAACTATAATTGAAAAATAAATTTAAAATATATATGTATATATATTGTTCAGCACCCCAAAGCTTTTGCTTATATGGATTACATCTATCAGCATTTATTATATTAGAAATTAAAAATAAACTTTTTAAATATTTAATTCACTTAACTCACTTCATGTTAACATATTTTTACAAAATGTAACAAGACTTTCCAAAACAAAAAAATAAAATAAAATTTGGTGAGAAAAGTAGCACTGTTTTACAATTTTGCAAATCTCTCTACTTCTGGCCTAACAGAAAGCAGCTGGAGTTTCTTACCAGACTGAATGCAGAGGCAGATACACATGCTGTTTTGGTTGAAGTTTGTAAAGAGAAGCTGGCCTCTTGGAGATATGTAGTTGGAAAAGAAGTATTTTAATAATCTTATCAAATAATTGTGAATATCCTTCTTTAATATTAAATTAAAACCTGACAAGTGGTGACCTATTAAAGGTTAATTACAGTGTAGAATCTACAACTGTCATTAATCAACTTTTTTTTCCTGTTACATCAAAAATCTGTTCATTTTTGATGCACCTCGAATGCATCTTTTACCCAGGCACAATTCCGTAACATCATACACAGTTCTTCCAAATTCCCAATATACAAAAGCAGAAATTCACACTCTAACAGAACCACAAATCTCACCATAAAAGTCTGTAGTATTAGGAAGCTCATAGAATCAGACACAAGTTTTCAAAAATTCTAATTTTTGCTTGACATATCCAACTTCATTATTGGCAACAAACACTGTCAACTGCTTCCCTCAAAGTGACAGGCTCACTTGGCTCTTTTTCTATAAAATGTCTGGTCGGCCCTCCTTTTAAACAAAAATGGTGTTCCGTGAAAAAGCAGATAGTTCAGCTGGCAACTCAGTCACGAGGGCACTTTTCCACAGGACAACCACAGTGTGTACGCTGGCAGCAGTGTTTTATGCTACACAGAATATTAAAAACCCATGTATGCAAAGGTCAGGATTTAATAAAATTAACAATTTCTACGGCTTCATCAAGGACCATCTTAAGTGAAACCACATGCCCGAGGCAGTGAAGAACACAGCGCTACTGTCCCCATCCGCTGAAGGACAGCTTTGCCCGCCCATCCCTTTGTACTGCAACCTCAGTATTATTATGAAAATCGCTCTCACCTCACGGCCTCCCTGGGGGTCCCTGAGTGGCACACTGAGAACCATTGTTCTTCACAATGACAACGCTGAAAGTACATTCTTACAGCTAAATCTTTACATAACTCTTAAATTGGGGGATAAGTTCTTAGAATTACTAAGATAAATTATTTACATATATATTTTTAAGCTTTTGATGCATAGAGTCAAACTGTCCTCTGAATTACTTGACGTAATTACATAGCAGGCTATGAAGCTATGTATTTCCCCTCCCTTTGTTCAGAACAGACTTTGAATCGTTGCCAATTTGGAGGTGAAAAATCTAACTCTCTGGACTGTGCTCGCTGGCACAAAGTTGCTCCGGGATGAATTGTTTTGTTTCACTAGAATTTGGTTGTGCTGCAAGTAAGCAAGCTTGCGGCTTCCGACAGCAAGTCTCTCATGTTACTGGAAAATGCTTCCACGTGAGTGGCATTTTCCTGCCCTTAAAAAAGTTGAATTGTCTAGTTACATAGTTTTTTTAGATGTTGTAAGATGGCAAAATTCTCAACTTAAGAACACAGACACAAACTTTAATAGCGAGCACAAAGCTGGCATCGTCCACGTTTAATCCGAGAAGATGGGTGGCTGCGTGTAATTCCTCCACACAAACGCGGTCCACCTGGACGTGGGGGTGGGGTGTGACCCGGACAAACTGACGTCACACCAGTTCGTTGCCACTCATTTTCTCTGCAGTTTATTCTTTAAACATGCTGCTTTAACTATGAGCAACAAATCCAAGGCAAATTATGAAATTATCACCGATTCCCCAAAGACAAATATGCCCTTGTTGCAAACATGCAGACAGAGGGAATACATGGGAAGCAATAGTCTTTTCCACTTCAACTGCCAGTCAGCATGGGCTCTCAGGAAGGTGGCCAGCGTGGTTTTAAGGTTTTAAGAATACAACATAGTCCCTAATGGCTGTCATCTGGAGCAAATGTGCTTCAATAAAAAGGCCTGTCCTCATTCTAAAGGAGGGAAACCACCCTGGAAGAGGTTTGGCTTTCAGGCTGCAGCCAGCGGTGACCACCTCTCCTTTCCTGGGGCAGATTTCTTCAGCCAACAACCCTCAGTGGTGACTTGTGACATTCTCCCGCCGGTCCCCGCAGGTCCAGTACCCTGACAGGCCATTATGAAAAGACCCTCTTTCAGGGCCACTGGCTGTCAGAAGCCACCAGCTGGCCTGCCACAGCCCCGCAGCCGCCAGGGTCCAGCTGCCAGCCTGGGCGGTGCTGTCCACGCTGAGCAACGTGCCACCCAGCTGCTGCGCGGTCACGTCCATCTGGAGCTCTCTCGCTAGACAAATCTCTCTGCCTGTCAGATCTCTTCAGCGAGCCTTGTTATGCAAATTCAATTACTCAAGTGTGCCCTATTACTGCTGGCTAACTGCTCGGAGAACCGGTCTCACACTGACAGCCAGTTCACATTTTTTGCTCACCAAAAAGTACCTCATTTACTCTTGCTTTGCTTTCCCTTGTATCATTAAAGCTGAACAGCCGAAGTCCACGGTATTCTAACCTCTCTGCAGCGGGCTCCTGTTCTCCACAAAGAGCTCAGAGGAAAATTAATTACAAAAGAAAACCTTCTAATCAGACATGAAGTGGTGTTAAAGCGGCAGCCTCCCTGCCCTTGGCAGACATGGTTTTACTACCAGAGATACAAAATTTAAATCTTAATGACTGAAAGAAAAATCTGGTGTAACAAGTTATACTGGACGAAAAAAATGAATTATTACAGATAATACCGTAGTAGTACTTTCACTAATACCATTTTTTTACCAGTACTTTTACCATTTTTGGTACTTGTACCAAAAGCACACACCAGTACTTCTACCATTTTTTAAATAAAAAGGAAAGAAGTATCAAAAAATTTCATCAGTTAGACTTCCTGTTGATGATGCACAGCCTTGTCTACATCCCCCACCACTCCCCTGCACCCCTCCCTGGCCAGGCACCCCCACATGCACTCCCTGCCCACAATTTTCTCTCGCCTCTGCATGCACCCTCTTCACCACCACCCCCATCGAGTTTCTTTCTCTTTTAGTAACTCATTTTAACCTGCCAATAATTTGAGGATGATCTGGGATATAAGTATTCAAAAGCATTTAAATATTTCTAACCCTTTCAACAGACCACTTAGAAAAGATTCCACCAGGCTAAAGCTGTAATTCAAATATTCTCACCCAAGTAATGTCGTTATAAAATGAGGCATTTTAAACAACTGAGAAAGCATGAGGAAAAGGTGAGTGTGTCACTAGTTGCACTAGCAAACTAGCAGTTTCTATGATCTGAGTGTAGCAGTTCAGGAGGGAAAGGGTCTGAGTAGATGTCTGTTTATGAATCATGCAGCCACACAAACACCCACACAAACCCAGCTGAAACAGGTCCTACGGAGTGGCAGAACGATGCTCGCACCCCAGTCCCCAAGGAGTGTTTCCAGCACAGGAATGTTGAGGACCTTTACTCCGCAGGTAACAATCCACGGCTGCCTGCAAAACCGAAAGAATGGCAAGACAGCTGGCCAGGCACAAGCCAAATGTAAAACTTATTTCAGGTTTAAAGCCTGAAAGACAAGAGGGGTGGGGGACTTAACTGATTTTAATAACATGCAATAAAATATATAGTATTTTTAAATATCCCACACAATCATCTTCTTGATAAGATGATTTACTAATTCATAATTCTATAAATTTGCTTCTAGAAATTACTACCATTTCCTCAATTATATCTGAGAAATCAACACTCCAAAACATAAGATGTTATATTCTCTCACTCTTTTTACTGTTTTACCCTATTCTTGAGGAAATGGGAAAAAGCATCGAGCCTATAATGCTTCTACACCCCAATATGCTTCTTAAACCCCTAAAATCAAATTGTTTAAGAAATGCTTCTCAAATGCTTCACTTTTATTGATTTTAAAAAGTATCTTTTAACTTTTGAGAGACCGAGGTTTTAAAACAGTTACACAGGTTAAAATTAAAGCTGTAAGCAAATTATTCCACTCACGCAGCTACCCCAGTCATGGCATTGTTTTAAATGAGGGAATGACAACATTAGGAAATGAACTAATATTGCAAGTGTTTATTTTTATCTAATAAAATGTTTCATCAGCATGTTATATTTCCACTTATAAATCCAATTAACAAAAAGGGTAAGTAAAGTATACTTCCAATACACTTGGAAATTATTAAAATGTTTATACTTTAATTAAAAGAAACTAAAGATTTACTTTAGTTGTTTTAATTTTTATAGTGGTGAGGTGGTTCAGAACACGCTATTCCAAAATATGGGTGCCTTAACGTATTGAATACTTTTGGCCAAAGGCATCTGAGACCCAGCCGAGGCAGGAAGGACGCTCTGGCTTTCCCCTTCTCCCCTGAAGAAGTTCAGAAGACCCCCCTGTGAGAGGGGCCCCTTCCCCAGAGGAAAGGAGTGGCCTTGTCCAAAGACCAGGCACCCCGAGAGGAATGCAAACGGATTCCACCCTTCGTCCTATCACATTTTTCCCACTACTTTTCACTTTCAAATTCGGTATAAAACATACAGGTTTAACCATTTCTTTGGATTTCATTTCCTTACAAAGACTCCTTAAAACACAAAACCAGTATTATAATAGACTTGTATGCTTTTTTCTCTTGTTGGTCCAACTTCTGACAGTCTCATTGACAGGGCCCCAGTCAGAGAACTTGGGAGGGTAGAAGGAAAAAAAAAATTTTTCTCCCTACAGTGGAAACATCTTTTCCTTCAAATCTTTATATAGAAAGTAGAAACTCGGTAACTAGGATTCATCATTAAACTACTGCTCTAGGTTCTCAAATTCTTATTGGCTAAATAAGAACTTCACTTTTTTCTCCTTAATTCCAACAGTGATCTTAATAACAGGAGTCATAACATGACTGAGAACATACTATGGATCAGTAAAGACCTCTAAAGGCTATCTATGACGCATTATTTATATGTCTATTTTACAGATGAGGAAACTGAAACAGAGACGTTAAATAAGCTTTTCAAGGTCAAATGGCCCGTGTGCAGCAAAGAAACTCACTCTGAACTCCAACCCCTCCAATCTGTTGTAGAGACTAAGTGAAAACCAGAAGTCAACCCCCTGGTACAAGGCAATCACCAGACTGCACGTGTAGGCTGGGGAAATACTCCTCGAAATGGGACTTGAACTGAAGACAGTTATGTTCTCCGAGTGGCTTTCTCTACGGCAGGGATTCTATGCATCGCTCCGGAAACCAATGAACTTGCTCAAGTCTGTACAGCTACTCAGTGCCCTGATCTTGAGTCCTGAATCCAAATCCCATGATCTTTTCTTTAACATTTTATTTTTTATTGTATTCTTTCCCATGATCTTTCCATCACACTACGCTGCCTCTTCTCCAACCTTTAGAAGTCTTGTTTTGTGAAGCAGAGTCTGATTAAGGTTAGAACATTCCCATGTAAATATAGTAATGTATATCTTTCCACTCAGATTACGTTAGAACATTATGGAAAAGTAAACCCTGAAGCTGGTGAGGAAAAAAAAGGAAAAGATAGAAATCTCATTATTTGATTTTAAAAGCAAAAGCATGTAAATATCATTATAAAAAGGAATATACTTACTTTGGAAAATTCAATGGTTCTATTTTTATAGGCCAGTAAGTTTTCATCTAATAGATTATTTCATTTAAGCCTCAAAATAATTAACATAGACTCTATTAATACTCTTACCACATTTATTTACACCTACAAAAGCCGAAGCTCAGAGAAATCAATTAATTTACCCAGAGCCACATGAGCAGTGGAAACAGCAGAATGCAAATCTGTCTTCAGATCCCTAATACAAGCACTCTTTTCAGTCTGGCCAATGTGCTTTCATACTGTAACTACTTGGCTGGCCCCTGAGTTAATCAGAATTTCCTTCCTATGCAAACCTGTCCACTTTACAAAGCAAAAGTACTGGTCCCCAAATTTCTAAATCATCTGAATAGTTTCATCCTGATTCTTTCAGAAGCATAAGGCACAAATATAAAAGTTCCCCACTAAAGGAGGTCAGTCAAAAAACAAGCACCGTCCTTAGCAGACCTCTGGTCCACAGAGTTTCAAAGGAACATCTGCTATTACTTAACCACCACCCATCTGGCCCCCTGGGAGCTTCACCTCTATCTGCACCTCAGCTGTGTGGCATTCTGGGGCATCTGTTCATCCCTTCACAGTCCCAGATAAAGATCTCACTTCTGTAAACCTGAACTATCACTTTCTTCAAAGCCTGGTCATGATATTAGCACCTGGAAATAGAAATGCACTTTCCTTGAGATTTGTTTGTTTGTTTGTTTCTTGAGATAGGCCTCAAAAAAAATTATGAGAGTTGCCCTATGACCCAGGCATCCGTCTTCTGGGCATGTAGCTGAAAAATTTGGAAACATTTATTTGCAAAGACATATGCACCCCTGTGTTCACTGCAGCATTATTCATGGTGGCCAAGACATGGAAACCACCAAACTGTCCTTCAATAGATGACTGGATAACCAAGATGAGGTGCATACAGGTCCATCCGGAAAAAGTCCAGCCACTGTCAATATAACACAAACAGTGTGTGCAACATGGACGTAACCTGGCAGCCAAGGAGAGTGGACTGGAATGCGCATGTGTGAACAATGACGACTTCACTGCACTAGTCAGTGGGGGATGAGTGAGCATGTGTACTGTGTGGCCAACACACTCACAATGACTGAGCAAGAAGAGAAACAAATATGCATCAAATTTTGCGTTAAGCTTAAGTTAAGCATTGCTCCGCAGAAACTATTCGGATGATTCAGAAGGCCACAGCTATGGGCAACTTGATTGGCAGCTTCATCAGAACAATGTGCCACTCATGCATCATGTCTCATGCAGAGTGTTCTGGTGAAACATCAAATCACCCAGGTGACTCAGGCCCCCTACAGCCCAGATTTGGTGCCCCGTGACTTCTGCCTTTTCCCAAAACTAAAATCACCTTTGAAAAGGAAGAGATTTCAGACCATGGATGAGATTCGGGAAAATACAACAGGGCAGCTGATGGCGATTAGGAGAACTGTGTGAGGTCCCAAAGTGCCTACTTTGAAGGGGACTGGGGCATCACTGTCCCATGTACAATGTTTCTTGTATCTTCTTCAGTAAATGTCTCTATTTTTCTTATTACATGGCTGGATACCTTCTGGAAAGACCTTGCATACGATGGACTACTATTTAGTCATAAAAAAAGATGAAATATTGCCATTTGCAGCAACATGGACGGACCCTGAGAATATTATGCTAAGTGAAATAAGTCAGTCAGAAAAATCTAAGAACTATATGATTTCATTCATATGTGGGATATAAAACTGAAACTCACAGACACAGACAAAAGTGTGGTGGTTACCAGAGGGAAGGGGGGTGGGGGTAGCAATGGGGGCCAAACACATGATAACAGAAGATGCTTCGACTCTGGACGGTGGGCGCACAATGCAATACACACATCATGTGTCAGAAATGTACAACCTGACACCTATATAACCTTATTAACCAACATCACCCAAGAAACTTAATTTTTAAAAACTGCAAAGAAAGAGAACAAAGGGGCTTGGGTAGACTCAAAAGAGAAAAAAGAAAAGGAATGAAAAAGCACTTTCTTCTGACGTGCTTTTAAAAGATACTGCCACGAATGGCTGAGTGAAACTGTATCTGCAGCCTGTCAGCGAGGCGCTCTGTCCCTTTCAGGCCTCACTGCCCTCCTCGGAGAACAGGGAGAAGGTTACGGGGAGGAGAAAACAGCTGGGGGTGAGGGGGGATGCTGATACTGCAATGGGGCCGCCTTGGTTGTTCTTTCTGAGGGACTTCAATGGTAACACCACCCTACTTTGGTATCAAATGGTCTCATCTAAGTCTTTAGCTTTTCATTAGATGCTTAGCTTTTAGTTTTTCTAAATGGAGGCACTATACAAATTCAATTAATTGAACACAACCAAATTTTCAAATTCCCCACAAACCTCGCCTCTCTCTGGAAGAAAACTGTGAGTTTGGTGAGGACCTGAACCTAATGCAAGCCTGACAGGGCCATTTTCATCACTTAGTTGTATTGTCTAATACCCACGGCATTTACCCGCGGCATAGCCTAAGGCTATATACAAAAAGGGTATTTTCTTAGAAGTACAACTAAATCTGCCTTCTGGAAACTGTCTAACAACTTACTTGTTAGCCTAGGTGAAAAGACATTTCTAATGGAGTCATGAGCTTCTAACCACTGAACACATTTCCGTCTCAACTTCTCGCGCTCTCCCTTTTCACCCCCACGCAACGCGGATGCTCTTCCAAACACAGCGATTCTGGGGAAAACTTCATGGTATCTTGCCAGTCCGGCCCAGCTCCTCTCCTGCCCGTTCCCCCTCCGTGTGCAACCAGAAACACCAACACCCAGAAATATCAAACTGCCATATTTCAGCCAAAACTGTGCTATTTCACGTTTCCGTGTCTCTGCACATGCTATATGGTCCCTCTGCCTGAAACAGGTCTCCGCGTCGCTCCCTGACAAATTTCTGTTTAACTTTTAAACTGTAAATTGGACCTCACCTGTTCCAAAGAGCCAACCAGGAGATACCCCCAATGGGTCGCTGACCTCCCTCGGCATGTTCTGTATCTCACACTGACACAGCGTGTTGTGCTGTGATACGCACCCACCTCCCCGGGCACAGAACGACGACCCTGAGGGCCCGGCCATCTCCTCCCCCACCCAGCGCCCCGCAGAGACCGCCACACTGCCTTGCTCCGTAAATGCCAGCTGGGTGAAAGGATGTTGAAGAATAAAGAATAGAAATCTGATGGAAACAGACTAGATTTTCAGGTTGGGAAAGAAAAAGAGAGAAGATGAGATGAAATGAAAGAACAAAGATAAAAAAAAAAAAATGAGGACCCGCTTGGATATTTT
>CM052549.1:10610061-10627851 GCA_028533065.1 Trachops cirrhosus | reverse complement strand
AAGATTTTATTTATTTATCTTCAGAGGGGAAGGGAAGGAGAGAGGGAGAGAAATATCAATGTATGGTTGCTTCCTGTGCATTCCCTGCTGGGAACTGGCCTGCAACCCAGGCATGTGCCCTGACTGGGAATCGAACCGTGATCTCTTGGTTCACAGGCCCGCGCTTAATCCACTAAGCTACACCAGCCAGGGCAGATATTTTTTATCTAAAAAGCTGCACCTCCACCTGGCTCCATCCATCCCATCAGTTATTTTTGGTGGATTTTATGGGCTGACTCCTTGTAATACGTAAATCTCAGGTATTTTTAGAAAAACAACCAAACACACAATCACGTTACCACGTTTCTCAAACCCTACAACCACGACTCCCCCTCAGGCCACCATCCTCAGCTGCCTGGCCTCCTGCACGAGGCTCCCAGTGCATCTCCAGCCGTCACCCTCACCCTGTCTCTACGATGATTCCCACGCCATAGCTACCGTAATCCTTCCGAAACCCAAATCCGACCACGCTGCCTTCCCCAAACTCTCGATGGCTGCCCCCCGTGCTTGGAGGAAAGAACAAAATGAACAGCGTGACTGAAAAAGGTCTGGGCAGCCCCGCCTCACCCCTCTCTGCAGCCCCCCGCAGCACCGCACTTCCGTGCGACGGCGCCCCCTCTGCTTGGAATGTTCCTCCCCTGTGCACACCTGATTGAGTCTCTCCTTGAAGGTCCCAAATCAATGGTTACGTTTTCCAATAACACTTTCCCAACCGACAAGAAAATCTCCCTATTGACACATTACTACAACAAATGCAACACAGTAATGAAAATCTTGTACAGCTTTTCATAATCATAAGGTTAATATCTGTCTCCCCTCAACTAGATTATAAATTCAGTTAGGGCAGAGCCTGTACCTATTCCAAATACTCGCTTTCCAGTGCCAATGTAGTGTCTGAGCCGTACCACAAGCATAGCAAGTATTCGTTGAAGAAATAAATAGTGAAAACGCATTAAAATAAGAGTGATGGGCTACGTCCGCAACATAAATTTAAAAAATTCTCCCTTTGGAAAAAATACAATAAAATTTTTTTAATTCTCCCTCAAACAAAAGCTAACATTGTATTTAAGATCAAATCCATCAAAACATTTAAATTAATGTCAAGAACACGACAAGGGCACCTGTTATTACTACTGTATTTCAAAACTGTTCTGGAAGAACTAACCAATGTTAGTTAGAAAGAAATAAGAGGTTTAAACTTAGAAAAGAAAAAGCAAAATTATCATTTTTAGAACCAGAAAACCCAAGAGAACTACTGAAAAAACTACTAGAAACAATTAGAGAATTCAAAAACTAAGCAGAGTTCAAATTAACACGTAGAAATCAATACTTCTCATATTTATAA
Organism: Trachops cirrhosus; assembly: GCA_028533065.1. Classification (NCBI taxonomy): domain Eukaryota; kingdom Metazoa; phylum Chordata; class Mammalia; order Chiroptera; family Phyllostomidae; genus Trachops; species Trachops cirrhosus. Next base: position 10,626,467 of record CM052549.1, on the reverse strand, counting down.
ACAAAAAATCTTTTTTTAAAATTTTATAATCTTGGAGAGTATACAGATGGCCCTTCTAAAAACAGAACATAAAACTCAGAAGCCACAAAAAGTAAAACGGACAAATTTAACTACATAAAAATTCAAAACCGCTGCATTTCAAAAAGTACTATGTACAAAATGAATAAAGAAAGGACAAACTGGAAGAAAATACTTGCACTAACTACAGTAATTACCCATCCGCAGTCACACTCATCGGGATATAATCTCCCTCAGCACAGGAGTGCGTGTGTGTTTTCTCTCTGATGTATTCCCAGGCCTAGACCAGTGCTTAGTATATGGTAGATAATCAATAGATATTTGTTGAATCAATGAATGGGCATTTAACACTCATACATATCAATGAGAAAAGATCAATGCCTAGCACAGTGCCCAGCACACTCTAAGTACTCGACAAACAGCTGCTGAATGAATGAATCCAGTAAGAACAGGCCCAAAGGACAGGAAGAAGCAGTCACTGCAAAAAAGAAGCACGAATAAGTGGCCAAAAGGACTCATGGACACGGACAGCAGTGTGGTGACTTCAGGGGAGAGAGAGGTGCTAGGGGGTAATGGAAAAAATAAAATTAAAAAAATTAAAAATTAAAGGAAAACAAACAAAAAAACAAATAAATGGCCAATAAACATTCTTAAAATGCTCAAATGAACTCATAATATGGAAAAAAAGAAAAGGAAAAATCAAAACCACAGTGTCATTTTTTAAAAGATTTATTTATTTTTAGAGAGAGGGGAAGGGAAGGAAGAAGAGGGGGAGTGAAACATCAATGTGTGGTTGCCTCTCCCATACCCCTTACTGGGGACCTGGCCTGCAACCCAAGCATGTGCCCTGACTGGGAATCAAACCGGCGATGCTTTGATTCACAGGCCTGCACTCAATCCACTGAGCTACACCAGTCAGGCACACTGTCATTTTTAAACTATCAGACTGGAAAAAAAATGTAAAGTTAATGTTGGCAAGAGTGTGAAGAAATAGTTTCCTACACTGTTGATGGAAGTATAAACTTTGGTGAAAAACTGGCAACGTATACCAAAATCTAAAATACATAATTTTTTTAAATAAACAAAATTTTTACCCAGCAATTCCATTTCTTAGAATTCCTCTTAACTGATAAATTTGTATATACATGTTAAGATCTATATTAAAAAATATTCAGAGTAACCTATTTGCAATAGAAGTCTCTCCACATAACAGGATACTCTGTTGTAATTGGGAAGTATAAAATAAATCTATTATAATTAAAAGACAAATTAAATTACATTAAATTAAAAAATAAGTTGCAAAAAAGGAACCTCATTTTTGTTTTTTTAAGTGTCCATATGCATAAACATACAATAAAATATTTTTAAAATATGAAGACGCAGTCTTTGATTACAAGATATAAAAGCTTTAAGAAGAAAAGGTAGATAGGGAGTCTTTGTTTCATTAAAAAATAGAAAGGAAAAGTAAGCAAAGAACATAAAAATAAAGGCAGAAATAAAAGTACACGGAGGAAGATTTTAAAGAGAGAGAGAAGTAACAAGAAAACCTGATGGCTTTCATATCCTTACTTCCGGTGAGGACTCTGGGAGTTTGTAGGACGAACACATGGACTACAAGCACTAAGAGGGAGGAAAGGTAGTTCCTCAGGTCACCACTGCTATCCCAGTGCCTGGCAGACAGTCAGGACTAAATATACACATATTAAGCTAAAGCCACAAGTGAGAATGGAAACCAGACAGAAAAAGGGAAAGCTGGGAAAAATTATTATTAGTGGGTGTCAAATTCTAGCTCTGAGTTTCCTGCAGCGTCAGTTAAGAAAAAAGAAAATCCATGATGCTGCGAGTCAATGATCTTCCAACAGGTACAGAGGCTGCATCGCGGGGGAGGTGCTGCCGGAACACCCCCACCAGCCCCCCAGACCCCTGCCTCCTCTCCATCACACACTGTAACCACAGGCAATGACCTGAGTTAACGTCAGACGCCATTGGCGCCACCTCGTATTCCAATGCGGGCTCGCCACCTGCCCCAACACCATTACAAAGAGAGGCTTATGACTCCTATTTTTCTTCACTATGGTGCTCCTAAATATTAAAGCTAGGAACACATAAAAGATAAAGGAGCTGGAAAAGGGAGTTTCAGATGCAAAAACGATCACTCTTCAATGACCTATATTCATGTAAGAAGGGCACAAACAACTGAAATGTGAGAGTAACAGAAATTTGCAAGTCACATCACAAATTTGGTTCAAGCTACAACTTCGCTCCCAGTTGTGTTCAGCTGATCTAGAGTTGGAATCACTCAAGAAAAAAAAAAAAAACCTCTGTCTTCAAATGTTAGGTAATTTGGTTAGAATCTCTTACCTCTTTCTAGTAATTTATTTGTCGGAAGGATTTAATCTATCAAACAGTAGCTAAGTGGTGGCTAACGTCTTTCAATACCAGTTTAGATAAACCACAGACTGGCATAAAAGCTATTAGAAGTACATAATACTACTAGTCAAATTAATCAAAATTGAAGAAAGGTGTGGCCAAAGAGGGAAATGTCTCTTAAAATATGATAAATATGCCCAAATAAGTCTTTTTAGCAATAAAACTAAAGAGCCATATGCTCTACAAGACTTCAATACCGTGTCCCTTGAATAAGCTTTCTGTGAGCCCAAGTAAACGGCGTAACTGCTTTGCTTTCACTCTTTCATACAACAGAGACAAGTCTCCGTGGTGTGGACATCTGTCCCCGTGTGCTCTGAGGAAGAAGGTTTGACTATTTATACCGTTTATATTACTGAAATATTCAGACAGAACTGATCACCATTTCCGGTTTTTTTTCCTAAACCTTCTTTTTTAATAAAAATCACAAACACCCATGAAAAGTACACATTGTTATTGCCGATCAGCTGATGGGCTTGTGTGCCCGCTAGTTTGAATGCTCCGATTCCATTTTCTCCAGGAAACTGAAAGACACGGTAATCTTCCCGGATCAAACTTCCACCAAGCAGTTTTAGTACAACATTTATCATACCTGGCAAAACCACCACAGGACAACTCCATCTGCTCCAACAAAACAGAGAAAGATAAAGGTCTCCAAACACTTAATGGTGCTTTCCAAAAAAAGGGCCATAAACCTAACACCACTGAAAGAGAAATGCAATCTGCGCTTTGCAGACAGAGACAGGAACTGCTTCAATACTATCTTTTTCCCTCTTCCTCACCATAAAAACCACCCACCCCTAGTTGCGATGCACTGATCTACATCCCAAGACTCCTAGGAGATTAGGAACCCACAAGCACCAACAAAGACAGGAAACAAGGACTTCTTTCCCACACAAGCTTTATCACCAACCCGTATCAACAATAATTACGTACTGAGTGCACGCCGAAAAGCAAAACAGAAAGTACGCCCACACAGAAGCATGGCCAAGACCCCAACTAGACCTACAACAACACAATCACCCCTTCGCACAACGGTTGGATGCCAAACACCTTCGGAATATGAGAAAGTTCCTATCCATCCATTTTAGATCATTCCTGGGAGGGAATAACGAAGGAGCCCCTCAGAAAGCAAATATCGTATTAAAGACATGTGTTCACGTAAAAGTATACCAATAGCAGTCCATCAAATTGTGGTTTGTGGTCCAGAGGAAAGGAAGGTTATTAAATGCCTTCCTTGGGTTTAAGACTTAGGAACTTTATTTAAGGAATTTCAGTAGAAAATGCAGAAACAAATAAAATTGATGAATTTTTATCCTCAACTTTATTTTAAATCCTTTGCATTTTTATAGTTTTTAAAATTGTAATTAAAATTAATTATGGGAAGTAAACTAATGCAAATAAGATTAAATTTTTTAAAAGATTAGGGTCTTCTTTTTTTAGGAAAGTTTTACCCCCCACACCCCCCCACCCCCCACACCCCACCCCCGCAAAATGGTTTACATGACAAATTCTAAGTCCCCTCTGCTGGTCCCTTCTTTGTAATTGTTTACACTGTGGTATCAACATATAACAAATTCAAGAAACTTAAAGTTCAGACATAAGAAAAAGGAAAGACATCACCTGCACTTTTATTGCCAATGGGGGAAAAAATTCAGAGTTTAAGGTACTGTGGGATGGGGAGGAAATGACAGAAAAACAGCCTCCGCCCCTCAGAAGCTAAAGCTTCACCGTGGCAGGGCAGGAAGAAGAGCCAGGAGAAGATGCTCGTCCACGGATGCACGTCTATGACGTCAATGGGAAATAACTGGGAAATCCAAAAGGGTTAGGGCACGAAACCACACACAGCTCATTTCCACAGTCCCCTTTCCCAAAACTCATTCCCCAGGTGTGACGCTCATGTTCACATGACACATACCACAAATTAAAATAAAAGTCAGTAACTCCTTATTTTGGAATGTACATGAAGTTTATTTTGGTGCTCAACTGTACCGCCAACATACTTAATAAGGGGTGCTCAGCGTGGACATCAAAACTACCATTCTGAAGCCAGGTTTTTTTTTCCTATTTTTTTTTTTAACTCTACAGCCTCACAGAACTGATAATACATACAAATTCCCGAGTTCTCTCCCTTAAACAACAAAACAGAATGGATATTCTTTTTCAGGTTCCTTACTTTTCTTTACCCTGCTTACTACAGTCTTCCCGTATCACCTCCCCTTCCTGAAAATAGTCGTGTGTTCATATTAGCATACTTCCTAAAATATCGCAGTTCACCCTTTCAAAGCCATAACTTTAATCTGCAAAAAATACAACACCTCTTAAAACTGATGTACAGACAAAAATCAAGAATTGTTCTTTTTTTTTTTTCTGATGAAGAATCTCATTTACTATAGGCAGCTTTGGTTGGAAAAGATATCACCACCAGAGTCAGGCAATGCTACACTTAACCTCCACCCTGGCACAATCAGATGACCCACTAACAGTCCCATCTAACACAGCCAACACAGGAAAAGAAAAGGAAACCACATGAAAACAGATTTGGCCACACTCCAGTTTTCATCACTATCCAGCTGGACTGTCTTCTGACCAGCAATAACCATTGGTCCCTTGGAACTTTACCCCAGTAAGGGTTAGGGTCAGAGTAGCTTTTCTTTTTTTCTTTTTTCCAGAAATCTCTCGCCAATATGCTCTGCCGTTTCCACCCTTTCCTTTCACAGCAATCCATCTAGTAAGCATTTCTGGAAACAATTTGGTACACAGTACATTGGAAATCTATAGACTGAGAAAAACAAATGGAAGGAGTTTCGCATATGACTTCCAAAGGGACCTGCGAACTGGTACAAGGCCCTTCTGTAGGGCTCTGAGCTGTAACAAGAGTACTGGTTTGTTGGTTGGTTGGCTGGTTGGTTTTCCCTGTTGAATACACCAGTACAAGGGGGGTGGGGTGGGAGCGGGAAAGGCGTCCTCTGCCCTTGTTCTAAACTGATGCCAGTCATGTGTGAGGCTAGGAATCTATGGAGAGGAGACCAGGCATAGCAGAACTATGCCAACACTTGAAATCCTCACTCGCAGAATATGCGCAACAGGAGGTGGGTGGGGGTCAGTTCGCTGTCCACAGACACACGAGCACCTCCCACTGCAGCATACTAGGTCTTTAGAAAACTCAGAGAAAAAGTAACGAAGCAAAACGCTGTACATATATTTCCTTATAGTCTTCAATGAGCCTATGTTTTATGGTTAAGCTATCATGAGTACAGGTTTATTCATTTTTAAATATATTCTGAATTAGGTATAGAAAGAATTTTTCAGAGTTATCTTTAGATTAACCTACTAAAACAACCTTCCCCTCCCAACACACTACTCTTAAAGACCTTCTGTTAAAAACTACTGGGACATATTGTAGAACTCTATACCTGAAACCTGTATAATTTTATTAACCAATGTCACCCCAATAAATTCAATAAAAAAAGGAAACAAAACTATTGGGACAGATTTCTTTTAGTAATATGACTGAAGAATTGTGTGTATTGAGAAGGGTTAAAAATACTGACAAGATGAAAATCAATTCCCAATACATTATAATTCTTCCAGTAAAACACAAAACGATCATTGTAATGTTAAATTAGAGTAAATACTGTTTTATTATTCTTAGTGAGCAGTAAGTTTTGATATTCGGTTAGTGGTAAGTCCTAATGCTGAATACTATAAACGTACTTTTAAAAGTATACGTGCATACTGAGACTCTCATTGATATTTTGTAAAGGCCAATTTCTGGTATTTAAAAAGTTGCTGAAGTACATTTAACTAAATAACTTACTTTGGGAAATAAAAATTTTAAAACACAAGTTAAAAGAGAAAACATATATGGAACTGTCCTGGGTACGCGCACTGTGACCACGTAGCTAAGTAAGATACCTGGATCTCTTTTTAATACCTAAACTTCTCAAGTATCTTCCAAGAAAGTTATTTGAGAAGGTTTGAAACTTGTGGTTTTCACTTCGGTTTCCACATTTTCTTGTCCCTTTTCTTCTTATAGTTGACGCAGTTCAAGCATATAAAACAAAAAAAAAAAATTGTTTTAAATTACCTAAGTGGACGGACTCTATTGTCAGCTAGTAATTTTTCCTACATTTAGATTATGGGATGGCGGGGGGTATCAGTGAATGGTGGTATCAACAGAGCATCAGAAAGTATTTTGATCTGTTTTTTAAAACAAATCAAAGCCTTTTGTTATTCTATCTAACAAAATAAATCCCAAACTTGAAAGTACTAACCTATCATAATTTTTAAAAAATCCTCTAACTAAAACATCTTTGCTACATTCTCATAATAATTGCATGTCCCTTCCTAAATGAGCCTGAACCTCCTCCCTAAAATAATAAGGCTAATCTGCATTTCATGAGGTTACTGTGAAGATTAAATGGTTTAAAACACACGAACCACCCAGCATGACAGCCTGACACACCAAAGGTACTTACACATGTTAGTTGCCGTCTTCTAGAAAATTCTGTATTATGAAACTTTTAAAAGGTGATTAAAGTAAAAATACACTGAATCCACTTCTCGATAAGGTTTTTTTATGCTTTCCACCCCATTAAGGTTGTCAGATTTCCCCCAAGGAAGGGGGCAGTGGTGGAAGACAAGCAGCAGACAAAAACCGAAACAGAAAAACAACTTCGACGTTATTGTCCTTACTTTCATTCTCTTGTATTTTGACAAACATGACTGTTTATTCCTCTTACTATTTTTCCAAAAAAACCCACACATTTTTCTTAGTCTTTTTGTCCTTAAGAAGTCAAGTTTGAAACTAAGCAGATGCCATATGCTAAAAGTGTCCCTAAAAGCTGATACAGTATCTTGATTGCTGAACCACACACAGTGGCAGGGCCTCAGTCTTGAAAAAGACTGAAGGTTACTGACGACTAAGGACCCTCTCGGTTATGAATTATTTCACACCACCTGAAGGTCTCACTTGGTCAGTTTTATAAGCAAACACTTTCTCATTCTTTACTCTCAAGCCTGCTGCTTTCTGAGCCACAGGGCCCACCGATGACTAAGCTCCCTGGATCCCAGTTCAACAGCGCGATCCTCACCCACCGGGGAAGAGGCGCCCGCCTTGCTTGTGCGGGGCTGTGAACAGCACACTTCCACTGCTGGTGCATTCACACCCCACAGCCAGGCCCGGGGAGCAGGGTGCGGTCCTTCCCCCCAACTTTCTTCTCCCACCCCTCCTCTCCCTTCTTTTTTAATTTAAATTACTCTTTTTAATTTAAAAACTTCCAGATGTTTTATTACCTTGGCAGCTTTACTTTTCCTCTAGCTTGACTAACAGGGTAAATTTAAGCAGTTTTTGTCAGGTTAATGATTTTCTCATTTTTTACACATCTGTCTGATAACCAGTATGCACAGTGTCAAAACTGTGATGATGATGTTGCATTTTTTTCCTGGCTAACTCATGTTTGGTACAATTTCATTGTTTTTGTAACCTAAATATGCAAAAAAAAAAACAACCCCAAAATGCTACTTTGCATACAGTTAAATTGGCTGTTCCTGAATCATTTTTATCAGCAACTACACAGGTGCTGCTGAGGGACATAAAAGGATTTGATGCTCACTTTCCATCTTTTCATTATTTTTTTTAAGAAAACCACACAACATTACACATGCAGGTACAGTCACTGTTTCCTTATCTAATATTTATAGAAAAGTACTAAAATTATGTGAACTCTAAAATCTAACGTTAAAAATACTATAAAGCCCATACGCCGGCTTTTCTTTGAAGCCACATTAACTGTCTCCTAGTCAGCAAAGTTAGCTGTTTTGTTTTCTTAATTTTCAAGTATGTGAAAAAGAATGAACTATGATAACTATCTTTAATGAAATTTATAATTAAAGCCATCTCAGAAACCAAAATCCCAACTCTCCAACCAATACATTTCATTAAGCATTTTATCTAAAATCAAATAAACATGTTCTATTGACCTAGTTTAAGGTATGTAAAAACTCCCCAACATATGTACATGATAAAAACCATTAAGAATCACATTTCAAATTTAAAAAAAAAAACATTTCTCCCTACAAGACTCCAGAAGTATCAGTACACGGTTTTAACTTTAAACATTTACTTTTTGCACTACTTTCCCTTCCTTCCATCAGCTTCCCCTACACCCCAACACATACATAAAACAGATCGCTTAGGCCCGTGGTATTTTGGTACATAGCCCCTCCTCCTCCACTCAGACAGTCCTGCCTTTTATATGTGTGTGGAGGTTCCCATGGCAACACTAACTTACACCAATACTACTTCCAACTGAAGTGAGAGACGCCAAAATCTAAATCCTTCATTTCTAAACTACATACACCCAAACGAGAAAGGATTTTTTCTTGACTATTATTTTTTTAATAAAGAAGTAGATTTCTGTGGTCTCAGCAAAAAAGTCACTTACTATTATAGAAATAACTAGAAAGACAATCACTGTAGGCAATTATACATATATATGCATACTATTACATAAGATTTGTATGTGCTTGCTCTTACTATATAAAACTGATACGCTGAGCTACGAGACGTAATTATAATTATGAATAGTCAGTGTAATTTTTATTAATCCTATTGTATCAAATTCTATTTTTTTTCAATGCTGGCTACAAAAACCCTGGTGAGATGTTCTAACAAAACAAGCCAAGAAGCAATTCGTGGACAGCAGGGGGCAATTCCAGAACCCAGGCACAATCTATAAAGAGAAACCCATACAGCTTTTTGATGTTAAATAAGCAGAAATATCAGCACACAACAAAGCTAAGAGGCAGACTGTTGTATCAAGTTCAAAACTAAAATATTCAAGAGTCAAATGTCATGAGCACCTTTGTCTAGACTACTTACAAATGTGCGTTTTTTGTAATTCTTAAAACAAAGTTCTTTGTAATACTGAAGGTGGTGTCTGTTTAGTTTTAGTACAACACACATTCCAATCGAGTTATTCAAAACAGAGGGAGGGGGAGAGTTTGGGGGCACGTTTAAAAGCAGGAACATCAAGGCGGGAGGTCAAACACTTTCTTTGAAAACATATACATTTCTTAAGCAGGTTGTGCACACTACGAAATCTCAGAGAAGAGGCTTGAGCATGAAGTGAGTGACATTTCATAAAGCTTTTTGATAAATGATCAAAGCTAAGCAACAAACGTCTCTCTGCATGGTGAATACATTTTTTAAAAGGATAAAAATCAATAGAATGTACCGGGAACCTTATTTATTCTGACAACACATCATAGCATCTAGAGAACTGTATTAAATAATTTAATTGCTTCTGGAGTTTATGAACACACATGGGTTTATAAAAATAAATGCATATTTTAATGAACATAATCTTAACTTTTATACAATTTATGGTCTACTTATTTATTTGCTTTTATGTATCACTTTCTTAAAATGAGTTAATTCAAAACACTGAAGAGACTCACTCCCTCAAAACCAGGACAGGAAACTGCAGGAATATACTTTCCCAAAAACAACTCATGAGACATGGACATGAACTGCCTGATGAATCATAGCTATGCATGAGAAAGGGACCGACCTGCACCTTTCCGAGGTCTTTCCCTCTTTTTAAAAATTCCCGTACAGCAAAACCTGCTCTGTGTGTGTGTGTGTGTGTGTGTGTGTGTGTGTGTGTGTTGGGGGGTGCAAACACAGAGGGGATTTTTGCAACATTGGTAAGGGTTTTCATAGGCAGGATCCTCTCTGGAGTGTTTAAACAAGTAAAACAAAACAAAACAACCACTGTTAAGTGTTCATTTACAAACAAACAAAAAAGCTATCCTCTGCAAATGTTTCAAGCTTTTAATTTCATTTCAGTGCAATATTAACCACCTAAAAGCACATGCTTGCAGAGTTCAGAAATCTTTTCAGTTCTTCAGAGACATTTAATCGACCTTGATGCAGATTTTTAAGCAAACTTCAAAAGCAAAATCTAGAGCAAGTATTAGGACCTCTCCTCCTTTCCTCACAAGCAGGTTTGGATGCAATGCCATCTGGTGGCACAGAGAAAACTCCTAAGGAGGCTTAGGTTTTTAGAACTGTAGCTGTTCCATGAAACCTGACCAACCCTTTTGATTACTCTACCCTCCCCCCAAACAAGTTATTCGTCCCAGAGTTGAACAATAAATGATCATTTTTATTTTAGAACTTTAAAAAGTTTACGCAATTTACTGCAGGTGACAATCCCACAGTGTTTAAATATCAAGAAAGAAGATTTTTTTCCCAAAAACCTACAATGTCCCAAAGCTTTAATTTTTTAAAGATGAAATGTTTAAGAATGGGGGAGAAGGTAGGGATGGAGTAACCGAGCTGCTTTGTAAAATTACACTGTATAATTAATTCCATGGTAAGAATGTTTTTATGGTGTGTTTTGGTGACCTTTTATTACCATCAAGTTCACAATGCTGGTGGGCTGCCTTTTAATCCCTCCGCAGACAAAGGCCCTAAATAAACACAGATCCCTTCCTGGGAAAAAGTCCACTCTGGTTAAATGGTAAGGAAATGAGTAAATCATTAGTAATCTTTAAAGCCAAAGCTATAAACTCAAGTTACCTTAAGTTGAAATGAAAGTGTCCTGCAAGAGTTTCAAAGTTCTGTCACAGATAGAAATCTCCAGTTCTTGACTCCAGACTAGGCGCCAGCTGATAAACAAACAATTTAAGTCAAGAGCTGGAGAATTCCCAGCTTTTTCATTTAATGGCTTTGGCCAAGAGTATTTATTGCCTCCAGTTTTATTCTCACTTAGCTCTAAGAGGAAATTTAAACTCATCATTATCTTAAAGCTCCATATGGGTAGCAGTCAGCTCACCTGATATGATAAAGCTCCTCTTACTTGGTACCAGTCTGAGTCTCCACCAGAAGTGATGTACTAATGTAAGCTAATTAACTATAATTTTAGGGTGACTTTTTAACAGGCTAAATAAATTTTGTTCAATATAGTTTATATTCCCACTTGGGGCAGTAACAATTCCAAAAAGTTTAACTTTACAGTTTTACTCCAAACTACCAGCTAAAATGGAAAAGGATAATGTCATCTCTCAATTCCCCTAAAATGCTCCTGCCTCACCCCACCCCCCTTCTTTCCCCTTGTCCACTAGCCCTTAAATGTTATAGAAAGTAACTTCTGTATCAAATATAGACTATTCCTATTAACTTCAAAATAACCAGAGTTGCCCGGCCTATTTCCTAACAGAGCAGTGTGCAAGATTTAAGATGTAAATGCCTGATCATGAAAAGCTGTTGATTTTATACAAGTACTAATAAGAATGTAAAAGTACAGCCCAATCACAGACCATGAGATACCATCAAGTATTTCTAAATGCTGTTTTTTAAAAGTTTGCTATTAAAGATTACAGATCTCAAAGCCAGAATTATGCTGTTGTTCTTAGTCCTTTCTCAAAATCATCATTGACATTTTGAAAAAAAAATCTTGTCTCTACTCAGGATTGTAAGTCAAAATAATTCTTTTAACTATCTGAAGGTCTGCAACTATTTGACAATTACAATAAATCAACTACTACCCTTCTTCCTCTAGCTGCTTATCCAATAAAAATGCTGCAGAAAATTTTTATAGCCTAAGGTAAAGGATTAATAAAATATGACATTAATGCAAAGAAAAATTCTTTCCCTCCCACTTCTTAAATTTCAGAATGTTTTACAAACCTATCTTGGCTGGAAAAGCCAATTATTTCAGTGTCTGCCAAGACTATTTTTCTACTCTTTTTAATATATGTGCACAGTACATTACAAATATTGGCCACTTGAGAGTATGCATTACCCACACATAAGAATTAGGGGAAATGAAGTGTAATTAATGATAAAATTATTTGTAGGCTTCACATTGTTTAACTTTAATAAAAAAGAAAACTCCCTAAGAACATTGCTGTCTTAGAGACTGCGATGGAAAAACGTGACTACATCTAATGGTCAACGACTCAACAGAAAAAGATATCAGGAAGAAATCATAACGTGCTTAATACTCTTCTAAAAGAGTCCACATCTGTCCTATCACTGCAAGTAGTTTAAGCTAAATACCCAGCAGCAACAAAGCCCTCCACTTTCAGATCAAGTTCTAATCACTGCGAGGCAGAAGGGAGAAGGCAAGGCTCCCACCACACCTCCTTCACTGGCCTCGCCATCAATGGGAGGATGGAGGGTGACTGCGGTGGAATGTGCACGTGAATCTAAAATGCTCACAACCAAAACACCCAAAGTAATGCAAAACAGAATACAATCGTATGGGTTGTATACACGGGGAAGAATTTAAACTCAACGTATTTTTCATCTGCTAACGTCATCAAACCGTCTTTAAGAATAGCAGACATCTATCTAGAAAACGGAAATAAGTCTGACAATGGTTTGACCAAGGCCCCTGTCAAATTCTTAATTCCATTTGCTCTGCCCACCCCGCTCCGTGCTGTCTGGGATCGCAGGCAAAACAAAATAAAGTAATGGAACACACAAGGCACACTGGAACTCATTTCGCACTGCTTAGGAATCGACTGGCCTTAGTGAAAAATAAATTATATCAGTCATAGCTTCAGATCTATTTACTAGACCTACTTCACCTTTATATAAACACCGCTAGGCAGTCACCAAACCCAATTGTGTCTGGTCTGACTTACATCCTGAATGGCAATTAAAAAACATTAAACATACCCTGGGATTACTTCAGGCAGGACCCCTGCCTCACCCATGCACTTTCCAACACAACATGTGAAGAGAACACACTGTCCCTCCCTCCACCACAGCACAGAGCCTGGCAAGAGCAACCCTGGTAATGGTTACTCGACTGGAAATTGCCGTGCAATTAAAATCTCACCTGCAGATTTGGAAATGAAGGAATTTGCAAACTGCAAGAAAGCAAATTCTTAGAAATAAACTAGGTTGCTGGCGATACTACTAACAATAATACAAAACGTAAGTGAAGGGAGCACTCTGCCTTCTCTAACCCCTTCTTTTATTTTCTTAGGACGCAAATCATTAAAGCGGCCTCAACGATGTTATCTTGGGCAGTGAGTCAGCGGTCTTCCCTCAGTGTGTTAAGAACTCATTAACACGTTATACAGGGACTCTTGTCCTTGACGCTGCCGTACTGGAGTGTGAGGCGTGCCAAAGAATGTAAAAGAGGTTTTTATGGGCACCTCTTCTCTGGGACTAATTTCAAAGAAATCGCTGTAATTTATTTACCAAACATTTCTGAACTACTCGTGCAAACTGGAGAAAACCCCAGGGAAAAGGTATCCACCAGGGACACAAAAGGATACCTGATGGATACAGGGTATCGGGCACACCTCTCTTCGTCGTGCTGTGCGTTACTGTGCTCCACAGATGCTGCATTTCTTACAAATTGAAGGTAAAACCTCCACCAGTGGAAAGAGTATGACTCGCTTTACCGTGGTGGTCTGGGGCTGAACCTACAGTATCTTCAGGGAATGCCTGTGAAATTGTGGGGAAATGTGAATGGCCAACATGTTTAACCCATTTCTAGTGTATCGGTATTGACGAGTCTGATGTCATTTCTAAGGAAATGGATTTGCCCATCAAACAAAGTTAAATTTTTTTTTAATTATTTCAGTTACTAAAGCTTTATTTTTATTTTTCAATTACAGTTTACATTCAATATTATTTTGTATTAGTTCCACATGTACAACATAGTGGTTACACAATCAATTACTTTACAAAGTGTTCCCCCCCCACCCCCCCCACCCCCGATATTTTCCCACCTGGCACTACACATTATTACATTGTTACATTATTACATTATTGTTGACTACATCCCCCTATGCTGTACTTTACATCGCCATGACTATTTTGTAACTTTTCTTTTTTTTAAATCCTCACCCAAGGATGTGTTTATTGATTTTAGAAAGAAGAAAGGGGGTGGAGAGACAGAGACAGAGAGATAGAGAGAGACATCCTGCAATCCAGACATATGCCCTGACCGGGGATCGAACCTGCAACCTTTAGGTATAAAAGGACAACATTTCAACCAATTGAACCAGCAGGCCAGGGTCCAATTTGTGCCTCCTTTTTCTTATGTTTATTTTTTAATGACTTTATTTATTTATTTTTAGAGAGGGGGAAGGGAGGAAGAGAAACATCAATGAACGGGAGATACATTGATCAGTTGTCTCTTGCACACTCCCAGCTGGGGGCCTGGCTCACAACCCAGGCATGTACCCTGACTGGGAATCAAACTAGTGACCTTTCAGTTCACAGGCTGGTGGTGCTCAATCCACTGAGCCACAGCAGCCAGGGTCCAACTTGTGCTTCTTAATCCTTCACCTTTTTCACCTAATTCCCCAATCGCCCTCCCCTCTGGCAATCACCAGTCTTCTCTCTGTATCTGAGTCTGTTTTTGTTTTGTTCATTTATATTGTTCTTTAGATTCCACATATAAGTGAAATCATATGATATTTGTCTTTCATTAAAGCTGTAAATACCTCCAAATCGGGCCAAGCAAGGACTTATTTTATTTACTCTTTTCTGAGATTAATTCAAGGCTCTCATACAAAAGTGAATACCACGAAGCACTTTCAAATTTGACAATAAATAGAAGTCGAGAACTCAAAAAGAATTAAAAAATCATCATAGTAGTATGATTCTTTAAAGAGACAAACCCATGAAATTATATTAATCATGTTAAACCAAGTTATTTCAAAACATTCAAAAAAATCAAACCGAGGAAAACCTGAAATGCCAAAATAAACACCACACACAAATACTACTTTGTAATCAGACAGCTTGCGAGAGCATCAAAGGCCTATTGTGATAGCCCTTCCCCCTCCACACATTATAAACCACAGCACATTCAGTTATGAAATTTGGTCAAAGAATTTGCTATTGGACAGAAATAGCAAAGTTTCGGCCCAAAGCCAAGTGCAAGTGCCAAGTTATAAACCTCTCTAAGAAAATGTTTTAATGGAAATGCCAACAGACCCTTAACTATAATGGTGTTAGGTGCCAAAATAGAAATAATTTTTGTTTTTGTGGTCCCTTTACCATAAATTAGATACAGATCTAATGGAAAAACAGTAGGTATCCAGTTTGGTGAGCAGTAAAGGCCAAGACTGCACACTGGATTTTAAAAACAATAACGGGAGTCTATATGAGGCTTTCATTGAAGAATTTAGCAAGCAAGGCTAGCGCTCTAAGAGAAACTCCTTAATAGGTTTTGTGATTACTACTCCATGTTCTAAGAATACCTCAAACAAATTACTAAAATGCAACCCAGCCAAGCAGAGTATAAAATCTGGTTTCCTGGCAGGGAACTGTTGAACAAACACATACACACAAGTTCAATTATTTAATTTTGACGTTAAACCCTAACTGGAGCGATACAGTTTAGCAAATCAATGAGGCCTGCCGGCACAGAAAGCCTTGGGCTAACGGCAAGGGCCACTTCAGAGTCACTTCAGCTCCAGGTCTCTATGCAAATCCAAAGACATTAGGCAATCAGTGAGTTTATTCCTCAATTATTCAAGCACGGTTAAGTGCTGTAATTATGCCCTGAGAGCAGACTGAACAGTACTGGTCATTAGTCACAAACAATAGTTTTTAATTTGCTTGATGTCTCGCATTCATCATGCAACAGAGCTGAGCAAACTGAAACTAGCTCTGTGGTAACAGACCCATTCCACACTTTAAAAAAAAATGCACATATCCAAAATGATGCAACTGAACAACATCTGACATTAAAGGATGATTATAAAGAGGTGACTTGGACTTCCGGCCAAGATGAAGGCATAGGTAGACGCACTGTGCCCCCTCGCACAACCAAGATAGGAACAACAATGATATAGAAACAAAATAACAACCAGAAATGACAGAAAATTGAAGTGCCTGGCAGTCCGACAACCAGTGAGTTGAAAATAGACTTGATCAACCAGACCGGTAGGAGGGGCGGAGTCGGGCCGGGTGA
>CM052549.1:10409108-10609561 GCA_028533065.1 Trachops cirrhosus | reverse complement strand
GGGAGAGGGTGTTCAGGGAGGAGGGGAACGAAGGGGGGATAGTAGGACAAATGTAATAGCATTATCAATAAAATATGTTTAAAAAATAAAAAATAAAAAAATAAAACAATAAAAAAAAAAAAAAAAACTGACGAAAATGGTTTGTGCCTACAACTTGAAACATTTGGTCAACAATGATGGAGCCCACTCAGCAAGAGGCTTTTAAAGTTCTGATTTAACAAGACCTGAGTGGATGCCAGATCAGATCCCAAGAGAATCACTTAACCAGACATATTCAGCCTTACAACGCATGAACTACAGGATGGGTTCCAAGTTTTTAAAGAGAAAACAAAAGAGAATCTAATTAAGCCTAGTTCAACCAGAAAACTCATGCAGAAGTGGTGGGAGACTTTTGGCACAGATCAGTGGCATCTCCGAGGAAATTCCTAGACAATGAAAACAAAAAAGCAGCACAAGTTACATGCCACGGATGCTAATGCTTGCAGAGAGATCTTCTGCACAATAAACGCGGGACGGAAAGGATGGTGCAGAACATATCCTAAGCAGGGGTGCTGTCAAATCACTGCCTCCTGGTTTGGTTTTAATTTCTATCTTCATTCTTTCACTTAAAAATATGTTTACAGTTCTCTTCCAAAGCACTCTGGACTCAATGACTCAGCCAAGACAGTGGTGTATTTCTGTGTGGTCTTGGGGAGTGAAAGCTGGGAGAAATATGTTATAGATACAACGGCATTAGTAACACCCTACACTTTCGATGTGCCAGGTCGATGTGCCAGGTTCTCTCAGAGTAAGAGGAAGGCATTACTACTATCCCCATTTTACGAGGTGAGAACCTTTAGTAGAGAGAGGCTAAATCATCTGCAGTCACACAGCAAGCACGTGGCAGACCCAAGATTTGGGCCCAGGAGGTGGAACCAGGCGATCTGATTCCAGGGCTTACGTTTTTAAACTACTATACTCACAACTCAGTGATTCACGATCTCTCATATACAAAGGCCTAACAGTTACCATGGGTTCTATTCTCAGAAAAGATGCTAAAAGTTGAAAGTGATGCATGTAGGTTAAACCTGAGTTTCCAACACAAATAAAGATATAATAAAGGGATACTGAAAGAAGAGTGTACAATTTTTTTTAAGGAAATGAACACAAATAACAACCTAACCAACTATAAATGCCCTGTTAGAATAGGTTAACATTTAAAGGCATAAATAAGTTGGCTAAATACAGTGATATCAAACATATTCAACATGTCAGCCTTGGCTGGTGTGGCTCAGTAGATTGAGCACCGGCCTGCAAACCGAAAGGTCGCCGGTTTGATTCCCAGTCAGGGCACATTGCTGGGGTTGCCAGCCAGCCCCCACTTGGGGGTGTGTGAGGAGCAACCAGTCGATGTATCTCGCACTCTCACACACAGATGTTTCTCTCGCTCTCTTTTTCTCTCCCTTCCTGTCTCTCTAAAAATAAATAAATAAATTCTTTTTTAAAAAAACATATTCAACATGTCAAAGTGTTTATTCCCTTCAGAACCCATGTAGTATTTTTTACTGCTAGGCAGAGCTCGAAGAAAAACCTCCAGGGTTGGAACACGCCAAAGCACTTCTTCCCCTGCACCTGCCCGCAGGTGCCCACCTTGCCCCTCGAGGAGAGGGAGGGTCCTGCCTGCAGAAAGCACAGCCCGGAGGTAGACGGAGAAGAACCTGACTCTATCTGTGTCCAAAATTCAGCTGTGCCTGGGGTCGGACCGCTCCCCAACTCTTCAGTTATATGAGACAATAAAGTCCCCAGTTTTTGCTTTAAAAAAAAAAAAAAGAAAAAGCACTTCTTCAAGGAGATGTTCAAAGATCTTTAAAAGAAGTCGACTGCTTTTGACCCAGATACTATTGTATTACTTTTTCTCCCAGCAAATTTCTCACTAAAAATACAGTGGACGTTAGAAATCAACTAGCCAACAATTCTGCAACCTTTGTTGGAGACCCAAGACGGTGGCAGGTTAGAGGGAAATTACACTAACCTCCTTCCAGGACCAAGCTGCAAGCTTGGTCAGGACAAAACCTGTTTTTGTAGGCTGCCATTTCATCGGCTCGTTTAGCATAGTAATACTGTAGGTAAAAGGGGACAACTGTCCTTAAAATATAAGAATCAAGTCAAATATATTCTGAATTCTTAAATCCTTAATCCTTTCACTGCACTACTGTGCACAATGGCAAGAAGTCTCAAGATTTGCACCTACATTTTTTTCTATCCCATCCTGACCTGGTCTTCTCTTTGCCTTGTAGGAGAATGAAACTCTTTTTTTCTCTTACTCAAAAACTTTTCAAACTTAACATAACCATGACATAATACTGACATTTTACTATTTCAGAACTTGCTCACCCAAATTAATGTTACTTTTTATTTTTTTTTTTAATTTTTGTTTATTTTTAGAGAGAAGGGAAGGGGGAGAAACATCAGTGGGTTGTGACCTTTCACTTTGCAGGAGGACACCCAACCAACTGAGCCACACAGGTCAGAGATAATATTACCCTTTAATGTGGCACCCCTAGGAAATCACACTTGTTCAAATGACACTGTCACTATGCAGAAGGCTTTTTAAGCTGCCAGCACAAATCCTTTATCAGCAGATGTTTTCATTCAGGCCCAAAGCTTTTTTACCCTTTATCTCTCTCCCTTCACTCATCTACATCTCGAATTCTCCGACCCGCCCCCACCACTGTTGTTACAATCAGTACTCAGAGGACCTCTGGGAGTCAAGGTTCTTGGGGGAACCAGAGCTGTGAAGGAGATGGGATGTGGGAAAGAGGGTTCTGTCTACCAGGCCTGCCGCTTCAAGTGTGAGCCAAGCACACAGAACTTTTCCCACCATGGGGGGCGGGGGTTGGGGGGGGCAGCAGGCCAGAAGCTAAATCAGGTCTTTGCTCTTCACCACCCTGGGAGGGGCTGCTACCCAGAACCCATCTTCTTTCCTTCCTCACACCCACTGACATATCTCACAGACGACCAAAAAAAAAAAAAAAAAGGAAATCTAATAACTGAGTCTGTGTCCCAGAACCTTCTAATTTATTTTCAGGAATCAGAGAGATCTTGCCTACATGACTTTCATTTTGGACTACCTCATTTCGGTCTGTAGGTGATCCAAGACCATACACAATATCAGTGTGCTTTCCTACCAGAAATGAAAGGACTCTTAACAGTTACTTACTTTTTCCTCCTTAAAAAATGTTTCAGCACTTTATTATCGTCAAAATACAAGTTTAGTAGAAACTTCCCTGTCATGTTACTTAGTCCTGTGACCTGGGACACATCTAACACCCTGCCACATCCAGCTCAACCTAGCTTATTCCCCAGAGCACTGGGCAGACTGCTAGACCCACGGCAGGCGCTCAGCCTGGTTCAGTTCACCTAAAGGAGAATCTCTAGGAACCTGGCCACTGGGGCTTCCACTTCTAAAGCAAATTGCTTCTTTACCCCGTTCTTCACCTGAATAAATCCTGCCTGCTCCGCCATCTGGCTCAATGTCTAGTCTTCAGAGAGAACTTCCCTCACTACCCTCTCACCCAGTGCAAAACGCGTTTCCCTAAAAACTAGTGAAACTCTTGTCTGGACTTATCAGCGTTTGTCAGCTTTGCTGAACTGGTGCAACGGCACCAGTATCAGAGACTGTGTGGGCAGAAGCAGCCGCGACCCTACCCTGAAAAGCTCCAAGCTGACTCTGACACAACGCTGCTGCTTCCCCACCGGGCGCACAGGCCGTGGAGGGACGGACGGAGTTGGCGAACACCGGTTCTGTGGATGGCCTCTGGCTAAGCTGCCTAAACCTGCTCTTTACGCAAGTATTGCATTTCTCAGTATTCATCTCAAGTCTGTTTCCCAGAAGTTGACACTTAATTTTATATTTTCTCTCACCTTTTTCTATATTTCTCAGAATCTTTTTTAGTATTTCCCCAGTTATGGGATTACATGAATCCCCCAGTTACTAGTATACAAATTTGTACAAGAAGAATTTTCTTCATGTCTTGAAAAAACAAAACTCTAAATTCACTTACTAATACATGGTCTCCTGTGTATATGTATTATAGACAGAAAGAAAGTAAGTTAGCAATCAGGCATACAACTCCACTGGGTACACGAAAAGCCTGTCACTTACTTGAACGTACATTCATTTTTAAGCATCCAAATCTTAAGAAAAGATCTTACCTGTTCACCTGCATCGTGAAACTCTTTGCATGCATCAGGGAACACATCATAAATAACGAGAGGATAGCCATGTTTCATGAGATTTTTTGCCATTGGATTCCCCATGTTGCCCAGTCCAATGAATCCAACTGGAGTCTTAGAGGCCACGGACCTAGAACACACTAATGTCAATGCATGACTTTCAGCTGGAGCAGATGGCATTTTTTACTGCAAACATTCATTCAGTGTTGGCAAACTTTCTCATTATAAACATCAACATTAGTAAGTCAACTGTTATTTTCCTTTCACCTATCTCCCCACCCCTCCTTCCCTTTGGCAACCTTCATCTTGTTCTCTGTTTCCATGGGTCAGTTTGGCCAACTGTTATTTAGATGCTTTCTATTAAAAATTTTTTAAAGGCCAGTTTCAAACTAATGACCTCATCGTGTTTAAAGATGTCGACAATGTGCATGCAGACGACCGTCAATTATTTAGTTCCCTGGGAAACAATATATTGTTAAGCAATCTCTCTTCTGTTTTCTACCTCTAAAACAGCCCTTCACCATTTTCAACAATAAACTTTAAAATGTCATCGTTTATAAATACATATTATGTACCTGACCTATTATGTGAAGGATTCTAGATTCCTCATAACTATATGATCTCCTATTATAATATATATAAAAAATTTAAAGTATTCAATAAAACCTATAGCTTGGACAAGAGCTAAGAACAGAAAAATTTTCACCTTCCCACCCCCACATTTTTAGAAACCATCCCTTCCAATAGTATAAAAAAACAATCTGAATACAATGTTAAGACAGGAGAATGTATTTCAACTGAAAGTCACCAGTTTATAAATAGGATTCTAGGAGGAGAGGAACACTTCCAAGGGCTTTAAATGGCAAGAGGAACAGTCTCAGGACCTTGGACCAACGACTCCGCGCATTTCAGAAAAGAGGCACTTCCATTTATAGGAAAAATAAAGTTATTCTTAACAAAACCTGTATGCTGGTTTTGTTTTATTTGATTTTCTTCACTTTCACAAAAGGCCTTCTGAAATCACACTGTGTTAAGACAGAGCAGAGAGGCTTTGCATTACCATGAAAATAACATTAGACCTTATTTCTGTTTCTAGATTTAGACTCCACTCAACAAGTATTCACTGCGCAAGTTCTGTGATAGAGCTCGGGGACAGACACAAGCAAGTTATGGTCTTGGCTTCAGAAAGTTCCGTCCAGTTAGAAAAGGAAGAGATAACTCCAACTGTCTCTTCCCACCTTATTTTTTTTTCAAGGGCACATTTTAAAACTGTAGCTCACCAACCAACTATAGTCACCGTTTTAAGTTTCAAGTCCTCTCAACTTGAATCCCTACTCTTCCTTGAACTTAATATAAATGCAATGAGATGTCTTAAAAGCAAATTATTTGAAGTCCTAATGGTTAGGAATTAGAGGTCTTCTTAGGTCAAAAGCACGTTTCATTCCTTCTAACCTGACGATTGTTTCTCACACGTCCATTAAGTATGGGTGCCGTTCTTGGGCAACATCACCTTACCGGTGCTCGGCTGAGCACATGGGCATAACAGGAATCCTCTGTCTGACTTTCTGGGCACGAAAGGTTCAGTAATGATGATAAATAGTGTATCTGTCAGTAGAACAAGAATCAGCAGGGGGGGTTATATCAACCAGAAGGCTAGTTCAACTTTTGAAATATTGAGAGTACAGCAATTCCTAGTGATGAGATCTTAGAAGAGCTGAAGTTAGTTGTTGAAGTTGAGGTCAGAAATAATGTGGCCTAGATTCTGGATGGGCCAGTATGAAAATCAATGAAGATGACGTTTTTAATGACAGGCTCTACTCTCTTCATATGTGTGATATGGTAGTATCATCACATAATTTGATGTCCAAAGAGAAGAGGTTATTTACTGATGGTGATATTTAAGAACTTCTCTCAATTTAAAAGGCCTAGATTCCTATCCGTGCAAGGTTAATTCTTACATGTATGCCCTTGAACTAGCAAGTTACTTAACTTCTCTAGACATTTTTATCAACAAGAGTAACTTGTTCAGAAGGTGGTTGTAAATACTAGAGATAAACCATGTAAAGCATTAATAGTACCTGGCACGTGATAGCCGGTAAGTATCTGGTATTTCTGTTATCAGTGGTCAAGAAGTAACTAGTCCTATGGCAGATGCCCCTTCCTTGCCTGGCAGAAGAGCCAGAGTGTTAGAAGGAGGGATGGAGACCACTTTAGAAGAATGCCCTGTGTCTAAGGAAACACAGCGTTTAGTTCAGGAGATATAGCAGAAGGCATGCTTGGACAATATAGAAAAATATTCTCTTAAAGGAGAAGAAATTCAAAGGAGTATAATAGAATCATTATCCTAAAAACTTGCAAACTTAAATATTACACCCTCCTTTAAGTTACACAGATAATACCTGGAAATAGCACAGTTAGACAGTAACTCAAATCAAGTTAGCAGAAAAGCAGTCAATGCAATACAAAGGAACTGGTTGGAAAATTTGAGAGTTTCTAAATTTATAGATTTACAAATTATGTCCCATTTCTCCAATGAGATATGGGCAAAGTTATCCATATCCTGGATAACTTGAATTAAGTGCTACCAAAAATGAGGCTTCTCTAAGTTTCAAAATGCAAACACTGTAATAGGATAATTCTTTCCCATTTCCAAAGATTTTTTTCCCTAATCAAAGTGATGCATTTCACTGTATCAATAGATAATGGGAAAATACAAAAAAAGTATTAAAGTCATAAGGGAAAAAGGTAACCTCACTAAACAAAAATCATCACTGTCTTTTGAATGTATGTTCTCATAATGTCATGAGATTATGTTACATACACACTTTGTGTCTCACTCTATCACACAATATTGTCATAAGCATTCTATTTGCTTAAGAGTTACTAAAATAAGGATAGTGACTTACTCTATAAAGGCCTTTATTGTTTGAGTCAAGTTATTGCAGAAATATTCTCCCTACGTAATTTCACAAGTTCGAGGTCAACTTTTGGTCCCAGAGCCATAAGCTACTTTTCAGAGCTCTATGTGGATCCCTACAAGCTAGTGTAGAAAGGAAAAAAATGACATTATATATATTATTTATGCTATGTGTTGTTTTGAAAGTCTATTTCTTACCCACAAAAAGGGCCAATAACAAAAAAAATTATGCCCATTTCTGTACCTGACACCAGTTAATTTTCCCATTCTACCTCTGATCAGGTGGTCCCGTTGAAGATGATCCGATAAAAATTATTTTTCTATGTACCTTATGATGAGTCACAATGACTGTCAATGGGCCTATGTGTATATATTTTTTCAAATCTGTATAAAGAAGTCTAAAACTAAATTTAATTACTTTCTAAGATAAAATACAAAACTTACTTTTACTAAATGGTGATCAAATAGTAATATATAGTTTAATATTGCTAATTTTTCTATTTCCTTTTTCATACTATAAATATTTTAAAATTAAGATGTGCTATTAGCTGGCAAATTTCAGGTTTCATTTTTTAAAAATAGTAAATAATTGTACAGATCTTTATAATATTACCATCCATATGATACAAACATCTTAAAACATACTATGGTGACAAGTAACCCACAGAATTCAGACCACTAAATAATGTTACTATTTGAACATGGTTCTTTTTCTTAATGTCCCTAGACTCCAGACTTGCATGTAGATATTTTAAGACTCCAGTATCAAAAAAGTTAATAGTTTCGTAGTAAACCGATATTAACAGAAACATTTAAAAACAATTCCAGAGTAAAAACAACTGCTTAAGTGTTTTTAAACAATCATCACAAAAAGAACTATTTATAATTTATCATAAATCTGCATGCATGGAGCATCTCTGGGTGAAAGAACCTACGGAACAAGAGCACATACAGAAGCAGTCCAACCAGCACTGGGGAACAGCACTCCAGTTTACAGAGACAAGTGTTAGAGCCTGGGGCCTCCGGCTCTGCTATCATGAACTACATCAACTTTCTTAACTCCAAAAGGTGCAGCAAGGGATCAATAAAGGATCATCTGAACACCCTGTAAAACCACTCCAACAACACGTCGTCCTTGGCTAATCAAAACTGAAAGAATTGCACATTCATGTGAAAACTGGTGCAACATTTACTACTATGGAAAAGGGAACTAATCGAATTTTTTTTTAAGTATCTCTAGGAGGCATTTTTTGGTAGCCCAGTACAGTAGCTCAAAGAGCTGTTACGCTCAAGTTTGGCAGATTCTGTGAGTTTGCATCTCGTTGCTGTGATCCTGTATCAGACATCTGTTCTCTTGCCTCACAAGGAGCCTGCCCTACTCAAGCCAGCAGGGAAACTCATTCTTAGCTTTTATTGAGAGGGAGGAAGGGGAGCTATCAAAACCTCAATTCTGAGCATGCTGTTTTTTTAATCAAATATATATACATACACTAATACCAAGGCTTTTTTAAAATCCTGAGTATGCTCTTGCTACACTGTGTTACAACCCTCACTTTTACAGGAAAACAATGGCAGTGTCCACCCAAATCAACCAACTTTTCAATTAAAGAGGAATCCTGGTGTAACAGAAAATGCAGGGATGAGAATGAATCAAGGACTTTCTAGATCCTGCTGGATAGATACCCTAATTCACGCGCCCAAGGGGCCTCAGGTTCTTCATCTGAAAAATGAAAGAAATTCTCTCTGTGGGTCTAAAAACCGCCTCTTCCTAAGTCAATGGTTAGCTTCCATAACTTATGCGGAGAGGAAGAGGATAGGTTCAGGCCACGATTTTGAAGACGTTGAAAGTGTTTTGGTTAATAATTTGACAAAAGTACCATCTTCAGGGAGCACAGTTCCAAAGGGAAGGAGGTGGGAAGGCTGCCTTGCGGGTCAAGGGTGAGTTATAACTTTGCTGGAATGACTTACTACCTGGTTTGCACTGACACCACTCTTGTACTATTAAGTTGGTTAAACAAAAATTAGGCCCCTCTGCCCAAGGGGGCGCCCGCCCAGAGTGCACCCAGGGAGGGGGGGAGGAGGCGGGGCGCTGAAAAAGCCAGCCTGCGCTGCAACGCCAGGAGTCACTGGGGTGGATGGAGGGTCGCCCCCGAGGCTGGGCCCTTCACATGTTCTCCGAGCCCTAACTCCAAAGGGGCACGCCCCAGACCCAAATATTCTTCCCTTTACCCCCACGGTCTTCCCCCCCACCCCGACTTAAGTCCCAAAAAGAGCGCTCGATGAACGCCATTCACGTGGATTCGGGGCAAGGTTATCGGGGGGAAGCACGAGCAGCGCGAAAGGCAGACGCAAAAAAAGCCAGTCCTTGGGATCAGACAAAATGTTGGGTTTTAAGCCCCGATCCAACCTCAGCGCCTCCCGTAAAAAGACATCTTCGGCCGTCAGGGCACGAGAAGAGGGCGGCCGGAGGAGGGACGTGGGAAGGAGACACGAAGTCCTTACCCGCTGCAAGGTTAGCCGCTGCCGGCCACTGCCGGCGGCTCCAGTACTGGAGGCCGGAGGCGGCTCCACGGAGCCAAATGGAGGCTGCCATGCTGCCCCCGCCCCGCCTCCCCGCGGTGACCTCCGCCGCTCCGGCTCCTACAGTCTGGGATGGTACGCTGCGAGACCGGCGAGCAAAGCACCAGCTTGGGGCCGCGCACGCACGCGCTCTGCCACGGGGATGAACAACCACCAGCGAGGGGCGGAGCGCAGCACCGAGAAGTACCGCCCGTCTGAACAAGTGCCGTCAATCCAGGGAGCGTACCAATCAAGATTCTCGGGTCCTCCGCACTTCGAGAATCACCAATAGGAGGCCTCTCTAATGTTACGTCATGCTCACTGGCCCCGCCCCCGAGCTTCTCCTCGTTTACAAACTGCGGGCAAGGAATATCCTTGTTTACGAAAATGCAGAGGGGTGTGTGGGAGGCGTTGGCTGTCACTATCGCCTCCTCCGAGCACCTGACTCCCCAGAACCACCCCCTCAGAGGGTTGTAACTGCCTGTGTTGCCTCCCAGAAAGCAAGTAGTGAACTTCCACTTGCAGCTGCTGCTGCAATTTTTAGGCACGAGAAGAAATTACTGTTTTCTAAGTATGTGACTTATTTTTAACTGCAGTACTTCGTGGGTCTCTGGTATTTGTAGTCGTAGTGTCTGTCTCTTCATTGGGAAACAATCACAGAAATCTACCATGAATGCAATAAGTGTCTTAAATTTATTTGATTTTAGTTACCCAACAGTTTCTTTGATAAATTTGAAAAATAGTAGGAAAACAAGTTGATAACATTGTTCTCTTTGAAGTGTGGAAGTACAAGGAAGTAACACTCTATTCCAATGTACATTTCGCTAATGTTTGAACATTCTGCATCCATTTTGTTAGCAAAAAGAAAAGGTACACAAAAGGCCAGAAAATAGTGTGCCAGAGAGATTTATTCATTCCGTCTGTGCTTGATGTAGGTATTTGAATCTCAACTAGTTGGCGATAATTGCAGCGCCTGACCTTCCCACTGACCTCGATCAAAGGGTTGGGAGCTATGCACGCAGCAAAGCAAGACTTGCGGCCTTTGCAGAAGGGTAGTACAGGAGAAAAGGGAGTGAGCAGTGGCTAGGGCAAATGGGACCCCCTGCCAGGGTACCCACTACCCTCCCCAAATACAGTTTACTTATTCATTTGCCTAGGTTGTGCTCACCCAACTTTTTTTAAAAAATATTTTACTTACTTATTTTTAGAGAAAGGGGAAGGGAGGGAGAAAGAGGGAGAGAAACATCAATGTGTGGTTGCTTCTTGCACACCCCCCACTAGGGACCTGGCCCACAACCCAGACATGTGCCTTGACTGGGAATCGAACCTGTGAGCTTTTGGTTTGTAGGCCAGCACTTAATCCACTGAGCCACAGCAGCCAGGACTCACCCAAACTTTTAACCTAAGTAGCAGGATCAGCAGATTTGACTTTTACCTTTCGTGCAGTAACTTGAGCAGTTGGGAGTGCCTAAAGAAAAAGCAAAGAAAGATAATTTCCAAGCAGGCTATCTCTTGATTCTGGGCATGCTAGCAATGTTCCCAGGGACTGGTACAGAATGCAAGATTCTAATTTGTAAGTGGTACAAAAACAGTTCCCTTCCTTGGCTGTCTCTCCACCCCAACCCTCTACTCCACACCAACCAAAAAGAAGGAAGGGAGGAAGAAAGGGAAGAAAAAAATCATTTCTAAAAAAACAAAATCATTTCTGCCATTGGAAGTCTCTTAGCATTTTCTACCTGACCCTCTCTTCCTGGTTTATTTAGATCTTAGTTGGAATAGACCTCCTGCAACCAATAAATGTAGCTCTGGGGCAGGTTTCTATAATTAACTGCTGAAACGTGCCTGCCTTTCAACTATGTCAACCTACATAGCAGAGCTATTTACAACACAGGACAACATATCAATTGATCTCCCAGCTCCTAAAGTTTATATTCCAGTCCTCCTGAGATTTTATACTCAATCAGATTGTTTTTGTCATTTTTATTGTGAGCTACCGTTTTTGTTTCTCTAGGTTGTTTATAGGGCTCTTTTCTTGAAAATTAGTATTACTTTTCAAAAGGTTGCCTTCTATGAACAGTGTCCTCTTAGGACTCCAAGCAGGGCTCAGAAAGAGGAACAGGCAGAACTGAAGCTGGGCATGCGATCTTCTTAATTTTTTTTCAGCTGATGTAATGGCTTTGAAAAGGGAGTGAGTGGCACTGAAAATTGATTCTTTTTGCTCAACTAGAACTAGGGCATAAATCACAACTTTTCCATATCCCTGCAGTATGTAGTTTAATATCTCTTCTCCAAAGCCCTTTACTGGTTTATAAATTAAGGCTCTGAGATTTTTCACAGAACTTTTTCATAAGCATTATGAGTTTTAATTACCACTGCTTGAAGGTGAGTGCAGATATTATTGTATTTGCAAAGGCAGTTACTATCTGTGACTGTCTTTCTTTATATGATTGCCTTCCTGATATGTTTGTTTGAAAGGCACTGAACTTCTCCCTAAGTCTGTGATACTAGTTTTGTTTAAAATTGTGTTCCAGTGCATTATAGGCCCTTTATCTCTGCTTCTGGGAAGATGGAATAGGTACAATTTTCTCAATCCCTCCCAATAAATACAACTAAAACCTCTGGACATTATATGTAGAACAGACAGAGAAAAGAAGGCATAGCAGCTAGAGATCTCAGGGCCCAGAAAAGAATAGTGTTAAGTTCTTGAGTTTTCATTTAGCTTCATGGGCCCATACCGGGTACTAGAGAAGCCGAAAACCAGAAACCTGAAACTGCCAGCAGGCACAGAAAAATGTCTCAGTAAAAGGCTACTCTCTCTCTAGCCAAAGGATGAAAAAGATGCAGCCTACCAACACAGATAACTTTGAGAAAATAACCACTCTACTCTAGACAAATACCACATAATAATAATCTATGGCCTCATCCCCACCATGCCAGCAAAGGCTGAGTGAAGAGCCTACATTTGCACAATGCCCAGGCTATAATGAGACACCCCAACATCCTAACACCCTCATCGCCCTACTCCTCAACTCCACTGATGTGATGTCAGAGAAGGCCAAGTAGAGACACAGGACTTACGTTCCCACCGCTGGCTGGTAACAAGAACCCCTCCTCATATGCCCCTCCCCCATCCTCATGGGTGTCATTGGAGACTTGTGGGGAGCCTGGAGTTCCACCACTACCTGACACTAATGAGACGCCCCTCCCTGTCCCTGCATGGGTGAGATCAGAGGAGGGGCTGAGTGGAGAATCAGGACTTTCACCACTGCCCAGTGTAAGGAGGCCACCCCTCCCCACCGTGGTGCCAGTGGGTGCCACGTGGTGGGCAGTAATGAGGCTCTCGTACCCTGCCAGCTAGGGAGGTATCAGTGGAGGTCTGGCGGGGAATTGAGACTCTCACCCCAGCCCATCAGTACTGAGGGGCCTCCCTCCACTCATGGGTGTCAACAGAGGCAGATAAACAATCTCGACTCCTATCTGGCATTGGCAAAGATGGTGCTCCCTCCAGTTCCTCCCTTTCCAGGGCAGTGGCAGGAAACACCAGCTAAAATAGGCAGTTTGAGTAAGATCCAGAGTGTCATAATAACCAAAATGGCCATGTTATAATAGAAAGTCATCCGTCATGTCAAGAACCAGGAATATCTCTAAGTGAATGGGGAAAAAAGGTCAATATCAAGGTAACAGAGAAGTTTAAATTATCTAACCAAGATTTTAGAGCCAGTATCAGGAAAATGTTTGAATGAGCAATGAGAACACGGTTAAAACAAGTGAAAAAAATAGTCTCAGCAAAGAAATAGAAAGTCTCAGCGAAGAACACAGAAGATATAAAGAAGAAATTAATGGGAAATTTAGAACGGAACAGGTGTCTTTTGAGACGTCTGCACCAGCTGCCAGTTTTCCGCACACCCTTAGCCTCAGCTCCCGTGCTTTGGGCCTCCCAGCCACACTCTGTAAAGCCAGCTGTATCTAGGGGTTCCAACCCTTAACTCTGTAAGACAGCAAATCAAACCTAAAGTTATTCGCCACATTCCAATCTTCCTCCAGTGGGTTCTGTATATTACCTTATATGTTGAGGATCCCCAAAGTCACCCCTAGGTTTAGGGATTTACTAGAAGAACCCAAGACTGAGCATATAGTCATACTCATGGCTGTGGTTCATTACAGCAAAAAGACACAAAGCCTGGACTGTAGTGGGAGCCTGCTCAGGCATCAGACTCAGGATTGTGTTGGCCCTGGCCACACACTCGCTAGCCTGCCCGTCTCACGGACTATCCTCTAGAGTGGCACCGTGCCAAAGAAATACAATGCGAGCCACCAGTCATTTTAAGTTTTCTGGTAGCCACATGTTAACAGAATAAAAGAAACAAGTGATTAATTTTAATATATTTTATTTGGCCCAATATATAAAATGTTATCATTTCCTCATATAATCAGTGCTGAAAGTTATTAATGAGATATTTTATATTCTTTTTTTGTGGTAACTCTTTGAAATCTGGGGTCTGTTTTATATTTACAGCACATTTTAATCCAGACCAGCCACATTTCAAGTGCTCAGTGGCCACACGTGGCCAGTGGCTACTGAATTGGACAGTGCAGCTCTAGAGAAAGGCCAGGACGTCACTCAGGACCCAGCCATTGTCGCACCGGTCAGGAAGCTGGCAGCCCTGTCGTGCACATTGTCCCTGAGCATTAGTTTGAATTATAGAGACCGAGGCCTCCAATGCCATTGTCTCAAGGAAACGCCTGGGCTGGTCCCCTGCTACACATGCGGTAGTTTCACACAGACGAAAGCCAGGTGAGCTTAATGACAGGGGTACAGAAACAGCTCCTCCCCATGAAGTGCACCTTCAGCTCCTAAAGACCCCCCTCGAAAAAATCCTCCTGCTCTTAGCAAGTCTAGAATGAAGCCCTAAGCAGCTATGTGCCCCTAGAAATTAAGGCCAGGAGCTTCATTCTTCCAATGGTTAATTTTAGGTGAAGCTACTCCATCGCAGACCAACCATTCGAAAGCCTCTGAACTCCTGTAACTTCGAAAAGATTGGCAAACCTCGTCCAGTGACACCAAAAGAAAATCCCTACCTGTGTCCGCGGCTGGCAGAACTCTGGGAGTACCCTGACGGTTCATACATGGTGTGAACTGGGAATCAGGAAGACCTCTAGGGAAGCTATAGCCAGTTACCTGTCCCAGGACACAAGACCTGGAGCCAGGCCTTGCTGCTATGCCAGGATGCAAACTGAGGGCCACGGGGGCCCTTACAACAGAGCTGATTTGACCCATTAGGGACTCTAATAGTCCCACATGCAACGTAGCATCTTTCGTTAGCCAGACAAATGCAAAGGATAATGCTCTTGGCCAAAAGACTAGTCAGTGGTTCCCAAGAAGCTATTATTCCTTTTCCTGTCCCCTGTGTTAGGAGACAATGTCATACAAGTTAATCAGACACCTGCTTTTTTCTCTGGGACCATCTCAGGGGTGATGGGCCTATGGATGAAGATAGTTTATGTATCCCCTCTACCTGCTTACTCTTGGTGCTGGAAATTCTACCACGCACCTGCAAGATGCACCTGCAAAATGTGGGAATAGTACAGACCCCCGGATAGGTTCTTCTATAGAACTCTTCAGGGCCTACTTGGAACCCCTCTGTAAGGCATTTCAAATCCAGGTCTACTTGCCATCACCACTAAATCCGTGGCCAAAAAGCCATGAAGGGAATACTAGAATATTTCAGATTTAGGTCTCCTTTAGTGGGCAGTTGCCCTTAGTAGAGCAACTTCCGCACCATGGAATTTGTCTATAACTCCATTCAAACAGCATTTAAAATACAATAATGGGTTCTACTCCAAGTAATTCTCCATTACTCATATTAATCACCACCCCAGCACCTGTCTAGAAGAATCCCATGCAGTCCAGATGAACTTTCAGGCCTTCTGAGACCTAAATGGACTCTGAAGTCTGAAATGTGGCCCAATAATAATTATTTTGCAGATGGCCGCAGTGAAATTTTCAGTTTCACTTGCATTATGCAGTCCTTCAAGTGTATCATCTTTTGCTGGACGTACTATAAAAAAACAAGCCAGAATAGTCACAATTGCTGTTACATCTCTGTTTTTATCAATTGTTTTTATTTTTTTATTTCAGTTGACATTCAATATAATTTTGTATTAGTTTCTTATGCAGCATAATGGTTAGATAACCATACACTTTCCAAAGTGTTCCCCCCAATGTAACCCACCTGGCACCACGTGTGGTTAACACAATATTATTGACTGTAGTCCTTATGCTGTATTTTACATCCCATGACTATTTCGTAACTACCAATCTGTACTTCTCCATTTGTTCACCTTTTTCATCCAGACCCCCAACCCCTCCCCTCTGACAACCATCAGCCTATTCTCTGTATCTATGAGTCTGTTTCTGGTCTGTTTGTTTGTTTGTTTGTTCGTTTCTGTGGTTCTTTAGATTCCACATGTAAGTGAAATCATATGGTATTTGTCTTTCTCTGACTGATTTATTTCACTTAGCATAATACTCTCTAGGTCCACCCATGCTGTTGGAAATGGTTAAGACTTCCTTCTTTTTTACAGCCAAGTAGTATTCCATTGTGTAAATGTACTGCAGGGTTTTTATTCACTCATCTACTGATGGGCACGTGGGCTACTTCCAAATCTTGGCTTTATAAATAACACTGCAATGAACATAGGGGTGCGTGTATTTTTTTGAATTAGTGTTTTGGGTTTCTTTGGATATATACCCAGGAGAATCACTGAAATACCAATATTTACTCTAAATCAGTCTGAGAGAGACAGAATATCCATGTCTTTTACTTGATCCTGTTTTTAGCAAGGAAAGATTCTGTTGCTTATTTGTCAGGCTTTTTTTTTGGTGGGGGGAGGAGTTCTGTTTGTAACCTTTACATTGTTTTGCTTTGTTTTGTATTCAATCATTAGTGAGGGAAAATTAAACCTAATGAATTCCACTTTGGAGTTTATAATTATTGCACATTCATTATGACAATCGTTATTCTGTATTCCCTCCAAGCTTGACATTCTTTAAGAACATAGTTCTATTCCCCCAATGGTTGTATTCTAAGTAATAGGATAATCTGACAGATGATCTAGTCTGTATCAAATGCTAGAGCATCCTGTGAATCATATCTTTTCAAAGGACATATCGTGATCATTATAACTAGTCTGTACTCTGCTGCTGCAAAAGAGCAGTCCATTGGTTTTCTTTAACAATAATTTGATGAACTGGGATAGTTTTGTGAAGGCGACAGTGAAAAGGGCTTTATCATAGCGTTGAGGAAGATTGGGGCAGGAGTGATGGTCATTGTTGGTTGCTTTCAAGGCACCAGTTCCATTTCCGTCTCTCCCCTTCCTAACATGTCCTGATTCAGGTACCAGGACGACCCTTGTGTACATCACAGGGAACTGTCACTCCCAGCTCCAGAGAAAGGTTGTTCTGAATTGAGGCAATGCCATCTCCCTTGCTACAGTGACTGGCGCTGGAACTTGAAGCTGATCTGCCCGTGGCATTCCCCCGACCACAGGGACTGGTTCAGGAGCAACACAGAAACAAGTTTGGGTCAGTAGGAAATGAGAAGAGACGTGCAGAACCTTCTGAGAGAGAGTTTCCCTTGTACTTGCAAGAGAATCACAGAAAGAAAAATACCTTCTCTTTCTCTGGACAGTGAAGAAAGCAGATGTGAAGGCAGCATTTTGCCAAGGGAAAAGTCAGTGTGAAGATGATTCCAACCAACCGAGGAATAACCCTCCTGGCAGGCAGTAGGGATAGGCTGAACCTGGAGCCCTCTCTGCTCTGGAATTCCGTCATGTGGACCAGGGAATTCCCAGTTCCACCAGCCAGCAAAAACTCAGTGCAGTCTGGTTTTCTGTTACTTTCAGGCCAAAGTATCCTAACTGAAAAGTGAATTTGTGTTAATTTTATTTAACTTCTAAAATACTTTAAAGCTTAAAAAATGTATAAGCACGTGTTGAAATTCAAGCAGTACAAAAGGACAAAGTAAATGTTTATTTCATTTCAGACATTCACATCTCTGGCGTCAACCAAAGAGTGAGTCTCACACACACACACACACACACACGTGCGTGTTCTTGTTTAGAGGCAAATAGAAGCACAGTATACACATTGTTCCACCTCTTGCTTTTTGTACTTTATACATCTTAAACATCATTTCAAATCATACATGTAGATTTATCTCCTCCTTTTTAGAGGCTGCACAGTGTTGTGTGAATGTACCACAATTCCTTTAACCAATTCTAATTTTTGCCACTATAAATCATAACAAAATGGCCGTGTTTAAATTTGCATATTTGAACAAAGGTGTAAGTATAAACCAGGGGGTGAATTCCTAGAAATAGAATAGCTGGGTCAAAAAGTTTATACATTTCATATTTTAATAGTTATTGCCAAAATGGATAGAACCTCTTTAGAAGGGGTTTTGGCAACAGCTATGGTATTAAAATTTAACATCATAATCAAATACATTGTCTTCCCCTTACATTATAAAATTATGCTGTGTTTTAGATTGAATAATATTTGAACCACAATCTTATTTCTGTTTTTTGTGTGTTTGTTTTCTTGGAATGACTAATGGCCTTTTATTCCCCTAAGAAAAGTAGCACGCCTTCTCCACCATACCCAACCCTCTTCCAACAACTTATTTATTCTATCTCCGGCATGGAACGTATGCCTTTCTTATTACAGACATTTTTTTGGTCCCCACTGAATTCTTGTTCTCCTTTGGAAAGACTTATTTCTAGGGCTGCAGCCCTCCCAGTCATTTGGGATTTCTGTTCATTGAACGCTGGGTTAGTTCCATGTTTTCTGGATTCCAAGTCATTTTCTTTTCGAGTTTCTTCCCTCTTGTTTTTTCTCAAGCACATCAAGTAACTTCTTCAGAAAGGAAGTTCCTCAGTCCTTGAATAGTTATCTTGTTCTGTTGCCCACTTGACAGTGACTCCAAGTTTCCAACCACAGAACATCTCTGAGGTTTGACTGGACGGACTGACTCCTACGGCCCCTCAGTCGTATCTGAGCTGTGGCTTTCTTCCCTCTGGTTAATTCATCACGTGGTTGCATCTCTTTTCTAACTTCCCTAAAAAAAAATCATCTGTTAGTGATTCTCATCCTATTCTTTTCATTCTTGGGATTTTATTTCCCTTTTTGATTTTTCCTCTACTTTCATTTTAATTGCATCCAGATCAAACACATGTGTACAGTTTGCCATTCACGTGGGAAGTCTCTCCTTGGTCTTTAATTTTCAGAGTCTCGAAATAATTGTGTTGGTTGTCATCATGGAGAAGGACTTGCTTGCCTACTTTTTCTAGTTCATGGTGAGGTCTAACCTCTTATATAATTATATAAAAAGTGAGCTATGAAGGTGGGAATAAAAGTGCCACCTTCCATAAATATCAGGCACCTAGCACTTCAGGATGGTTTTAAACAATCAGCATAAACAGTATAGGAATTCAGTTGTCTATTTACCTCCAAGCATTTATGGACACTAAGGAGACAATGAACGGGTAATCCTATTAAGCACTGGTAACAGCCTAAACTTTTTGTAAACTGATAAAGTGTGACTGAGGATGGAATCACACTGGTCTGGAACTAAGTGGGTGTGAATGAAATGAAATGATGCATTATTCATATTTTGCTATTATTAGCAACTCATTATAATCATATAACCTATCAGCAGTGGTGTGCTAGTAAATTTTTAATAGCCAGCTCCACAGGGGAAAAATGTGTGTGTATATATATGTATATATTTACTATACATTTCATAATACAAAGGATATGTGGCATATAATTTACAAATAATAATAAAATATGTAATACATACTTATTATAACTTCCATATAGCCAATGGATTCTAACAGAATGATTTTATTGACTTTTGCCAAACTTTTGTATCTGTAGCCAACATGTGGTTGCAATTGAACTATGATTTGACAAATGGAGTTACATCCTATTATGTTAACTCTTTTTCTAATAAATCTATTGTCATTAAATCTGACATATGTAGTCAATTATTCATGACAACTTTGCTTCACAACCAGCTTGCAAAATTCTTGAGAATTTAACAACCATCTCTTGCAAACTGGCACAAGGCAACTCCAACATACCACCACCTAGAAACGCCTCCAATCTAGAGCTCAAAATGAGAACACATCTATTTTTGCTATCCAAATAATAATACCCCTCTGATATCATAAAAATGTCTTTCTTCTCTGTAATTCCCTATTTCCAACCATTGCCCATTTCCCACCATAAGAAATCCATATACTTAAGGGATTGGGCAGTTAGCTTTACTTAGTCACCTCCAGAAGAGATGGCTCAAAATACTGCGGTTAAACCACGGTGGCGTATTGGGCTGGGGCTAGGCTGTTGCTGGCGTCACAGCCACATGGTGGCGCAATTGAAACACAAGTATTGCACTTGCCTCAGTACCCCTTTCACACACTCTCTCACCCCACCCCCACCCGTCCGCAACTTGCCCCGAGTCATGAGGAGCTTTACGGAGAGTCAGCCTGCATCCCTTCCAAACCCAAAACATCCTGCTCCCCTTTCGCACACTTTTCCTTTCAATACAGGAAATTCCATCACTGTCAACGAGCCCATGGGCATGCTGCTTGCCTAAAAGTTATATAACAGGAGCTTCCTGTTTCGTCTGCCTTGGCAACTTCTACTCTTTGAGCTCTGGTTTTTAGGCTTCATCATCCATACCATTCACCTGTGATGCGGGTAAATCTTTGCATACCAGTCTAGGGCCTGGAGGAATTCAAGGCCTTTTTGTAATGTATATGTCCTTCCTATTTGTGTTTTTCTATCTTTCTCTGTCCACTGTATCCACATGGCCTGCTAGGTTATGTTTCACATTAGACCCCAAGGAAAAAACTCCATTCTTTATCATCTTCCATAAGAAATCCAACAAAATCAACATTTTTGTGTGTGAGCAACTTCGTTGAAATGTTCTTAATTTCATATAAATATCCTAGGGAAGGACTCTAATTGGCCCACCTTGGGTCACGTGCCTAACCCCAGGCCAGTGTATGGTCAGGAGGATGGGATAGCGTGACCTTCATCACGTGCCAACTTCTGTGTTCCAGGAGTATGAGGAGCAGCTCAGAATAGCAAGCAGCGAGGGGAGGGAAATACTCCAAAGAAAGTGGGGAAATGTTACCTGAAGATAAAAGACAGAAATGCAGAAAGAACAAAGGCAATAAAAATCCATCGGTAGAGATTTGACTTTTCCTCATAGTTAGTTCTCTCTTTTTGGATATTTTTATAATTCCCGGAGAACAATAGGGAAAAGGATGTTTTGTGGGAAAGAATTGTAAAATGAAAACATATTTAGCATACTGAAGGATATCCTTTGAAGCATTCCTTTGAAATATTAGCTTATCTATTATGAAGTTTAGATTTTTGTACAATTAGTGTTCTCAAAGTAAGGCACAATTTTTGCATGCTTTCACATCCTCTGACATGTGGTATTACTTTAAAATTTTATTTAATGATATCATACTTTAAGGCCTTCAGTGGAAACATTAAATCAGGAGATGCTTTATGCTAGCTAGGTAGAGGCAAAAAAAAATGCAAAATAATCTCAGTGCTATTTACTCACCCCACTTCCTAGCTTCATAATTTTGTTTTTTATAGACTTTTTCATCTCTAAAAATTTGTATCTTATTATGAGAATGAGGCCTTGGAATGTGAGCTATTCCATAGGGGAAGGATTAATAAAGTAGTTCCCTTTGTCCCACTGAGTTTCCGGAACGCCTGTTTCTGCATGAGCGTCTCCCCGCTGGAAAGCTGCCTTGTATCCCCGATCTTTGTAGCACATGCATTCTCTTCTAAAAAGAGTTTAGAACAGCAAGCTTCAAACTGGGCACATGAAGGCTTTCCAAAAACACATGGCGATTGGATAGTTTTAGGGCAACTATTTCCAGATTCTCAGCTCCCATGGGTCCGGAGTCCTGCCGGTACCCCCTTTTCAAGTTCCCCCTTCTCCCATCTCACAGGAGAGACATACCACTCCCCCAAACTGGATTTTAACTTGGTGTGTGGCTCCAGGCTATAAAAATCTTGGAGGCAATTCAAAAGGTGTGATTAAACATGTCCTGCCTCCGAGGAAGCATTCTCTCATTCCCCACCCAAAAATGAAGCAGAGAGGGAGTCTCCGTACGAAGTACTCGAGTCACCTTTATCGAGGCAGCCAACTCTCGGCAGGTCTCCGTGCCTTCTCTCTGTACCTCTCTGCCGCTCTCATGTGGCATAGGATTCAGAAGAATACTATCCCAATCACTAACGTTTCAAAATGGTAAACATGTAGCCGCAGGCAGGTCCAGATGCCCGCCACTATGAACGTCAATACTCAAGAAGCAGGTGCGGATGTAAAGGAAAGTGGTTTATTTGCAGATGGGAGATGGGTTTATTTATCTGGAAGATGGGGGCTCACGTCTCAAAGCCCATCTCCACCTCTCAGTAGAGGCAGAGGTTTTCATAAGGAGGCAGACGAGAACAGGACAAAGAGATCAAGGGAGGGGTTGCCAAGTTCAGGCAGCAGAGCACAGTCCATTCCGGTAAGGCAAGTGGTGGTCCGGTGTGCGTCAACCTGGTTCAGTCACCCCGCTTCAGGCCATCCTGGGTCTACGGCTGAAGGTCAGCAAATCTCCTGGAGCTGGAATGCTTGAAGATCGGGGTCTGTGTCTTCTGAAGTTGGTTAGGTAGGATTCTTATACAAACAGGCTGTGCATCTACAAACCATGTATCAGTCAGGGTCAGCACTTACAGAAACAATGTCAGGAGAATGGTGGGGCGGGTCCCAGCTTTTCACCGCTACCATTGTCCACTGCCACAGTCATTCAGTCTGGTTCAGCCGATCGGTGTGGTTTGTCACTGAAGATTGGTTTGACAATACTTATGTGGTGGACTTTTTCGATAAACTGAATGACTAAACCTACAGCTCCAAGGATTTTATAGCAAACAAAGTTAAAATACATGTTCCAATTATAACGTACCAGGAAATACATTTTCTGCAATGATGTAAAGTCAAGATAAAATATTTTTAGTTATCAATGTAAAATGTTTGAAGGACCCTTGTTTTTCAAAGTTCTTTCAGGATTACATGTGCAAATAATTTTGAAGATCCCTCGTCTAAAGAACCAAGAAACCACCTCAAGCAATTTAAATTCTTCACTAGAAAAATATAATCGTATAACTTACAGCCAGAATTAACCATGAAAATTGTCCTATTTAAAAAGACAGTTGTGTAAGAACATAACATCTTAGTAAAAACTCATACTTAACTTTTTCTTACATTAACTTAACTTTTGTACTCTTAAGTCTGTCTAATCAGATGTGGGTTCCTCCCTATTATGTACAGAGTTTGTGCAGAGGATGGATAGGACTAAAGATTTCCATCCCCCCATCTTTCGACCTGTTTGTTTATGCTGTAGGTGGGAAGTGGCTAGCACTTAAACTCTAATTTACCAATTTTTGAGCCTATTAGGCCTATATTTGAAACCCTCAGCTAACTATCAAAGGAGAAGAACATAGCCCTTTTTCCAGGCTCGGGTGGATCCCATGACTATGAAAAAGAAAATTCCAGAAGCACGACCAACGTTTACCTTCCTCCTTCCGCCTCTGCTGCTGAGATACCTTAGGGTCATTGAACGCAATACAATGCAAAATTAATGACTGAGGTTTGCTTCTATTAAAGCACCAGACGGGTTTACTGACCCAGAGCCAGCCCTGTTTTCTGCTACCAAAATTTTCCTCCCTGTTTCTAATAACTGAAAAATGCTGAAATGTATAAAGACATTGTAAACACTTAGCAGCACCGTTTTCCCCACAAACCTAACTTCTTACCCATTAATTAGCTGCCAGCTGAGCACAGCATTGAGCCCGGGACATGGAGACCCCTGAGAGCAAGAGGGAGAGAGGAGCACAGGTGACCACAAAGGGCAAAGGGAGGTGTTTGGAGAGGGAGTGCGCCCGGGACAAACTTCTTATTGCCCAAGCTGGCCGCTGGCCTGGCCAGGCCAGTCGTTGAGGTCAAGGCCCCCTTCAGTCACCACACTTAGCCTGGCATAACCTCAGTGTGAGGAGAAATCGCCATTTCTTGATATACATGTGTAGCAGAGGTTTTATTTTAATTTCACGTTTCTGTGTTTAATTTTTATTTTCCATCTGCATTGTAAACTTCAAGTTACCTCCTATCTGCCTTGTTACTTAAAGCAACAAGTTGGCCCAATGATATCTGGGGCTCCAAAAATCGAGCTTTCAGAAAGATATTCTACCTAGAAAACTAGGGGGGTTTTTCTCATTTTCTCAAGTTTCCAGAAGCTTTTCAATGGTATGCCTCCTTCATCTATATTTTGAGTTTGCATCCTGTAAAGATTTTTTTTTTCGGTCCACTCATTTGGGGAGTAAAAGCTCCGGCCATTTTTTTTTCCTAGAAAATAATCCCCAAAGGGTAATTCCGCATTCCCTGTGGGGATAGGTACATGCTCTGGTCTCATCAACAGAGACTGCAGAGCACAGCCAGTGCACAATGAATAATCGTTTATGATGATAACGCCATAAATAAGCAAAACTAAGAAAGTGTGGGTTCCTTATCAGTAGATAATGCAATGGGGAACTTGTAACTGAAAAGAAACGCCTCAATTATTCATGCAGTATGTTTTGAGATGGTAAGGGAGCCGTGGGTTTGAAGAGTAACTCTTCGCCAGCTCGGATTCAATGAAGATGTAAGGGCAGAGAAAGCCTTGCACAGGCACGGGAGAACAGGCGGAGGCTCCTTTAACTGTGTCGTGCTGACAAGGACGGTGAGGTCACTGAGGAGTCAGCTCACTGAGACTTCGTCTACACAGAGCCCTACACTGGTCAGTTTTCAGACAACGCCTTACAAATCTGTTCTCAGTATCATGTAGGAACAACCTTATTTTTGAAATATCAACACGGTCTATTTCAATTCCCTGCATTCCTCAGCAGGTACTGCTCTGGCGAAAGCTTCTGGTTTCCCTCCTCTTCGAAGGTGAAACTACCAAAGGCACTAAATCTACTTTCCCTCTAGAGAGTAACAGGATGATGCATCAGAAAGCAAATTGCAAACCAGGATACAGACTAGATATTTAGGTTGAAATGTGGAATAAGAACGTTGAGGCAAGGAGAAAGCGTGTCGGTGGGGAATGTATCTTGTTTGGAAACATAAATTGAAAGCATTTCCTTTGATGAGCTTTGGATCAAGCGTGAGTTCACTCAGCATCAACATCCAAACCACCTTCTGCCCGCCCCTGCCACAGCATCATTCAGAATGTTTAATAAATTATGTGTAAAAAACACCTCCAAGTTTCAAAATGAGATGAGAAACATGGGAAATAAAATGATATGTGTCTTTATGTATGAGTAGAGGAATAAGAAAAATAATAATGTTAAATTCCTATCTTTCGACTTGTAGACAAGTTTACGATACGGTAAGTAAAAATAGGAATGTGTATAACAGGATGTTATTTCATAGAACACAAACCCAAAATTCAATTGATCGGTCTCTCTCCCTCCCTCCCTCTTTTTTCCCATCTATGTGCTTGTGTATCTGCAATTAGGGAGCAAGTTACATAGGTTTGATCGTACTATATAATTTGTGAAAAGATACACGTCCATCTTTTAACATGTTTACCTTAAACGGATGACAAGAATAGAGAGATGAAATTGGCTTTTTTTTTTCAAAAAAATGTAACCTTGTATTATTTCAGTTGTTACTGAAATTAGTTTTTATAATTTGAAAAAACCCAAATTAAGCAAACTGTCCAAAATTACATGAGGCTGTGTTTCGCACAGTTTCTAGATTAAATGGTAAATTTCATACCAGCTCAGGACTGATTTGTAAATTTTCTAAATTGTATCTAATTAAAAAACGAATCCATATTCATTTCACGAAGATTGAGAAGTATGGAAAACCACACACACACAAAAGAAAACAAATGCCATCAATAATTCTAGAAATCCTTAGAAATAAACCCGGAGAGACAGATGAA
This sequence comes from Trachops cirrhosus, assembly GCA_028533065.1. Lineage (NCBI taxonomy): Eukaryota > Metazoa > Chordata > Mammalia > Chiroptera > Phyllostomidae > Trachops > Trachops cirrhosus. The sequence goes on along the minus strand of CM052549.1, from coordinate 10,583,811 downwards.
AGGGTAAAGCCAGCCCCTTCTGCTGCTGCGGCATCATTTGCTGAGCAGGCCCGCGACCTTGTTAAACACGACTGCCATTTTGCTCTTCTGAGCTTGTCCCCAGGACGGGAAATGACTGGAAGCAGGAACAGACCTAACCGCTGCCCGCAGCCACAGGCGTAGAGGACACGGGAACGAACTGCAGCCTCGGGTTACAACGCCCCCACAGCCCGGGGGCCTCACAGCGGCACACCCCGCCCCGCCCTTTTTTAATCCAATGAAAGCTCAAAGCCCCCACCCCTCAAGGCCCGCGTATCTCTCCATACCCTGCCCCTCTCCTTTCTCGGAGAGTGAATAAAAACTTCACTCTCTACACCTTCTTCTCTTTGTGAGTTCTTTCATAGCCCGAGTCAACGACCATCCAAACGATGGACACTATGAACGCTTGGGTGTAATTATTTCTGGCCTTTTTTTTTCTGTTTGTGACTATGTGTCTGTGTGTATTTTTTAAAAAACAAAAATATTACATACTATACATAACCTACTTTTTTTAAAAAAAAAACCTAACACAAGTAAATTTTGTAAATAATCAAATAGCCTTCAGCAGTGATCTTAGTGGCTACCCTGTGTACCATAAGTGCTACTTGGGGTTAAATTTGGCTACAACAAAATTGCAGTGATTTAAACACAAAAGTAGGCAGTTCACAGATGACGTGTCGGTTCCACAAAATCAAGGCTGGCTACATAATTATGGGGCCCAGTGCAAAATGAAAATGTGGGACCGCTTGTTTAAAAAGCAGGGCAAAGTTCTATTAAAAGTACTGAAACCAGAAAAGCCAGCATTCGGGCTGCCTGTCACCCACCAGACCCAATAGGCAGAGACAGGGACTGAATCTTTATGGGTGCTTTATTCAGATGGTCACTGATTTGAGAAGACTGCGGGTTTGTACCCTAACAGACCTCCCTAAACTCCATTTTAAACCAACCCTTTTTATAAGGAGAAGAAAAGTGTGGGTATGGGGATTGGAATTCAGGGGAAAAGTTAATCAGATAAAAGTTGCTGCATTCTTTCATCTGTGTCCCAGGCAGTGGTCTTTATCGGTGCCCCCCGGGAGCACCACGGCTCAGACACCATCCTGACCTGACGGCTTGCAGTCCTCCAGGGCACAGAGTGGAACTGCTCCTTGTCTCCAGGAGTCGGGGTGGGTCATACCTTCTTCAGTCCCTGAAACAATAGCTTTTTACACACGTTGATTACTAAGCTTCTTAGCTATTACCTAAAACTAAAATTTTTGCAACGTTTGAGTCGCCCATCAGTACTAAAATATAAAGGTCCTTCATTTCTTCTGAGGCCCCTTTCTTGACACCACGGGTGTTTTTTATTTTCTATGTAATGTCATTCTAAGTAACAAAAGAATAAAAACTTAAATTAATTGCAAGAATTCTACCCTTCACCTTTATACTCATGCCAGTTTTAAATGCAAATATAAGAACGGAATCTCTGAAATTACACAGTTGGTATTTCATAGCATATGCGTGCATCTGTACCAAAAGTCACAACATTGCACAGAATGAAATCAGCTGTTTTTATTTCACTTCTTGAATACACACACCTTGTACCAACACTGTAACTTCAGCTTACTGATGAATAAGAACTGAAAGGAAAAGGAGCTGTGGGTTGTCCACCTTTTCCTTCTGTGTCATCATTTTCAAGATAAGTTGTTGATTACTGCAGGGAACTAACATGAGTAAGAAATGATACAGTAGGGTTCCTTGATTGTTTCTAGGGATGCCACTGCCTTCTTTCTGGGTAGCAAGGTCTGGTTCAAACGGAAAGGGTGCCTCTCAGGGGTGTCAGGGACCTAGCTTAATCACTTTTAGATGTAATGCACACTCCTGGTCCTTGCTTTGAGTCTTGCTGAACTCTGCTCCTCATGGGACTACAGGAATTTGGAGCTCAGGGGGAGACATACAAACGGGGCAGCAAGGGACAGTAAACAAGCTCTAGCAGACCTCACTTACAAAGCACAACTTCAAAGGCAAAAGTAAGAATTTGAAATAGCAACAGTAGAGCATTAGTTCAGCCTAAGGCCCTTCCGAGGGGGTGGGCGGGTCCTGGGTAACGGCACAGCCCACATGCCTGTGAAGGAAAAGGGCTCAGTGAGAAACCTGACAAGGTCAGTGACTGGAAGTAACCACGCCGGGTGCTCTGACCATAAATTGCTATCTGGGCGGGTCAGGTGGCAGTCATGCCCGGGCCTGTCACTCCTTTCATAACGCGTTTGTCTTTGCCTTCAGCAAGCCCTGTGCATCGTTGTAGCATCCAGGTTCGCGGAGCTTTGAAATGCCAGAGTCATCCTCCTTTTTAGACCTCTCAGAGGCGTAACCACCCTCGAGGGCGCACATAATCTGGTTATTTACCCGGCGTTGGCCCAGTCCTGGAGATTTGCCCACCTTGCTTTCTCCCACCGTCTGAACGCTTCCTCACATTTCTGCCTTAACTGCAAACGGACAAAAGAAACTTGCAAAACTGTCCTTGTCCAGGGCACCAGCGATCTTGTTTCTTAGCATGTCTTCAGTTTGGCTCAAACTGAACTCTCATAAACTCTTATAAACATGAAAATTCTCTACGAGTTTGGACGTTCTCCCATCAACGTGCCATCCTGAATGAAATCGGGAAGTTACTAAGAAACAAAGTTTAGTGGATACGGATGGGCATCTAATGGTCTCTGCCATGCCAACCTAAGGACAGTTTATTTAATCAGACCTCAATTTTTACATGTGTGGGTTGTTTCTGACTTTTTACCATTATCAATATAATTTACAAACTTTGAAATTGTATCTCACTTTAGATTTTTAAAAACATATTCCTAAAGCACATTTCTTTGGAAAAAAAGTCCATTTATTAACCCAAACTAAACAATATGTACTTAATTACAGTTGCAGTGATAACAACTATAGAGTTGGGGTGCTTTTTTTAACAAAAAAAGGGGCCAATTAAGCATACTGCCATCTGGTTCTGGCATAAACACTCTGTAGATGATTAAAGATAAATACTTTTCAAATTATGTACCTGAATTAATCCATCAATATTGGGGTACATTGTATGATCTTGTACTAATAATATCTATTGCTAATATGGAATAGCAGGATGGCTTCTACAATCCTGTTTTAATGTTATCAAATTTCTAGGATTGAGTATACAGATGCATGGTGTCATCTTGAATTAGTATTATCTATCTGAAGCATGCCAGGACATGGTATCTAAGTGGAAAGCAAGTATTGCTGACTTTCGCGTTAACATTTGCATAGCACACCATCAAGCTGTTCTTTAGCTGGTGAAAATTAGCTCTCTGTTCCGTGTTAGTAACTCAAGACTAAAATAACTGGAACGTTCTTCGCTCATTTGGCACATCTTTGCCAAGCTTATCAAATTATTTCCATATGAAATGTAAAAAAAGGTTTTACTAGCCTCCAAAACACTTTTATTCAAGGTAAATAACCAATGAAAGAATTTACTTATTCTAACGATTTTTAACCAAATTCAAATGACAAGAATTTGTAACTTATTAAACAGAAAGAGAGGTTGTCTAGTTGTCTACATATTCAAATTCTAGTGTGAAGCTTTTCTGAATGAATTTGGGTACAATTAGATTTCAGAAATGGAACCATTAAAATCTCAGTATTATGAGCAAACTATTATTTATAGAGTATAGTTCTACATACTCTAACATTTTGTCCTTCACATATAAATATCTGGGTACATGCACCATCTGAGTGTATAAAATTAAACTACCTGAACACCTTTAAAAAATTAGAGTAAAACGTAAAAATGTCTATAAAAAGAAATTCATTAGAGATTTCAAAATATCCGTAAGTGCTAAATAAGGTTTCCAGAAATCAGTGATTATACTGAAACGTGTCACAAGGGGAACTGTTAACAAGTGTTACTTTGCCAATGGCAGGAAGATTGCCAACCTTTAATTGGCTTTAAAGTTGCTGTTCTATCAATGGTGTATTGTAAATGGCAATAATGCCCACATTTATGATTTAAGCCTGAAATGGGAACTCTAGGTTTGGGTAAATGTGGCACTATTCACTGGTCCTTCTCATTAAAAATATTCAAATGCCCGCCTTTTGGTTAGGATGTTGATTATCATGTTTTTATTAAAAACAACAACAAAACAAAAGATATTTGTCTCCACTTTACAATAAACAAGAATCAGCCCAGCCCCCAACCCCCTGCCCGGCATTAACTCCTTTGTTCTAATGGACGTACTGAGAACAGTTCTAAAATAGGCTGCTGGAAAAGTGGAATTCTACTGAATGACATGGAAATCTGGCATGGCAGTATTCTTCAGCGTCTATGAGGGAAGGTGTCTTTATTAATCAAGGGAATCAAGAGGTCATATTATCTTTAATAAGCAGAGTAAACAATGCTCCCTTTGAATTCCTAACTACTTGGAGCAAAGCAAGAGAACTCGTGCATATCAATCTGAACAAACACAAGTAAACTTCCATTCACAGCATTGAGAGGGAAACCCCAACAGAGAGATCACTTTCCAAGTGTGTGAGGTTTCGGAGAGTGGGAAAAAGATCCGGTGAGGACTTCTGAGAGGACTCTCAGTACTCAGTATTTAGTATTCAGCCTATTACCCTGGCAGTTTTGTCCTGCTCGCTTGAACAGCTCGGTGAGTTCCCTAACTCTTCTGACTCTTGCAGGTTTTCAATTCATCAGACTGCCTTTCTATACCAGCCACGTGTTTTCCACTCCCTCCTCCTCCTCCTACTTTGTGCGACGTTGCACACTCCACAGTTTAGCTCACTGACCTAAACAGGGAAGGCCCATGCAGTGACCACAGCCACGAGGCCCCTGCGGCAGACACTGTTGGCTGTCTGCACAAGGTCATACCAGCTTCCCTGTCTCCCTTGCTGGCATGGTTGTCTCCCACAGCAGAGGCAAAAAAAAAAACAAAAAAAAACCACAAGTACTTGTATTTTCAGCCTCCTTTGTAACCCCACTTCTGGCCAGTAATGTAAGGGGGAGCATGCTGGGAACTTATGAGAAAGAAGAAAAGAAAGAAAAGTTTGTCTTCACTCCCCACCTGGCATCTTTCTGATTTTAAGGTGGTTGTGTGAGGATGTGATGCTCGGAGCCCAGGAAGCCACCTTGTGGAAATGAGGGTCAGGATCAAGAAATTGCAGAAAAAATAGTGAGGGGAACAGACTTTACAACCCCAAGTAAGCGTCTTTGGGATACTGATTATTTTAAGCTGATTCATTTTAAAAATAGCAGGTATGGTTTTCAGAGTACCGAGTACAAGTTGCCCTTTGTAAAGGATGTTCACCTTTACAGGGAAATCTCCATTTGTACTGGTAATTCTCTCAAGGCCAGAACTTGAAAGGTAGAGGGTAATTTTGCCTCCCTAACGCCAGCTCAGAGCTTCCTGGACTTTTGTTCTATGATAAAAGTACGTGATTTTTCAAGCCACTCTTAATTTTTGTTTATATTTAACTTCCACGCCAGAGCATCTTAACTAATATTTACTCTTAAAATCAATATGGTTTGCTGACACGTGCCAACATGAACAGAATGATTGATAATGATTCAAGTTGGCTTTCAGACAGTTCATGGTATTTACCCGGTTATTTCTCAATCCAGTTTCTTTGATGCTATTGAAAAGCAGTCCTCAACCAAAGGTATGAGGCAGGCGAGTAAGAAGCTAGGAAAATTCCTTGGCAGTGGAATTGTTAAACTGAGATGGATAGATGATTCAAACTGGCCTCATCTTGCACCTAGACTCACCTGCCTCCTTCTCCCAGGTACAGCCACTCCCTTAAGCCTTAAGCCCTCAGGACAATGAGATTCTGATCAGCATCAGATAATCTTAGGAACAAACAGAACCTTGGGCCTTTTGGCCACAGAGACAAGAGTTTTGGTCAAACTAGAGGTAACATCTAGGCCGACATTGGGACCAGATGCAATGGCCAGTGACTCCCTGCCCTGGTGCCAACTGATCAGTAGAGACCATGACCCTGACCCTATCCACTCATTTTGATGAACCAGTATGTTAAAGGACTCACGTAGAAAGCTGGTGAATATTCGGTTGAGATCCTCCTCTAAGACGTCCCCTAAAATTCCTGGTTTTAGACAACTAATAAAAATCCTTAAGTCAAAGGACCCAGTGCACGCTCCCTCTCTCTCTAGAGCATGCCGGCGCCTTCTTTCTCCGGGGCTGTATCTTTGCTTTCTTTTCTCTTAAGCTCTAAGGGTCCCCACGAGATTTGCAGCCAGGGGAGCAGTGGGCAGTGGCAGCTTGTCCTGGGCTAACCCTCTGAACCTGTTCCCAAGGGCCCTTCTTTGCCTCTGTAACTTGTTCCCTGAGTCCACGCAGCCCAGCTGGCTCACTGCTTCTGCCTCTGTGACTTTCTTTCTAAAAGGCCAAGGCAGCTTTCTGAGCAGCCCAATCAAAACTTCTCTTTGAGTGTACTTTCACTTTGCATGCTCCGGAATCTTCCTCTTGCGCCAGAGTTCTTCGCTCGGAATTCTGTACTGAACTCAGGAACCAAGATCCGACATTACCAGTAAAGGTATGCATGCTATTCGTTGAGATTTAAGTAAAATCTACATAGAACAATCACTTATCCTTCGTGACAAAATTCACCCATCCCAACACTAATGCAATGTTTTTCTTGATACTTCTATAAGCATAAGGCAGAATGCCTATGGACATTAAAATGTGTTTCTCAGAAAAGACAGATTTTTTTTATCATCATGGATAAAACAGTCTGTGGAATGTAAAACATGAAAAGACTCATCACTATTAAGAGCCAAACAGTGATTAGAGCTCAAAAAGAAAAACAAAATTAACTTCCATTTTTTGTTCATGCAACTCATTCTCATGTAATCACAAACTATAATAAAAAATTTAAGTATTTAAACCTATGGTCTTGAGTTCATCTCAGGAACATTGGCAAAAGGAATCTTTTGCTTCTATTTTTAGCTAAAAAGGGAAAAAGCCTACTGTCTCCTGTAAGCATCACAATTATTTGTTTAGGTAGAAGAATAAAATATGGAAAGGATATTAAATGTGTTTGGGCATTAGCTCCAGAGTCACATCTGTCTCTCCTAAGGCCATCACTAAATTAATTTGGAGCTCAAATACCAAGTCTTCGCTAAATCACCTCATCCGGTATTCTCTCCCTTCTGTCGGGGAGGAAAAATTATCCTCTAACCTTGAAGGTCTTCTTGCAGGATTTATAATCAAATTAACCTGAGACAAATTAGCAGGAGAAAAAATATTAGAAGTTTAATAATATGTGTGCGTCTAGTATACAAGAGAGACACGCAGGAACATTGATTGACTTGCCCAAATGGCAGAAGCCGGCACTGGAAATACCATCTCCAGCCATAGACAAAAAAGTTGGGGGTGGAGAGTCAGTTGTGGGAGGTTACCAGGGAAAGTGCAGCAAACAAGGGTAAGAGTGTTAGGCAGATGTAAGTCCCTGCCTTCTCCATTGATAGTGAAGGCAGGCCGGTGCGGAGAGGGAAACTCTACAATGGACATTTCCCTTACAGATGGACGTGACCTTGCCCTGGCTGATGTGGCTCCGAGATCGAGCACCAGAAGGTTACTGGTTTGATTCCCGGCCAGGGCACATGCCTGTGTTCCCCAGTAGGGGGCCATCCAATGTTTCTCTCCCTTTCTTCCTCCCTCTCGTCCCCTCTCTTTAAAAATAAATAAATAAAATCTTTAAAAAAATGGAAATGACCCTTACAAAAGGTAACCTTTCCTTGGTTTTCAGAGCTGATCCTATGTCTGCTGTTTGTTAAAATTAACCAGCCTAAAATAATCAATACCCCAAAGTGGCATATGTTGGGCTGACAAACTCTGCCTCCCTTCACTGTAAATCTAAAGTTATTTTAAAATTAAATAGTTTATTGAAAAACATTTACTAGGCTTATGTCTTACGTTCTTCCAGTGTGTTTCATGCGCTAGTGACCGCAGTGAAAGATCAGGCTACTGTTGTTCATGCTTGAACCTGTCAAGCCCACATTCCAGACAGGAAGCAGAAAGGGCGTGGTTGGCCAGAACTTATTCACGTGGCTGGAGAAATGTACTCTTTTAGCTGGGCATGCTGTTGCCCAGAAAAGAAAAGAAAAGATGATTCTGTTACTAAGGAAGAAGGTAAGAATGGATATTGGGTAGGCAACGAACAGTCTGCCACAGACCTCCCCAGGACGATGAAAATGGAGTTGAAGCAAGGACAGTTGTTCCTCTAGGGAGCAGGGGCGTGAAATTTCTAGTCTGGTTGAAACCTGGCTTTGCTGCTGCCTCTGCTACTTATTAGCTGTAGGGCCTCAGGCAAGCTGCTCTCTGAGCCCTAATTTTCTCCTGAATAAATGGGGAGATAAACATGAGCTTAGCAGGTTACTGTAAAGATTAGATGAGTTGGCAAGTGGGAGTGTTTAAATCACTTATCTGATGAAAAGTGATTTTAAAAGAGGACATCCAGGACTGGAGGTGTCTTTGGAAGAGCTTCTCAGGACAGATCCCATGTCGAAAGCAAAAGCTAATTGGTTCTCACAGATCTCACAATGATTTCCAATGCACTGCGTTCCTTCTCGGGGGCCCTTTCTGCCACAGTGTTACGCAACAGCAAGTGGGTCCTGCTGCCCGCCGCCACCCTCCCAGGGGTGTCCAACCTTTTGGCATCTTTGTGCCACACTGGAAGCAGAAGAGTTGCCTTAGGCCACACATTGTGACATGTAATCACCAAAAAATCTTATAATGTTTTAAGTACACTTACGATTTTGTGTTGGGCCGCATCGGTAGCCATCCGAGCAGCATGCAGAGCTCAGGCAAGCTTCTAGGGTATCAGGGTACCTCACAGGACATAGACGGGGACCGGTCGGCATGCGGTGGGGTGGGAGTGGGTTGGAGACCCCTGTGCTATAGGATTAGTTTACGAACTAAAACAATATAAAATACAAAAGCTACATAATTTTGTTAGAATGACAGGTTTCTGCCTCAGAGCCCATCCCCTCTAGAACGCCCAAAAGAGAATAACCCTGCTACCCAATCCTAGGCTGTGCCTGTAGTTCCTTCCCATCCCAAATACCGTCCACTGGGAAATGCAGGCAGCTGCAGCACAATCATCCGAGCATCCTCCAGGAAGAGAGCCACGCTCTGCCCTCTTTTTATTTTAAATCTTTTGCCCTGTAACTCCATGCACTCCTGAGGCATTCAGCTTCTCAGCCAATCCCATCCTAGACTGTTTGCCATTGCCTTGGACAGCCTCCTCCTATGGCCCTTCTCTGCTCCTTCCCAGTGATCTGATCCAATCTCTCTGTATCAGTGGTGGTCAAGTTCTCTATGATGGTTAATTTTCTGTGTCAACTTGGCTGGGCTATGGTGCTTAGATATGTGGTCAAACATTATTCTGGCTGTTTCTGCGAGGGTGTTTTTGGATGAGATTAATATTTAAATCAATGGATTTCAAGTAAAGAGATTGCTCTCCATAAAGATGGGCCTCATCCCATCAGTTGAAGGCTAAGTGGAACAAAAAAACTGACCTCATTAAGCAATAGAGAATTCTGGCAGCTGGAGGCCTTTGGGCTGGAATTGCAATGTCGGCTCTTTCCTGAGCATCCAGTCCGGTAATCTTTGCACTTGAACTGCAGATTTTGGACTTGTCAGCCTTCAAAATTACTTGAGCCAGTTCCTTAAAATCTCTCTCTCTCTCTTTCATATGCAAGAGGTCTGTCTGGAAAAAGTCTAGCCATTGTTAATATAAAGAGAATGGTTTGTTCAAAATCGATATAACCTGGTAGCCAAGGAGAGTGGATTGGAATGAGCACGTGTGAACAATGACGACCTCATTGTACTAGTCAGTCGGGGTGGTAGATGCTGTTGAGTGAGCATATGTGCTGTGTGGCCCTTGCATTCAAAATGACTGAGCGAGTAGAGCAAAGAATCTGCATCAGATTTCACATTAAGCTTGAACATTCCTCCAAAGAAACTATTTGGATGATTCAGAAGGCCGCAGCTATGGGCAGCTGGTGATTGGCAGCTTCATCATGACAACATGCCTGCTCATGCATCATGTCTCATGCAGAGTGTTTTGGTGAAACATCAAAACCCCTACACTCCTCACTGTAGGGGTGACTCAGCCCCCTACAGCCAGATTTAACACCCTGCAACTTTTGGCTTTTCCCAAAACTAAAATCACCTTTGAAAGGGAAGAGATTTCAGACTGTCGATGACATTCAGGCAACTACAATGGGGCGGCTGATGGCAACTGAGAGAACTGTGTGAGGTCCCAAGGTGCCTACTTTGAAGGGGACTGAGACATCATTGTCCTATGTACAATGTTTCTTATAATCTCATATCTTCAACTCAACAAATGTCTCTATTTTTCATAATACATGGCTGGATACCTTCTGGACAGACCTCCTATATTTTTTTCTATTGGTTCTGTTTTTCTAGAGAAGCCTGAATGGCACATTCTCTGACAGAAAACCCAGGGATTAACTTTACTGTAGCCTCCTCTAGCCCAGTTTTTCCCCTGGGAAAAATTACCTCTCTTAAAACATGTCATAAAATATCATGTGTTTGATATCATAAGACGATGACTCAATAACAAGAATATTGGTTACAATGAGCTTCTGTTGGGAAGGGCAAGTGGAGGGAAAATGAACTACGCTGGGCATAAATACACCTTGCCTACTGCAGCCACGTTTAGGGCAGACAACACCATCACACATCAGGTAGGGACTACATAAATAAAGTGTTATATTGACTATATGTTTTATTCATATTATTTTTCGATACTGAGCTGGCGATTTCCTGGAATGCTTATTAGTGGGCAAATTCATTGCATTTCTAAAAGCTTTTCGCAGACTTTAAAACACAATTTATTAGCAAATATAGCACAACCCCAAACCCTTTCCAACTGTGAATGTACCTATTCATCACCCCCTGATACTTTTTCATCATACATTTCCGAGTGCAATCTTAGTGTTTGGTTGGGAAAACTTCAAGTTGGAGCTGAAATCAAATTATTGAACATGAATGCGATTTTCCTATTATAAAATATAAAATTCTACATGCAATGATGACCAATTTACAGAGACTAGGTAACTGAGAAAGAAGTGGTACCTCTATTTATTATTTCTCTAGTGGTGAATAAGTGCTTTGTAACTCTATGCAGGCTTTTTGATTATAAAGTAACAATTAATTTTCCACTAAAGACAATGATTCCTTTTCTGCATTTAAGTGATTATGATCACTTAAAACTAACTGCGTTATTTTTAGCTTTTGCATTCTCAACAGCTGAAATAGTTTTATGAACCATCTCAGTAATCTTCATAACAGTCCCTTGATCTATACTGGAAACCAGTCATAATCTTTTGGGAATATATGGTAATACAATATATATTTATATTTATATTTATTAATGTAAGTATTTATATATTATATGTAAAATACACACACACTGAGTATGTTTAATTCTTAACTGAGAGTTGGATAAGTAACAGAGCCAATTAAATGAACATTTTTTATACATTTTTTACCATTGGCATCTCATATGTAAAACTTCATGTTTATCAAGGTCTAAAGACATCTGCTGATGATTAAGCTTCAATGAAACACATACACGAAATGGTACTATATTTTTCCCGTGTATGTAAGTCCATGAGAATAATCTGGGAGGATGCGCGCTTAACTGATAACGAGAACCTCTGGGGAGGTAGAGCTGGGATCAAGATTGAGCCTGTGTTCTAAAAGAACTTCAGCTTTGGCTATAGTGCAGAGTCTATTTATCATTTTAGTAATTAAAGGGATTTTTAAAAATGAAGATGTTCAATGTGGTTGATTTTCCTCTTTGCAAAATAGAATTGCTAACAGTATTAGCCATGCCCATTAGCTGGGTCCCTGTAATCTTATATCACTACTTGTGACCCTGGTCATCCAGTATATCTGTCTGGTTATATAGACTCTTCACACCACAAAGAAATGCGCATTGTAGAGATTTGTTTTACATGAGGCTTCCTCATATATTGGTAATGGCCAAGAAAGAATCCCACATATCCCTTAAGGCTCTGTTTGCAGTTTTGTTATGCATAATAATCAGGGTTTAATTAACATTTATTCAGTGCCTAGGCTATGCTCAGGACCAGGGTAAACAGTGGGCATAAAAAGATTCATAAAAGTGATCTTGCCCTTACGAAAAGGTGGAGAGAGTGGGCAGAAATACATTGAAGAATGAAGATATAGTGAGAGAAGAGCTCCCGGAAGCCTGAGCCGAGGCCCTGGAGGACACAGAGAATGGGGTAATGAATGGCGCCGAGGACTGGGATGAAGAAGGAATCAGGGGATACTCATTTGGCATTTAAGTGGATTCCTGAAGCTGAGTAGGTGCGTGCTTGACACACAGGAAGAAAATGGTCAGGGAGCCAGGCAGAATTGTTAAACCGCCTCATCCAAGATTGCTAGAGGCTCCCGTTGATGTACACATATGTGTACATCATGGATGTACACGCATTGAGCAAGGCAGAGCACAAACGTTGTGGCATCTCCAAAGTCAGGCGTTAGGGAAGGTTCCTCAGAGGCTGCAGTTAGTCACCAGAGCAAGTGCAGGCTGGGGGGAAGCTGGCCAGCATTTGCAAACGTGGGGAGCTGTTGGAAGAGCCAGCTGTGCTCTCTGTGCAACACGTGAGTCTGCAGACTTAGTTATTAGTTTATCTGAACTCTCACTTGGAAGATGCGAATCAGAAGGAGCTAGGGTTCAGTCAGTTTGATCTTCGATAGTATGCAAGGCACGCTGTGGTTCAGCACACTTGAACCGTTTTGTGAGGCAGGACGTGTTTTTCCAGTTGCACTTCTGTTTTATTTCTCAGGATCCGTTTGTGCAAATGTACAAGGGCGTGAAAGGCTGTGGCCTGATTGTAAGTGTTGCATGGAAATAATTACTGAGACTCGATGTCAGCCCCAGGGCCAGGCAGTGAGAGATGTCTTTCTGTCCCTCTTGGCCTACAGGGGTGTCCAACTTTTTGGCATCTCTGGGCCACACTGGAAGAAGAAGGGTTGTCTCGGGCCATAGATGAAATGCATTGCAATACAGAATCACAAAAAAAATCATAATGCTTTAAGTAAATTTACAATTTTGTGTTGGGCTGCATTCATAGACATCCTGGGTGGCATGCGGCCCGTGGGCCGTGGGTTGGACTCCCCAGTAGCAGGTCTCCGGGACTTCACTGGCAGCGAGACTAGCCAGGGCTTCAGTGTGTGGGAGGAGGGCAAGAACAAATCCGGGAGCACCCTGGTGTCAGAGCCAGAGAAGTGTGTCCAAACAGGTTGTCAGAGCAGGGAAAGCCTGAGATGAGGATGTTTAGCCAGCGTAAGAAGGAACAAAGGTAAGGTTTCAGCTGGATCAGTGAGATTCCTAGTGATGCGTCTGCGAGTAATACCGGAGGCCAAGGAGACTTGTCGGAAATCCACACACCGGAGAAGAACCAAATGGTCTCTGGAGTCCTTTCCAAATCTGAAACTTAATGTACCCCAAGGATAAAGGTAGATCAGATGGACATAAGAGAAGAAGGTGGTCAGAAAATACATAAAATGTTATCAAGGGCAACTTCCTACCCACTCATTGTAACATACCCCTGATGGGTGGTCACCTCCCCTCTCCATGAACAGCTTTGAAAGGGGTCCTACACTACAGCCACGCTTGTATCTTATCTTCCACACCAAAGAGACCTGCATGTTTTTGAAGAAAGTGCTCAATTTTATCATCTCACCAAACAGTTCCTTATTTCTGGCTAAAAGTCCATGTAAGGATTGGATTTTCTTTCCATTTTTATTCTGATAGTTGCTTATTATATACATACATTAATAAGTGATAAACATACATATAATGTTTGACTTTCATAGTTTTAATATTGGTAGATATTTTTAACAGTTAATAACCTTCTTATTTTAGAATGGTATTAGATTGATAGGAAAGTTGCAGTAATACTACAGAATTTCCATTTACCACACACCTAGTTTTTTCTGTAGTTAACATTATTATGGTACATTTGTCATAGCTAATGAACCAATATTAAATATAGGTGCGCATTTATGTATATTTTCTTAGTTTTTACCTAATGTCAAAAGTTCACATGCCAGTTTTCTGACTTTTATAATTCTGGTCAAAGTCCTATTTAAAAGCCCAGAAATAAACATGATTTCTCTGGAAATGATTTAGCCAGGGCAGATTCCTGATCAGAACTAAATAGTGGGAAAAAAAAAAACAAGAAAAGAAGGACTGGGAACCCCCAAACATATGTGAGGCCAACATCTGGGAGACTTTCTTAAAAACTCCACACTTCTCATTGATTACTTATTTAATCCTTGCAACCAACCAGGAGGTAAGTGCTATCATTATCTCCACCTGTATAGAGGCTCAGAGAGATTAATTAACCTGCCCGGTGTCACACAGAGCCAAACCTCCCATCCAGAGGTCTCTGCCTCGGAAGCTCAGGGAACCTCCCACGAGAACGTTTTAAAGAAAATATGCCATGTCTGCTATCCATCAACCACTCATTGCTCAGACAAGATGGCAGCAGGAAGCCATCCTCTGCCTGTGGGTTCAGCTACTTAACAAACGTTTTAGCTCTTCCTAGGGAGCTCAAATGGTTGCATTTTGCAGGGAGACTTTGGATAGAAACAAAGGGCATGGAGCTCCAGCTGGTAAATGTGAGGGTGAAATGTAAACACATTAGTCATCAGTCAAATTCTTCACCCTTGACCGGCAGGCTTCCAAGAATGATAAATGCTGGGGAACTTGTTTAATCACGTGATTCGATTTGGCAACAAAGATGAACCATAATTAGGAAAGCAGTAGTGCCCAAGTCCAGCAATGTGCTGTTTGTACTTCTAAGGTGAACAGGACATTTATCAGAGTGTAGAGGTAAGCAGGTGGCTCTTACAAGCCTCAAGGTTGAAAACCACTAACAAGGTTCTATGGGGTGAGAGACTATGTAAAAGAAAGTCTTATATTTATCTTCTGATATAAACTGTCCACTTCATTGTGCGTGCGAAGTAATTGTGGTCTGATAAACGGGTGGTGATAGTGTGGGCCGCCATTTATTTAGCCTCTGGTACTATGGGCCAATCTCGGCCTTAAGAACTTGACATTCATTTTCCATTTAAGCTTCAGAGACTGTTGGGCAAATATCCTAATCACCATCCTGCAAAGAGTGAACTGAAGTTTAGAAAGATTAAGTGCTCACTTTTAGCAATTTAGTACGGAGCCAAGGTTTGAGCCTGGTCTGTCTGACCCCCAGTTGGGAGAGGGGGAGTAGGGTACAGTTTACCTGCTCCAGCACAAGTCATGTGAGTTGGGGAAAGTGTGATGATGAGTGGCTGACCTTGACCAAGCCCGCCACCTGGGGTTTGGAAATGAGGGTGTCCTTCAGAGACGAAACAGACAGAAATGTTCCGCTAGACCTGGGATGTGCTCATGTGCCCTGTCACTCGGGTCCAGATGCCAGACTAGAACTTTAGATAAAGAAGCTGCACTTCACCCATGAGTGATGGATGAGTTTGATGTGGTTTATTCCAATAAACCTATGATACAGTTCTTTCAAAGTATCAGGGAAACCTGTTAGACACATCCAGGTATGAGGAAATAAGCTTTATCTACCTATGAAAGTGGAAGGAATGTGACAAAGAATGGGGAGTGGAGACATAAATACAGGGAGAAGAGGGAAAACAAGGCCGGGTAGCTCTCTTTGGAAACCGCAGGGCATTGAGTAACGACCATAATAGCAAACATTTTTGAGTACTTGCCACATGCAAGCCTTGATGTGAGCACGTCCCTGTCTACCAAACAGGTACCACATAGATGAGAGAGAATAAGGCTCGGAGAAGTGAAGTAACTCTGATGAAGTCACTCAGGTCTGCCTGACACAGGAACCAAGAAAGTATCATATTTCTGATCCACCTGTGTATCACCCATTGTTCAGTGGGGGTGTCTTTCCAACCCTCCTCTAAGAAGGGGCGGAGGAAAGGGAAGGTGTGGAGGGAAGGGTCGTGGGCGATTGGGAATGGACTTTCTCTGGACAGGACTCTCGACAGCCTGGCACCGTGTAGCTCTTGAGGGTCGGAAACCTATACTTCCTTAGCTGGACTACACGCGTGAACTTCCTGTTTTCCTTGCTCTGTCCCTTTGTCTTCGGTCAAGTTTCTTTGGAAAATTCCAGCCTGCTTTGCTGTGCGGAGAGAAACAATGCTCTTTTGTTCATGCTTGAGCCAGAGGGTGAGAACAACACTTTCTCTGTTGCAGGGAGGATGAAAGGTTGGCACGGGATGGAGCGGGCAGGGGTGTAGAGGTCGATATCAAAGCCAGAGAAGCCTGAGAGGGAGACCTGCATGCACACACACTCAGGGGTCCCTTTCTCCTCGATGTGTTATGGCAAGGGAAGGCTGGTGGGGGGGTGTTTTTTTACTTAAATTGTGCTGTTGTGCTGTCTTGACTGTAGATGCTTTTGGTGAGACAGGCCTCTTGCAGAGCACATGGAGGGTCCCTTGGGGTGGGGCTCTCTGTAGCAGACCTCATCACTGTTTCTCTGATTTGGGACACTTGAGCCTGATGTCTTTTAAAGCCCATCAATTCCTTCTCTCCCCCATATAACGTACTCTTCCTAATGTTGGGGTCCTCTTGCCCCACAGGCAGCCCTCTTAAACGGGGTACCCTCGAGATAGCTCCGGCATGCTTATACAATCTTTTTCATTGTATCCTTGGCCAGTAAAAACTTCCACATCCTTGCCATGCCTGTTGGAAATCTGACTAATTGAAAAAACAATTGCATCTGAATGGATGCATTCATGTTTTACCAGCTAATCCCAGAACAATACCATGTCTGAGCGTGTCCACTGTTCTGTGTCAGCAAAGAAGCAGGCTGCTCCCTAGCTGTCCCTTCTCTCCTCCTTGTCATCACTCCCCAACTCCTTCGTCTTCTGCTTCGATGGGCACCAGGAGTAGATGAACATTTCCAAGGCATAATCCTAACTTCAGCTGGAAAATGGCTCTCTTCTTACAGGCGCTTCCCAAATTTATGAATCTATAGTAGTTCTCTTGCTGTCCTCCTCACGTGGCCTGGGGGGTGGGGATGGCACAGGAAGAAGCAGGAAAAAAAGCCTGGTGGAGTAACAAAACTCACCATCCCAATACTTGTGTTCGAGTTTTTGGTTTTCGTATATAAGCTGCTGGTGACAGGGAGGACTGGTGACAGGGACGATAGTCGGAGCAGCAAATCTAGCTTTGCTTTTAGCAAGTTTGGAAGGCACACATCTGAAGGCTTTCTTCAGAAGTGAAGGTGGAAGGTACAAGCACCTATTTTCCTCGGTGTTTGCACCTAATGAGTGTTCTCAGTGTTGGGGTTTACCCAGCAATCAGAGGCAACAGGAAAGGTCTCGTTCAGCATTCAATTATGTGTGTTACTGTAACAACAAAGGCACAGAAATATGCTTTTCTCAATTATAGGGTCCATGTGAGAGTAGAAGGAAACAGTGGAAGGGCTCAGAGCCCACGGTAGCTATTAAATCAGTGGTAGCCGTTAGAGTCTGACAATCCTCATGTGAACCCTGTAGGGCCAACTGTGTTCCAGAATTCAGAAGTTTCTGGATTTTAAAGTGGTAATTCTATATATTATGTAGCACCCCCAGGGGGTCTGAAGCAAAACCTTCTAATCAAACACATTAATATTTCTTCAGTAAAACATATACATAGTCACAGTAAGTGGCTTCAATAAAAACATTAAGTAGCCTAATGTGAGTTGAGGTGATGACTTGCCACTAAATGAGTTCAGATCAGTATATGAGTTCTGGCATCAAATGAGTTGTGAGCAAATTGTCAGCTTTCAGAGTTCCTAAAATTTCAGTGTCAGATTCAACATTATGGACTTGAGCGCGTAATACAAGATCTGTGTCCTAGGAACCGACAGCCAACAAACCGAGTCCCTGGACCCCAGCCGTGTTCACGGCCACTTCCCAACAATGCGTCATTGACCTGGCCCTTCACAAAGGAAACCGCTTCGTCGGACCCATTCATGTGTTACAGAGCCAGCCTAAAACAATGCCCTTTCTGAGGGCATCTACCACTCCGGCAAAAGTATTTGGTGTCTAGCAGACAGCCTCTTGGAAGGCTATAATAGTACAGAGATTTATTAAATGGTGCCCTGCTGGTTAACAAGCATTCATACAACTCTGAAACATGCCTAATTGTAACCGGGGGCGTCAGGAACAAGGCTGAGTTCATTGGGAATGTTACCCACCTTCAAGAATATAGGGTACCACCCTTAGTTACTAGTCCCTTTAAAGTATTAGTTTCTGGCTACTGTCAGGTGCTTACATGTGCCATGGAATTTGGCCAAGCTCCAGGTGATCAAGGGTTCCTTCTACTTGTGAATGGCTAATTTTTTTTTTAAGTTTAAGAAAAGATAGAATAAAAACTATAAATTTAAACCACAGAGTTCCCAGATTACTTACGTTTATTGTTTAGCTTGAGCTATTTACTAGCAATTAATTGACTCATTTAAAATAATATACTGTAGAAAGCTTCATGTTATGCTAAAAATATTTTTAGTATTAACTTATTAGAGCAATAAGAGAGATATTTTTAGCACATGTTAAAAGTGCCCTAGAGCTTTAGAATTGAAAGACTATGTTCACAGCCTCCACAGGGTTGGCATGAAATATAATTTTCAGGAAATATATAGGATGATAAACACAATTCAGAATAGTAGTTATCCTTGTAGGGAGGGGGGTGCAGTCTCTGAGGGGCTCATAGGGCCCTACAACTGTGTTGAGAAAAACCTTGTTCTTTAGACTGGACTGAGCATACCTGTGTATATATTATTCTTCATATTTTTGAGTGTCTCAAATATTTCATGATCAGTTAAATATATATATATATACATATATATCATTAATTCATTTAGCTAAGGGGAGCACAAAACATACTTCCATGTCAAATGTCTTAAAAATGATTATTTAATCCTCAGCGTCTTCCATGGACCTGTGCCCCTTATCCTCTGGCATTTCTTGAGCCCTCCACGTTCAAAATTCTTTGTGGGAATCAGTTAGTAGACAAAGGGAAGGGCCTGCAGACAAAGCATCTGTGGAAAATCATTCCATTCTGAATGTGAAGTTCAACACTTTATTCTTAGAGGGAGATTGGAAGAGCTGGAGGTACCCCTGGCCCCCTCCGGGGCCCCCTGCCATCCCATTTCTGCCCCCTCAGCCCCTCTGTTTTTCCATGTCCCCTCCTAGCCTCACCTTCACATGACGCAGACGTGGGTCATTTGCCTTGCTGTCTCTGCTTTTTGGTTTGTGCTTTCTTTCTCATGGAAGCCATTGAGGGTAAGGCATCATTAGTACAGGAGAGTGGCCTTCCCAGAATCCCAGGCTTTTTCCCACGAAACTTTATATGCCAGAAGAGCCAGAGTCCCCATCAGCCAGCCTTAACAAGATGTGGGAAGCTAACCATGGGTCTGTTTGGGAGGCAGAAAAATCCCCTTCAAAGCAAATGTTAAACAAACATTATGAAAATGCTTTCTTAACACTGTTTACATAAACTTTAGTGTATTTTCACAGTTTCTCATATTAAAATTTTATTCTCCGTTTAAATATCACCCCAACAATTATGTAACATTCCATTACGAGTATAGTTCAGATAAGAAATGCCTTTGATATCACATACATAGGTGCTTCGTATAATGCTTGCAATATGAGTGTTCTTAGAATCTTAGGAAAGCTGTTTATTTCTCTGAAGTGAAACGTGCTAAAATTGAAATCTTCAAATAAACTCACGATTTTCAAAATGTGTTGCTTCCTAAAGGGGACATCTAGGTTTTGTCGGTGTTGTTTTTCCTCTGCTGTGGGCCAGTCTTCGGGGAATGGGCTGCCCTAAGTCCGTCCGTCACAGTTGCTGTCTCTGCTATTAATCCCCCCAAAGAGGTGTGGGGAACACCAGGAGCAGAGCCAGGGAAGAAGAGGAAGTCAGAGTCTGGTGAGAGTGTCCACACCTCACCAGTCAAGAGCCTTGTCATATTAAATAGAGTAAAGGAAAGAGGACCAGGGCCATGGGGCTCGCATGGCTCTCGTTTGGCGAGTGAAGAATGGACCCTGGTTTTATTGGTTCCGAGGCAGTGGCCTGCTCAGTGTTTTCTGAATCTGCACAACTTGTTCTGAGAAGGATGGGTCTTCAGCTGTAAGGATCCAGAGTAAGTTCACTTAGATGGGAAAAAGAATCCAAAATTATCTTCTTCAAAGGATGGGTTGGTTACCTATCCCCAGCAAAAGGAGACTCCAGTGTTCAATGGTGAAATGTCCCAACAGTCTGTGTTTCTAAGGGGTGAATTAGCCAGAGTACGTTTGCTTCTAGGCAATGGCCTTGAAAAGAGCTGATTTTACAATGAAAGCTTTTTTCAGACATTGCAGACTGGTGATCTAAGTGTAGTAATTTGAGAACTCCTTTTTAGTGTCTCCAAACTGGACTGGGAATAATAACAAACATATCCAGCACCTTAGCATTTACAAAGCGCTTTCCCCCATTCTTAAATGCACAAGTCGAACTCTGGACAGAGGATCAATTCATGGTAGAAAAAGGAACTCGATAGAGCAGGAGTTCCGATCTGGCTTTGATGGGGACACTCAGCTGTGTCACATGGACATTCATCCCTTTCATTAATATTTGCTGAATTGCTCTCTTGTACCAGGCTCTGTTCAAGGCATGGAGACATAAATGAGACACAGTCCCAGTGCTAATGCAACCTACATTTTTACAAAGGAAAGTATGGCAAGTATCAGCCAGTGGGAGGTGCTGTCAAGGAAAACAAAGCAGGACAAAGAACTAGAAAAGTAAAGCAGGAGAAGAGAAACGATGTTTTGCATCAGGTAGAGAAAGCCCTTCTAAGGAGGTGACATTTGAACAGACTAGAATAAGTCAAGAAAGTATGTTATGCAGGTTTCTGGAAAAACAGCATTCCAGGAGAGGTAACAGCACATAAAACCATAATCTGAGGCAGAAACATTTTTGCATCATTTTAAACGTTTTTATTATGGAAAAATTTAAATGTGTACACGTGTAGATAGAATTGTATAACAAACCCCACGTGTCCATCACTCTGCTTCTGTACTTCCAACGAATTCACCAGCCTTCTTGTCAACACTGGTTTATCTGAAAGCAAATCTAACACATCATATCTTTAGTATGTGTTTTAAGGTAAGAACACTTTTCTCTGACCTGCCTCAATATCACTGTTACAGAACAGACCCAGGGCAGGGGCTGAATGATAGAAAAGACGCCCCCTTTTCTCCGGGGGTTCCTCCCCACCTATTGGGTTCATTTTGCCCACTGCCTGAGAAGAGATGTCTCTCACTACCAGAAATCAGTGAAAAGGAAAAGAATTTATTATTTATTTGAAATGATACAAACTAAAGTTCTCCACAAATGCACACAGTCCTCCCGGCACCTTCCATGTGGCAAAAGGGAGCACTTCCAAAGCCGCGTGCTCCTAAACAGACGCGTGGTCCCAAAAAGAGAGATGCCCAATGGCTGCCGAGCCGCCGTTTAAATCCCAGCGCCAGTCTTCCTCTGCAGCCCCATTTCCAGCTCCTCCCACAAATGGCCACAGCTGCCAGCATTCCAGGCAGGTGCGGCCTTGTGGTGTGGAGCCAATTTTCTCCAAGCTCTTCTGGCCCTCGTTACAAATCCCTATTTGGGGTCCCCCCTTGGCTGCACCCTGTTACATCACTACCACACTTACAAAATTATCAATAATTCATTAATATCATCAGAAATTCACTAGCGTTCAACGTTTCCATGTTGGCTCACATATATTTTTACTAACTGGTTTGTTAAAATCAGTTTTTAAATGAGGTTATCTGGAATGTCTGAAAAATAGCGAAGAGGATAGATAGTGTGGCTGGAAAGACTAGAACTCAATCCCGTCTCCCAGCCTCACAGAGGCGGACAAAAGTAGGATCAGAACCAAAGCATCAAAGTGAGTGAGAGTGGTGAGCAGCACTTATCAGGAGCAGCAGCTAAAATGAACACGCTGGTGCTGGCTGGCAGGGATGCCAGGCTTCGGTTCCTGTTCGGTCGCCCTGTGGCCCCAGCTTCCAGGAGGAACGATCTAGGAGATGAGCTTGTCCCACCAGGTCCTTGAATTCCTTATTCCCGGACACTCCTCAGAGTGCAAAGACTGAAACTAGGAACCATTATACACCAGCTTTTAATTCTCACAATAACCCTGCGAGATGACACTTGTTGTTTATTAACAATGAAACTGAGGCTTGGTGAGGTCTGGTGTCCCTTAAGGTGTAGAGAATGAACTTGAGCCCTGGCTTCGGTGGCCCCAAAGCTGGTCTTCACTCTCTGGTATTATGTCATATATTACGTTTATTGTCCATTTCCTCCCCTGTCAGAATGTAAGCTCCATGAAGGCAAAGACCTTGTCTGTCTCATTCACTGTGATCTTCCTGGGCTCAGGGAAGTGCCTGGTACATCAGTGGAACTAAAAACATTAATCCAATAAATGATATACATGTTGCATAACCTTAGCCTCACAGGAAAGGCTTTTGCAGGGATGATCTCTACGAATTTCAAGGTCCTCATGGCTCAGTATGAAACTTCCCACTCTTATCTACCTCCTTCAATTCCTTCTAGATCCACAGCTCCGGGACAGCTTGGACTGTCCTCAGTGTGGGGCAAGGTGAAGAAAGCTCAGATTGATCCCAGATGAAATACTATTTTACATCTACTAGCTTGGTAAAAAGCAGGTCTGATAATATCATGTGTGAGGATGGGGATGACAGAAATTCTTACATATCACTGATGAGAGTGTGAATTGACAGAATCACCTAGAAAAACTTTGGTACTATCTTGTAAACTTGAACTTCCGAATACTCTAACACTCAACAGTTCTCCTCCTAGAGAACCTGTTCACCACTGGACACAATCTTAACAGCATAGTTTATAATGAAAAACAAACAAACAAACAAACAAACAACCAACCAAACAGAACCCCAGAACTAAATATAACTAAGCAACCCAAGGGTCCAGGCACTTTAGAACAACTTTGCAAGTTGTGTTATGGTCAAATTGAATTTGCCTGGTGAACTACAGCAGTGCGTAACAGCGGAGATGAATCTTAGAAACATATCTTTGGGTAAAAAAAAATCAAGCTGCAGAAGACTATATTAAATATGATATCATTTTTATAAAGGAAAACAAAATAACACAAAGTTTAAAGGTATATACATAAGTGCTAAAACTATTTTTTTTATCCTCACCCGAGGACATACTTATTGATTTCAGAGAGATGGGAAGGGAGGGATAGATAGAAGGAGAGAAACATCGATGTGAGAGAGAAACACCCATGGATTGTCTGTCTCATGTGCCCTGACTGGGGGCCGAACTTGCAATGCAGGCATGTGTCCCTACCCAGGATTGAACCCACAACTGTTTGGTTTACAGAATGACACCCAACTAAGCCACACCAGCCAGAGCTAAAGCTATTTTTTTATAGGAAAAAATATACACAAAAATTCAAGATTTTGCTTACCTTAAAGAGGAAGCAGAGGAATGAGGTAGAAGAGGAACATAAAGGTAGATGCAAAAAACTGATAATGCTCTAGTTCTCCTTGAGTTTTGTGTGGTATGTTCATGGTTGTTTATCATAATGCTTTAAAAGTTAGATATAAATTAAGTGACTTCCTTTGAGTGTATCAAATACCAAATAAATAACTAAATCAACCAAGCTAGCCCAGGATGGAGTGTGTGAAGACATTGTGTCTCATTTGCATAGTCATCAGCTGGTTTCTGGAAGCTTCTGGCATGTGGAAGCTGCTGTTTATGCATCTTGGGTGCCAAGAGGTAAGCTGACTCCCCAAAGTGACCAATGAAATCCTCACACTGGAACTCCAAAGCACACATCCAGTGATTACATACCAGAGAGGAGACTTCATTCGGGGAAAGCATAATTTACTTGTATTTAAACACTCCTTTACTGTTTGACAATGTAGTGATCCCACCGAGGGTTGGGAGGGATTCGAATGTGTTCTTTTATAAACATTTGTCTTCATGCCATCGTATGGCATAAAGCAGCCGACGAGCACGCCTTCGATTCACTTCGCCCCTTCCCCACAGACAACAAGGGACACAAATTCTCAACTGCGCTGTGCAGTAACGTCTCCTATCGCTTGGCCTCCTCTGTGAAAAGTCACAGACTTCACGGCACTTTCTGGTCGTTTCCGGAGTCCTGGCAGCTCTTGCTATCTGTAAGTGGGGTAACTTCATTAATTCTAATTAAGTGTCAGAAACGAAAATCGAAAACACCCAGAGAGGCTCTTCCTTAATAAGGAATGTGAACAACACGTGACGTTCGCTGTGTGACAATGACAGCGCTCGTGCTAGAGTCTAAGGTGGCAGACTGTGTGCAGAGCGATGCAAGTGCTAGGAAAGGAAATTTCTTCATTATTTCCAACGATAAGTGTGAGGTGATAGGAATGGATAAACCATTTTTGGTGCTTTTTTGTTTAAATACATGAAATAAAAAAACTATAACTATGCTTGCTTTCTTCATCATGAAAATAAAAATTTACAAATCACTCAGATGATATGACCAATGTAAATAAGCTGGTAATTTAGACACCTTTATTTTTTGGTTTATATTGTGAATTGAAGGCCTTTATCACATGAATCAGATAACTGGTAAGTCTCCATCTTAATTTCTTCAGATTAGACACAGTGCCAATCATTGATCCAGGCTACCAGGTAATTTTCTTACAAATTTAAAAATAGCTTTTAATAAACTAATGAAAGAAGTCTCTCTTTGTGTATTATATGTATTATAATAATATACATACATATATATGAAAAACATATTTGTGAAAAACTGCCTGTGATTCCTACAAGGAGCAGTAGTTTTATAAAAATAGACTTATCAAACTGATTTTGTAGTAAATTAATTCACATGTAATTTTTAAAAAAGTATGAAGGTCCAAGAATGGCGCATTGCACAGAGCATGGTCTGCATGTGTTATTTTGTAGCTTCAGGATCCGATCACTTTTCTGGGACTATTTATTATGTAGTTATTAGTTTTGCCCCTTTTAAACTTTTCGTTCTTTGGACCATGATAATACAATATCTGTTCATTTATCCGTTCATTCATTCAACAAAAATGTACAAAATGCTTATGAGATGTCAGGTACTTGGCTAGGTGCTAGGGACACGATGATGAAGAAAACCAAATCGGATCCTTTACTTCCCAGAACTTTCTGTTTAGTGATAAAGAAAAATATTAATTAAACATCACAAAAAGAAACTTGTAATTACAAGATGTAAGTAAAGAAAAGGTTTATGATGCTGAAAGATCATAATGGAGAAAATATGCCTTCGTTTGGAAGGATCTGAGAAGGCTTCCCCAAGGACATGATGTTGGTTGTGAGGGGTCCCAGATATGTGTAATCAATCCCCTGAATCTTATTTTTCCTAGAATTCCTTTTCCTGCCTGGTATTTTGCTAGAATTACTCCTAAGTTGCTTTCAAAGCTGTATGATTTTTTTAAATCAAGTTCTCTACAATTATTACGTGACAGGTGGTATGGGAAAGAACTAAAATAATTGAAGTTCTTGCTTTCAATGAGTTTACAATCGAAACTTTCTTCTTGTTAGAAATAGACTCTAGAACTTTTCCACTGAGCGTGTGGCATACACTTTGGGCCTTACAGAATGGGTGGGAGTTTGAAGATAG
This sequence comes from Trachops cirrhosus, assembly GCA_028533065.1. Classification (NCBI taxonomy): domain Eukaryota; kingdom Metazoa; phylum Chordata; class Mammalia; order Chiroptera; family Phyllostomidae; genus Trachops; species Trachops cirrhosus. The sequence goes on along the minus strand of CM052549.1, from coordinate 10,558,022 downwards.
TGTGGGGAGGGAGGGGAGGTATTTCAGTAATATAGATGGGGAAATGTGAAACATTCTAGAAATTGTGGGTCCAGTTTGAGTTCTGGAAGAGGAAGTGGTGAGAGCTGAGACTGGAAAGTCAGATTGGTATCAGGCAGTGACAGTTTTTGATTGGCAGTTCCTGAGTTGGTACGGGACTCAGGAAGTAGCAGGAGATAAATTATTAGGCATGCACATCTGGTCTTGCTCGGCTCTCTCACTCCATAATGTGGTTCTGAGCCAAGGAAATAATTAACTCCAATATTAACTCCTATCACTATGTGTTCCTCAAGCTGGTTAAAAGTGAGCCCAACAAATTGTATGTATTTGGAGACACTCAGAGGGCCTAAATCCTGGAGGTCAGGGACCTTGTCCTATTTATTTTGATATGCCTAGCACCTCACTTCAGCTTAGCATGTGATTACTACTTATTAACTGTGAGTTCCAATATTTATCTTCTCAGCCATTAGGTAAAATCAATAAAAGTAGGACTAAAGTCCATATATATCCTTATTTTTATTACTTGCATTTTTTAAATTACAGAAGGACAATGTATTATAGGCATAACCACACAGAATGTGCTGTTTTGGACCTTGGTTTGAAAAAACAAAGTACAAAAAACATTCCTGGGATATTTGGAGAAATTTGAATATGGCCTAGATATATGAGGATATTATGAAATTATTACTCATTTTCTTTGGTGCCTGCAACTAACTTTCAAATGTTCAGCAACACACACAGGTAAAGCAAATACATCAAAACATTACTAATTGTTGAATCTGGGTGAATGGTATGTAAGCATTCACCTTGCTGTTCTTTTACTTTTTTAACTGTTTGAAATTATTCATAATAAAAAGTAGGGAAGGCTTTTAATTTCGAAATATATTCCATCAGTTAGTGTGCTTAGTTTCTGGTGTATAAACCAACTCTGGTTAATTTAGGAAAAAGGTCTTCATTGAAAAGGTAGTGGGTAGCTCACAGACTCTTCGGGAAGGCTTGAAGACCTTACAGCCCTACAGGTCCCATGAAGAGGTCCTCGTCTGAGCCCACTGAGCCCACAGCGGGTTCGGCCACCCCCACTCTGGCCCAGCGGTTGCTGCCATCTCTTCCTCTGGAGTTGGAATGTAGCTGCCAGCAAGCCTCTGCCTTGCTGGGCCAGATGGGGTTCTGTAGGCATCTGAACGGTTTTGTGCTAATATCAATTTCCTTGCTTAGATATCATGCTATAGCTAAATTAAATTTTGCCATTGGGGAAGCTGAGCATTAGTTTCTTAGGGTTGGTGCAACAAATCACCACAAACTGGGTGGACTTAAGACAACATAAGTTTACTTCCTAATATTTCTGGAGGCTATCAGTCTGAAATCAAGGTGCTGGCAAGGCTACTCTTTCCAAAGACCCTGAAGGAGGATCCTTCTTTGCCTCCTCCCCCGGGGTGGCACTCTGGGGCTTGTACATCCACTACGCCAGTGTCTGCCTCTGTTGTCACATGGCATTCTCTGCGCGTCTGTGCATGTGTTCAAGTTTCCCTCTCTTTATAGGGACACAACTCATTGGAATAGAACCAGTATGACTTCTTTTTAACTTTATTTTATCTGCAAAGGCCCTATTTCCAAATAAGGCTACATTCATAGGTACCGAGTATTAGAATTTGAACACATCTTTTGGGGGGACACAATTCAACTCAGAACACTGGGCAAAGTGTATCGGAGACTCTCTGTACTACTGTTTACAATGAGTCTATAATTATTTCAAAATAAAGAATAAAAGAAGTTTATCTGTCAACTATAACTCAATAAAGCTGGGGGAAAGTTTTATCTGGAAAAATAAATCCAAATAATTAACAATGGTTACCTCTTTAGAACATTTCACATTTTACTTACTATATCAATAAAGCATCCTTGGAATTATGGTGTATGATTCTTCTAATTAATTAAATTACAATTATGTAATTGTAATTGTAATTAATTTAAAATTTAAAAAAATTAAAAACAGAGGGGAGAAAGGCATGGTTCTGCCATTACAGTGCTTCGAGCTTAAGCTTTTAGAGAGATAACTTCAGTAGCACTGTGAAGGGATAACGAAGGGATGATCTGAAACTAGAAGCCGAAAGACTAGATAAGAGATGCAGGTACTTACCAAGGTCAGAAGAGACACAGACCTGGGCTGGAGCACTGGCAGGGAATGCGGAAAGGGACAACTGTGAGAAGCACTCAGAGGGTAACACGTGCAGGATTTGGCCATTGATTGGATATACTCGAGTAGGTAAGAGAGAGGAGTCGAGAGAAACTCCCAGGTTCCTGGCTCCAGAGACTGAGTCACTGGTGGTGCCACACTGAGGTGATTTGCTAACGATTCTCCATTTGTCTACCAGAGCTATTCTCTGCCCTTTACACCACTGCTTTGTGCCCCGGGAAGCAGACCTCTGTGGACTAAGTCACCTGGTTCCTTTGACCTCTGGTTTCAGGTAGGGTTTGGTCACTGGGTGATAGCAGCAAGAGATTATGGTGACTGGCCGCAGTTTGATCATGAGTATGGCCACAGCTTTTATCAGGCAGCCTTTCCTCCAGAAATCTCCTTCCCCAACCCTTTTAGGTCTAGTGGGGTTAACAGCTTCCCTTTCTGTGGCTAGAGAACCCTTATTGAATCTCTTAAATTCCTTCACTAAACTCTGTTCAATGACTTCTTTAGTGTGTTATTTATTTCCTGCCAGGACTTTGAGTTAAGATGTTGGTGAGACATCCACGTGGTAATGTGTATATGGGGCTGATGTCAGGAGGAAAGCTTGGGCTGGAGATCTGGTAGCTGTTAACAAAAGTATTAGTATCTTTGGCAGTTGAAAATGTGTAATAAGAATAGGAAATAATTTAAAGCTCAAGAGATGGAGGCTGGACTCTGAGGAAGATCGTATTCAAGGGGACAACAAAAAATGAGAAGCCCGCAAATAAAATGAGAATGAGTAGTCAGAGAAAGAGATGAGGGTGCAATTATGTTACAGAGGGGAGGTAGGAAAAAGTTTCAGGAAGAAAGGAGTGGACAATAATATGAATAATATTGACCTATTTTTTGAAAAGTTTGTGGGATGAGGTGTGAGAATTGAAAATTAGGTTGGAAAATCTAGGATTACTGATGACCTTATCATCAGAACTTTCAGTGCACTGGGGTGTGGAGTGCATTGCATGGGGGAAGGAGTGAATGATCAGAGAAGAAGTAGGGATGCGAGATGAATGAATGTACATATGGATATTAGCATGTGACTCAAGTCTGTAAAAAATGTGTTGATATATTCTATCAATTCGAGTTCTACTTTGATTCCAGTTTCATCAGAATTTGGAAATATTACTCAATACTAAAATGGAGCAGGGGATATTTGGAGACTCAGGAGGGTTAGACAGGTTGGGTGATTCTGTCCACCTAGATGTATAAATCTACCTTTCTTTAGCCCAGAGAAATCCATTTCTTGAGTTAGGGAGGAGGATGCTACCTGTTCTGCCTGCAGATTTATCCCCTTGTCCCTGGCTTCTCTTTAAGCCATTTTCTCTGTGGCCAAAATCCTCTCCTCATTTTGAGGCTTGAGATTTTGGAAACAAATGTCAGAAAGATTTCTGTCCATACCTCTTCCCCAAGTCAACAAAGCTATGGGTTTCATGGGGGACAAAGACTGGGAAAATGGCAAGCTATAGATGGGGAAAATACAAAAAAATAAAAGAGGTTGCCATCTCAAATATGTTTTCTTGTCATACACACTGTTCTTTACATACAGATTGGGGAGGGAAGAAGAAGAAGAAAAGACTGTTGGAAGAGGACATACGGTAAAAGAAATTGCTCTTGGAAATGGTGGCACTGTGATTTAATAAGGAGCACAGAGGGGATCCCTCACCTAAAGAGATCTTCCTCATCAACACATGAAATCCTACCATGACCTGCTCGTTGTTTCATTTTCACAAGTCTTGTTTTGAGATGGTCATTCTTGCATTAAGTCCCTCATGGTCACGGAGATTAATACTGAGAATCAGTTTATTTGTTTCCCTAGACATGACTGCTCGGTGTATGAGGGGTGTTTGCACTTGGGAAAGGGTACTTGAGAGGTTGGGAAAAGTGTAGAGAAGAAGGAATTCACGAAAGAGAATTGTGTCTGCTCTGAGCTTCTTAGAACTTGTTATATCACACTAACCAATCTCAAAGTCAATTTTTACAATTAACCAGTGAAATATATTATAAATCACTTTCTACAGATGCTCAACGTAAGTACTTAGTAATAATTTCATTTTTCCATTTGTTCTCATGGCTGGATCAGCACAGCCACGGTCTCTTCTTGGAATGAAGGCATTTCTTTCATCTAGGAAATCCAGTGCTCAGTAGCAATAAATCATTGTTCATCGAATTCTACAACCTAAACTATGTGTTACAGAAGAAACTCCAGCCCCTATGCATCATAATTAACATCAAATAGCAGTGCCAAATTGAAGTACAACAAAGGGCTGCATGCAATAACCCTAGCGGGTCAGAACTAAATTAACTCACCAGCCAATTACCTAAGGAGAAGAAAAAGATAATCAAGACCTGTTCTACCTGTGAAGCTAAAGGAAGGGGTATGGTGTTTGTATCAGTCTGGGTTTAACCAGTAGAGAGAAATCACACAGTGATTTGAACAGGAAAAGTTTAATATAAAGAATTATTAACCACAATAGGGGATTGGAGTAATTAGGCTAGTAAGGAGTAAAGGGAACTCTAAAGATTATAAGAATCGCAGATACAAGGAGCAGACACTACCCCCATGGCTGAGATACGTGCCCAAGTAACAGCACCTCCAGGGCTGAGGTCCAGACCTTGGGGAGGGCATGGCTGTGGGTCAAAGAAGTCCCACAGAGAATCTTACAGAAAAGTCCCTGTGTTGTTGAGGGGGTGGAATTTGCTGGAAATCCATCCTCTGCAACTTGCCAGAAAATCACCTTCTGGAACTCGGTGGACATCTGCTATGTGGAACTTGCCTTTAGAAATCTGCCCCATGGGGTTCTGGGAAAATTTGTTCCTGGAGCAGAAGGCTCTCACTGCAGGCATTCCACCACAAAACTGACCGGACAGGAATGCTCGAGGTCAAGTTGCTGAGTGCTGGATGGTGCCAGCTACCATGCGCTGCGGGAGCTGGGCACTGCGAAAGCTGAGTGGGCAGCAGTAGCTGGACACTGAGGTCACATGCACTGCAGGAGTCTGTTGAGTGGGTGCAGGGGAACCAGGAAGCAGAATCCTTTCCCCTTGCAGTGTCTCTCCAGCACTTTCTACTGACAAAGCTTAAATCATCCCAGCTGGCAAGGGAGAAATATTTTAAGGACCTAGGTAGATGCATTTTCATGGAGCAGGTAAAAAACATGAATTTAGAAATGATAGGTAATAAATTAATAATTAGCACAATAATCTTAAAATTTTATCCCCAACTCCAATTTTTAGGTCCTTTAAGAATATTTTAATGTTTTATGAAGTAGTTTGGGTATCAATCAGGTAAATGACTGAACTCCATAATCATGGACAAAATTCAAATTCCTTTTCACTGTCTCTTGAGATACAGGAAAATCATGGGATGTAGTCAGAAACCAGGTTAGTATGAATGGGATATGCATGAATGTAAAGAGGGATTGTCTGTTTAGAGCAGGGGTCCCCAGCCCCCAGCCCTGTTAGGAACTGGTTTGTGATTGACACTCACCTGAGCTCTGCCTCCTGCCCGCACCTCCCCAACCCCCACCATCTTCCAGGAAACCGGTCCCTGGTGCCAGAAAGGTTGGGGACCCCTGGTCTAGAGCACATTATGATATTAATGCAGCCTGCTTTGGTGTGATGGGGGGCAGCATCCAGAATGAAGTGGGGTAAGGAAGGGCAGGAACTGACTGAGTGGAATATAGACAATTATTTTTAGTAGTGAGGAGTTTGTGAAGGTGAATACAAATATCTGGAAGGAAGTATGGATGGAGGGAGTTCTTTAGAAATGAAGCGAAGAAGTCTAGAACACGTTGAAAAGACAATGGGAAAGATCCCGTAGAGACAGAGGGCTTGAATACAGGATAATGTCGTGATCCTGAGAAGGCGGGAGGGATGAGCTCTGGGAATAAAAACATATTTCAGCCTGAAACTTCGATTCCACCTTTGTTAAAATTAAAACTTTAGAAAAGATTCATAGTAAATTTTTCTTTAAATAACTTTTATTAATTTTAGAAACCATTGGTACTGCGAGTGACTCAAAAAAAAATTAAGGTTATGTGATGAGAAACAGAGGAAAAAACCTTGTCAACGTTAAATACCTTAAGAATTCAAAGTACCGTGCTGGCTCTTACTCTTCCCAGTAAGATAAGGAAGGGCGGGCAGGGAGTATTTACATTCCAGCAACCTCTCAGTTGCACAATGAACAAAGAGCACGCTGTTAGGAGCCAGGCGGGGCAAAGGTCTTACTAAAATGTAAACCTGTGCAGGTTCAGTATCTCAGTATCATAAATTACACAGTTTCTCTCTTCAATAGCACAGGAAACTTCCTAAGACACTCAATTTTAACATCAAAGTTTTTCCATAGTATTCCCAGACGTCACCTTTAGTGACAGAGTAGTGATAACCACAGTGTCTGTGATGCGTTTGTTATCAGATTGTACTTAATTTGCAAGATAAAAAAATCAAGGGAACTTCCAAGGGTCTTGGAAATGTTAATGAAATGATAGTCTATGGACTCTGAGTTGGATAATGAGGGAAGTCTTAAAAGAAGAAAGCTTAATGCATTAAAGATCCTGATGAGTTTGAAAAATAGTTACAGCGAACATATCTGAATAAGCAGGTTGGAGGAATAGGGTATTGTTGTCGAAGAACAGAAAGCTTGATTTTGAAGGTGAATCGGTTACAGGTGACGATCAAGTCCAAGGTATGATCACGGACATAGGTATCTGGAGCGGAGTGGAGGAGATCATTGGAGGTGAGGGATTCAGAAAATGGAAAGGCCAATATGTTGGCCTTGTAATTTCAATCTCTCCAAGTAGACAATGAGGGGCCTGGAATGGAGAGGAAGACTGGGCACCAGGTGGCAGGTGTCAATTGTAAGGAGCAAGGAAAACTTAGACCATGAGAAAACAGGAACTGGTTAGGTCCCAGGGTACAGGAGGTTACTGAACGGACATCTTGCCCTCCTGCCTGTGCAAGAACAATGGATTGTAAAACAGATGCAACCTAACATGCTTGGTTTGAAAAGTTACAACTGTTGAGCCAACGCCCAACCCTGTTCCCGCTCGCGGTCTTTGTAAGCGAATAGCTAACTGCCAGGTCTGCTTCTGTATAACGCTTGCTTGCCCGCCCCTATATAAGGACTTAGCTGTAAGAGCTCGGCGCCACTCTCGTCTGCAGCCCTTGTGGGCACCGTGTCTCCGGACACCTTGAGAGCTCGCCCCTGCGCAGGTTAAACTTGGCCAATAAAGTAACATCTTTGAAACCCTGAAAAGTCTCCGGTATTTGTTCTCGCGGTTGCTGAATGCAACATCAATCAACAAGGAAGAGTGAGTTGGAGATCAGCAGATGACAGCGACAAGGAGGGAAGAGGAGTTTGTCGCTGACTGGCATGCACCTCGAATGAGAAGCTTTTTTATGAACATCTGGGGGAGTACCGGTGTGGAGACAATGAGGAGCGAGCGGTACATTGAGCCAGCTTCTGACACGGGGTCGGAGAAGACAGACCTGCTCTGGCGTGTTGTGAATCCTCTTCTGTATCCGAAACCTGCAATTATGCAAATCTTACCTTTAAAAAAACTCTTGTTTCAGCAAACATTTACAGATGTAGTATTTTTAAAGAAAGGAATTTTTAGCAAAGGGAATCTTGCATACAAACTCTAAGGAAAACCACTGTTTCAAAAGATGAGAATGGCTTACTTTGCCTGTTTTGAAAATTTGTAATATTTCTGTAACATACCTATTCGAACTTACTTTTTTCAAATTTTCGGCCCTTGTTGTACTACCTAATTGTCGCACTTGTGCCCTTCTAAATATCCTTTCTACATAGCCCTTTCTTTACATTTTCAAATCCTGTTAATCTTTCAAAGCTTAGAGTCCAGTTTCTTTAATAAAGTCTTGCTAATTCCAAAATTAATTATTCTGTATGAATCCTTCTTCCTATTGGACTTCTCAGAGTCCATTCTCTACAAAATCACTTTAGTATACCACGTTGTAATACCTGAACTAGATTTAAAGCCGATTCAGGGAAAAATTCATGCTTTATTCTTTGTTTTCCCCAGAGCATAACCCAGCATAACCCAGAGTACATACAGTAAATGGCCTTGAAAAGCCTTTGTCAAGAAGCAGCATGACATGGTAGAAAGTGAATAAATTTTGGGAGTCATAGATGATTTGGGTTCAAGTTTGGTTTGCACTTTTTGTGATCATGGTGTTACATAGAAAAACCACAGGTTCAAAATAGTGTCATTTATGCTAAAAGCCCATGAGAGCAAACCTAGATGTACCGTCTAACCTAATTGCTGTTTCAGACTCTCCCAGAAGTGAAATTTTAAAGACGCCAGTCTGAAATTTTCTGATCCACACTAGTGAGGCAATCTGTCCGATAAGACCCCCGCCTTCCACTAAGGAAAGGTGCCCCCTTGTCTGAAACAGCCCACTCTGAACTCCCCAGTCCCACCATTTTCTGCCTATACAAACTTTCCATTCCACTTGCTAGATGAGATGCTGCTCGATTCATGAGCTGCTTAATAAAACCAATCAGACCTCCAAATTTACTTGGTTTGATTTTTTTTTAACAATGGGCAAGTTATTTAACTTTTCTGAGTCCACATTCCCCTGCAAAATGGGAATAACACCTGACAGGCTGAGTGTGAGGAGGGGAGACCACCTGAGCATTAGCACAGCGGCTGGAAAGCACTGTATACTCTGCGCATGGGGGTTATTATTGTTTGTTCACGATCCGTCTCCCTTCTTGGCTCCTTTGCTAAGCACTTACGCACTGACTCAAAGTCCTCTACGTCTTCATCAAAACCCCAACTTTAACAGTGTAGGCCTACCTCCTTCAAGAAAAGTGTACTGCTCACACAAGCTTACATTGAGTTCACCTATCCCCAAATATCTTGTTTTACACTTTATTATTTTTATTTTATATTATACTTCATACTTCCGTTACATAAATTTTCATGGATTCATTTATTTTCTTCCCTTAGCTACCATAAGTTCTAATAGAGGAATGGTGTTTTTTAGATATTTCCCAACCAAAACACAGGATGAGTGGTATGTGTTAGTTTAGGACAACAGCCTAGAAACTACTTGGAATTGTCATTGCTCCAGAAATATCATGGAAGGCGATTTACTTTGCGATACGTCTTTGAACAGATCTATCATCTCTCATTCACTATTTTGAAATGCAAAAGCCTTTGAAAATCAAATGTTTTTTTTTTTTTTTTAACATTTGGTGGCAAAATCTCTCCTGACCTGAATTCATTTGCCAATAAAACGTGACCTGAACCCGTGGCGGCCCGAGTGGCAGAGCGTGATCTGAACTGAAGTAAGACTGTGTGCTTTCTTTCTCCTGTGCAGTAGTGTGATGTTCATATTTCCTGAAAAAAATATTAACTGGGTTATAGAGTGCTGCCTCAGAGACCTTGTGGGATGTCATGTAACATAAAGCATACTTTTGTAAAGTGTGAAAAACTCAGACTCCTGAAATCAATCTGGCGCAAAGCTTTCATATAATGGATTGTGGATCCACATGTCTTATAGCCATAGTGCACTGCTATATGTGTAATAGGCTAATTTTTAAAAGTTTGATTAAATATTGAAGCAGTATATATTTATCTTGCTGGGAGGAACACTGTCTAAAAATTCAAGGGATCATTATTAATAGGATTAAAGCAAATTAAAATTCCTAAATAAATAACTTCATGGGGGAAAATAAAGTCTAAAAATTCAAGAAATTATTAAAAATAACAAAATAAAGGAAAAATACCTGCATAAAAATGTTTTCCAATTATGGCTTTATTAAGCATATTGTTTTTCTGATTTCATTAACTGAAAATTGGTGGTAATTGGAAAATACAAAGATTGACACCTCTGAAAAATTGTGCTTATTAAAGTTCATTGTTATATTTATATTTCAGGGATAGGCATTTCCACTACTAGCAGGTAGTACCAGTAATGCCAGGGATTACTGATATCAGTTTTAGTTACCTGTAAAATAAGGAGGTTGGGGCTAAATGACCTTTAAAGGTTCTTCTGAAATTCTATGATCAAGTACAGACAAGACCAAGTTCAAAGATTTCAATGAAAAGGAAACAAATCAGTCATCAAATATTGAGCATATATTATTATTGCAGGTATTGTAATCTTAATTATGTGGACATGAAGATGAAAGTATACAAAAGATTTTGTAGTTCTGTAGTTAAAAGGTGTTTCAACGTTTAATATGATCTAATTTATTATACTTTCTTCCCTGGTGATATTGCACATTTTAGCAGGGTTTTATGGCAACCCAGGAATATGATAAATAGAACAGAACACACTTACTCCACGGAGTTAGGATTCAAAGTAAATGCCTACTATAGGAAGGAAAGATATACTGTAACAGTCAAGTGATTTTAGAAATTATAATTGAACAGAGAATACAGGGCGAAATTCACACACACAAAATAACACATAACAAAAGCAGCTAACAACTAATAGAAATGCGGGTAGAAAGAGGCCACTGTAGGAGCAAGAGGAAATAGAATAGAGCATTAGAACTGAAAAGCTCCTAGGAGACACCTTGCTTTTACAGAGAACAAAGCCTCGTAAATAAGACCAGGAGCTGGGACAGAGCCTGGGGGTGAGGGGTTGCAGCCCTAGCCCTGGGGTCGCTCCTTTACTTTATGGCTCTCCACATTCTCATCTATAAAATGAAAGGACTCGCTTAGACAGATTCTTAAGATCCACGCAATGACATGGTAATAGTCCACGTAACTCTGACCTATCTTTTCTACTTAAACGGAAATTTACTTAAACTTTCCAGTAAACTAGTAATTAAAAAGTCAAACATGCAAATCCAGACGGACCCCGTTTGGTTGCGACTAGGTTTCAGAGCGAGACCAAGGCCGAAGAAAGAGGAGGAGTATCCGGGCGGAGAAAAAAGGCCGGCAGTGACCGGTTGGATCAGTCGGGTGGCCGCAGGCAGGGGAACTGGCGGGGGAAGCCCGGGACCCGGGAGGGGCGGTGTCAGCGGCGGACATCCTCACCTCCAAGCTCAGCGACGGAAGGGACGGGCCCATGGGCGGAAGTGACGTGACGCCGGCTTTGAGCTCCAAGGGGAGGTGTAGCCGGCTGCTGGGGGCAGGCGGTGGTGGCGGAAGAGGCTCGGCGGCTGATGGCGGCTCGGGCTCGGAAGCCTGTGTAAGGCTCCCCTTCTGGCCGAACCCCTCACTGGGTAAGCGCTTTCCCCGGCCCGTCCTAGGACCCTGTGCGGGGCAGATTCCAGTTGGAGCTCTTTGGGGGCTCGGAAGACGCCGATCAGCTCCTACAGTCTACGGGCCCGGCCCGTCTCCGGAATGGTCTCCGTGGTGACGATGCAGCCTGAAGACACTTTCCTGTTGAGGACAGCAGTGCCTCCAGGACTGCAATTGCGATAGGGGTGTGGGCGAATTCGGTTAGCAGTGCAGTGGGAGAAAGGCGAGGGGCGGCCGCCCCACACCGCGGGGAGGCCGACAGAGGCCTTCGCAGTTAGGGGGAGGCGTGTGGGGCGTGGGTTCTTCGGCCGCGGTGGGGGCGAGTGACGCGCGGGACCCTCAAAGAAGAATCTGACTTGTCCAAGGCTCAACTCTCGGGTGAGTTGTTTGAGGGCGGAGTGCGTGCTGCCTGCGTAGTAAGTTTGAGCAAATATCTAGGTCGTGTCCGGAAAGGACGCTCCTGTTTGCTTCTGCGGAGTGAAACCCTAGTGTTTTGGTTTTAGTCGCCCCTGGAGCAGGAGGCGGGGACTCCCTGCGCCGCCCACGTTGGGGGCCGCGGGCGGAGCTAGCCTGATCGCCTGCCTCCCCTGGAGTGCGGAATTAGATAACGCTTTTCGCAGCCTGTTTATTAAGATCCCCGACGCCGAGGGTTCCCAGGGATCTTACCAGATCTTTCGGAGAGAGTCCCATCTTTCTTTGTTTAGGCAACTTTTCTTGATTTCACAGCTCTCCTTCCCCCGGCCCCTCTTCCACCCGCCGCCACCCCACAGGGCCGCAGTGTGACGACAAGTCCCGACGAGGCGTTTCTCGCCTCGGAAAATCATTGTTAGGAGAGGTGTGTGTTGATAAACATTTATTACCCTATTGATAATAGTTTTGTTTGAAAACACTGTGGCATTTGCCTTTCTGCATATATTAGGTTTTAGGTTTCACAGAGTAGATAATTACTATTATGTGAGGGATTTAGATGGGAAAATAAATCTTAATTTTTCAACTTTGCATTTTCCTAATTACAAAATTTCTGTAAACCGCGCACAATTACTAATGATAATGTTGGGGGCTCAATTCCAAGGCACTTAGATTATTTGATTAACCTATTAATCTAAAGATCGGTTAATTTAGGAGGGCTGAGGCCAGGCTTTCGTCTTGTTCTTAGCAAGGGTGGAATTGATTTAATAAAGGATTACTGATATTAAAAATGACTAAGGTTTTTTTTTGGCCACGTCAAAGAACATTTTATTGTAGTTTTTGCTTTCTAGTTGTCACATTCCTAAATTGCACAACTTCTGTTTGCAGTTACGGCTACAGCCATTTGTGTAGAATTAATCAGTAAATACCTTAACAAAATAGGAGGTATTTTGGAATTTTAAGTTTCAACTTTTTTAAAAAAATTTATTTTTAGGCGGGGAGCGAAGGAGAAAGAGGGAGAGAAATGTAAATGTGTGGTTGCCTCTCACGGGGTACCTGGTCCGCAAGCAGGCATTGTTCCCTGACTGGGAATCGAACTTGCAACCCTTTGATTCACAGCCTGCACGCAATCCATTGAGCTACACCAGCCTCGGTTAAGTTTCAGCCCTTTTAATGATGTTAAGTAGTTATGAAAGATCCTAACAATTCTTTTCTGTACTTTGGGGGAATTATCTCAGATGAAGTTTAATTAGATTGTATTCTTTTACAATTTGGATACTGCTAGTTAAAATTTTGGCTCTATACATTTGTGGCTTTTTAAAGTTTATTTTGCCCCATATAGACATTTAATAGAAGAAAATTCCCTCCCCTCTAACATATATGGGCCAGTGTCAGAGCTTTTTAGAAACCAGCTTTCATTTTTAAAAAAAGATTTCATTTATTTTCAGGGTGGGGAAACAGGGAGAAAGAATGGGAGAGCAACATCTGTGTGAGAGTTGTTCGTAGGTTACCTCTTACACACCCCTGACAGGGGACCTGGCCTGTAATCTAGGCATGTGTCGTGGCTGGGAATGGAACTTATGACCTTGAGGCTGGCAGGCCAACACTCACGCCACTGAGCCACACCAGCCAGGGCTAGTGAGCCCTGTTTTAAAACAATCTAAAAAGTGGAAAGTGGTATGAGTGACACCTGAGCAGAGAACTTGCTTGTAAAGGTTCTGGAGACAGACTCCCGTAAGAGTGCAAATAACAGATTGGTGCCTCCTGCCTCCCAGAACGATGGCTAATATGTTTTTCTGGTGTGTAAACCAGCTGCTGGTGTTTGTTTGAGTTACAGGATGAATAACTGGAAATTATTTGAATGTCATTTTGTCCTTAAGATATTTGTGTGCCATGTAGGACTGAAGTTTGCAGATATTATAAAAGTTCATATATATATATTAGGTTTTATTTATTTATTTTCAGAGAGATGGGGAGGGAGGGAGAAAGAGAGGAAGAGAAACATCAATGTGTGGTTGCCTCTCTCGTACCCCTAACTGGGGACCTGGCCCACAACCCAGGCCTGTGCCCTGACTGGTAATCAAACTGGTGACCCTTTGGTTTGTATGCTGGCACTCAACCTACTGAGCCACACCAGCCAGGGTGAAAAGTTCTTATGTTTTTAACTGAAGATTTTTAAAAACTTGCGCTGAGTTTGTCAACTGCTACGCTCTGGTTTTACTAACTTACGGAAATTTTCAAACATGCATAAGAGGAGAACAAAATTTTAAAAAACCCACTTTTTGTTAATCTTGTTTTATTGTCCCCTCTTACACATTTTTCCCCCTTGAGTTTTTACATCAAATCCAAGAAAGACATCAGGGTGTTCATTTATAATTAGTTTAGCATGTTTAACTGATAAGGACTTTGAAAAAAATAACATCACCATAATGATACTATAACAGAACAAAATTACCTTATTTCCTCTTGAATTCTAATTGTTATAACTGGCAAATTATGTAAAATATTTACTTAAAAATTTGATTCTGTATATTTAATGCATTGAAGTTTTTGGTATGGTCTAATTTCTACTTTATTTGATCAAGGCTTACGTTTTTTGGGCTTGTCAGTAGAAAAATACTAAGTTCTGTTTGGGGCTTGTAAGAGGAAGAAGGATAACATTGGAGTTCCCTTTTCCCTCCAAACTTATTTTAGTTAACTGAGTGACCAGTGCATATTATTTATCCTTTTCCTTAAAAATTGATGAATCCCCAAAGTAACAAAACTGGCTTTTAGACCAAAGACTTTATAAAGTTTATAACATAAACTTTCATGTGTTATAACATAACACATGAAAAGGAACTCTAGGGATGTTAGAACTTTAGGGAATATTTAGGAGACATGGAAAAGGGCAGGGCAGTCAGCAAGCATTTCAGACTTCGTTTCATGGTCAAATTGGTCCTTTAGTTCCTTACAGATGTTTCCTTAGCCTTGGCTTGCATTTTAATGAACATTTCTTCAAACCTATTTTAGAGAAGGGGAAGAGACATCGGGTACGGTAAAGCGGTTACCACTTCCCCTTGTGTATGTACTGGCTCTCCAACTGAGAAGCAGTTGGTTCTTTTTCCCCCGTCTGTTAATGAGGCTACAGTTCCCAAGCATTGCCACAAGGTGATGCAGTGACTTTGCACATAGCTTCTTCACTGGGTGGTACGTGTGTCTCTGTGGTGTGCATGGGTGAGCACACAGAGTGTATCAGACTACCTGTGGATCATCTTGCTACCTTGATATTCTCAGTGAATGTCAACGTTTTTATAAGCTTGTCTATCTTTCTCACTCCTTTGTGTAAGGAGTGAAACAGAAGAACTGTATGGGAGTTGGAAATTTCGTTTTTACTATTTAAAATGAGTTGATTTTTGTTGTAATTACATTCAAATTATATTTATGTTAACTTTTTTATGACTAGAAGTTAGTGGAATTTAGTTTCAAAAAGTAAGGTAATAACAAGAGTGAAATAACTTGTAAAATTACTATAGTTCTGATCACATTGAAATTTTTTTAAAGGTTGGAGTGTTGAAGAGGGATTAATGAAGGTTATTAACAGGATGATCACAAATTATTTTATTAGTACTTTTCAGATTTATAGGCATTGTGAATATATTTTAAGTCTGAGGGTGTATCAAAAACTTGAATTTTGAGGGGAGGGTTTAAAATGAAATTTGATGTCAATATGTTTATTTAAAACAATGAAAATAATACATTTATATTACTGCTAAAAACTCAGTTTAGTTGTAAGTCCTTTTTTCAAATATATCCCTCATGAATAAAGACTGTTGACTGTATGGTGAGCACTTTCCGAGTCCATTTTAATGCCTTATAAGCAAAGGGACACAGAGATAAATACGTACGAGATGTACGCATACCTTCATGCTCTATTTTATACCTTCAGAACTTTTTCAGTGAAGTAAAAGTGTAAGGGTGGATTATGAATTTTTAAATCACTATTGCAATTGAGGTTAAATAAGTTTAAACTTCACTGTCTTGTTTTATAACAAATAATTGTAGCTTTGTTGATAGAGTTTAGGGAATTGAATTTTAAGAAAAAATGTTTTATTCTTAAATTGCTTTTATTTAAAAACATGGAAAGTCATTCTGATATTTTCTCCTTACTGGATATCTTCCTCAGAAACTTAAATATTCACTCTCTTCATAGAAAAATATTACTGATTCACTTTCCTCAGTTTAGGTAGTTGTATCTATCAGAAGTTGATTTACTTGATTTAGCTATAGTTTCTCTTATTGGTATATTATAATCGGTAGGGAACATTTTTTCAAAACTGGAAACTGGGTAGGTCTTTATGAAACCACTGACTTGAAAAAAGATTATCATTAGCCACTTTTATTTTTAGCATCATGACATCCCCCTGAGCCCAGATTAGCTCACACAATTCAAAGAGACAAAGTAATAGAACTCTTCAATTATTTTAGGCAGAGTTCCCAGTGTTTATAAGTGCTATTTTTTATTTTCTTGAAGGTTTTGGATTACCAGCTGGAGTGTATTAGCAGTTAAGTGTTTCTGTGTAATAGGTTGCTGGTAATAAAGCCTTTTTGTTAGTTCAGAGTTAGGGGAGGAGTGCGAGCTCTTTGCTGCCGAGTTCGGGCAAACCTTGCTCAGGTGGGGAGTCTTACCAACCAACGAACCTGGTATTCTAACACGGGGGCTGCAGGGTTCACCATTGACGGTTTCTTTATGGGATATCTAATATATTGTTTTAGTAAAGCACTGTTTTGATCATAATAGAAGCAGAGAAGACACACGAAGAAAAGTGGATATTTTTGAAGTGCTTGTTATTTCAGAACCTTAAAAATTTGCCTTAGTGTTTCAGGCAGGTCAGCAAAAGGAACAGTTATAAAAGCAAAATGTCTTAGATATTCCTAGCAATAAAGACTTAATACTTGTTAAAATATGAGTGGAGTCTTATTGCTGTGCTTGCTCTGTAGAAACTTCATGGATTTGTGGAGCAGGTTAGAGTAATTTGGTAAGCAAAAACAATCTTGCTCCAGTTTTCTGCATTATTACAGATAGTCCTGTTTTTATGGCTTAGAAGCAAGATTATACTGAGTCTGTGACACATTGTATAGAGAGCTTTTTGAAGTAAATCCTCTGTTGTATCCTTTTTCTCAAAAGTAGAGCACAAAACGACATTTGGATCTTGTAGATTTTTATAGTCTGCTTTAGCCTTTCACCTGCTATCCAGCGCTTGCTGTTCACTAAGCCAGGGAGCGTTTACTGAATCCATAATAGATTTCTACAGTATGTATTTCATGTAAAAATATATACATTTATTTTCTAATCAGTTACTATATGGAAATTGATGGAGGAAAAAACACGAATACTGGTAGTCAGGGTAGGATCATTGAACCCAGAATGAAAGGGGAGAATCGCTGTGGGTAGAGAGGAACACATAGGCTGAGCTCGTTTAAGTAGGTGGCTGCTTTTACAGGGCTTGGGAGGTCTGAGGGGGCACGTGCCAGGAGCCCAGAAGGCAGGCTGGGTCTAGACATCTGTGGACACACAAACGAGTGAGAGATGAGATGGTTGGGTTGGGTCAGAATCCAAGTGGTTGTTCTTTGTCCTGACCACATACAGGATTAAGATTACTTGAAGACATTAAAAGAAAAATGAAGGCATACACACGTGCCCATGTCCAAGTCCCACTTATTGTCTTTTTTTTTTTTTTAAAGATCCCTCATAATTCTAATGTGTAGCCAGCATTGAGAAACACTGGTCCATGATCACAAACATGGGTGAGGAATGCAAGCACTGAGAGATTGGCATCCATTACAGGAACAAACAACCTAGGACAGGGATGGGATGGGTCAGAGTCGGGAGGAAAACAATGAAGTTCCAGGGTCCAACAGAGAACCTCTTGGTTGCAACAGAAGTAAAGGGCAAGGCTTTCCAGGAGAGTTGATAGTGGTTTAAAAGCTTTTTAACGCCCATGTCACTTTCTAAGCCATATGGACATTCTTTATTTCTCGATTTGTCGTGTTTTTATATTTAATCATTTTTAAGGAGGAATTACATTATTAAAAAGTATATATCATCTCAAAAATTATGATTGTTAATACTTACGTAATTTGCACTTAACCCTGTGGAGGTCTAGGCTGATCTGAGAGATACAGACTCTTTTCTTAAATATTGTTCATATATGGGGTGCATAGGTTGAAGGTCATGCCTAGCTGCGACTTCGTATCAATATATGACTAATGTTAAGCCATCATGTTTAAGCCTTCGGTTTGGTTATAACATGTGTTTCATAAGGATGTGTGATACTCAATACATGTGACCCACACTGTAATTTTTTTGAACGCTGGCCTCTTAATGACACATTCTCTAAAGATGAAAGTTTTTCTTAGTTGGGTATCATTCAGCTTGTACGATTTGCTTGTTTCAGATTCACGATGACGTCCTTTCAAGAGGTCTCACAGACTTCCAACTTTGCCCATGTCATCTTTCAAAATGTGGCCAAGAGTTATCTTCCTAATGCACACCTGGAGTGTCACTACACCTTAACTCCGTATATCCATCCACACCCAAAAGATTGGGTTGGTATATTCAAGGTAAGAAAAATTTTCTGCATATTTCTTCTCTCTGGCTACTCGGCATTTTCTTTTAAGCAGGTTGATCAGTAGCTTATAGTAGCTCTGTCTTCACTCTACATTAAGAGTCATTTTTGTAAGTGGGTCATTTTTATAAATGTCAAATGTAAAACATTTTTATTTGTAAAGGTAAACATTTTGTATTTAACAGTGGGATAGTGTACAACAAATGTTGGTAACTTGAATCCATGCTTTCTATGACCAAAAGGTTCAGCCTCACTTAAGGTCTTACGAAAATTTATTTTCAAAATCTTTTTCTTTTTCCATTTTCTCCTTTTCTTACGTGAAAAAAAGGGGAAGAATAGAGCAGGGAAATGAGATTCGGGGAAGGGCATTCCTGGCGGGAAAATGGACTTCATAAGTAAAGGCACCATTTTTAACATACTGGCGTATAGCTACATATAAGTAATTATGCACACACAGCGTGTAAAGTGTACACACGTGATATTGGTGAATGTGGGATTCATTGGGAACATTTCTAAACTCTGCTGTTAAACACAATGCTTAATAAAGGTCTCTGTATCTTTATTTTGTTTGCCCACTTATTTCATAGGGCAGGTTCCTGGAAGTGGAAGTGACATGTGTTTGGCATTGCGTGTTTTTAAGCACTTCGCGTGTGCTGCACCTTGCCCACCATAATGGTTTTGATATGATTTGACAGGCAGACAGGGAGAAAGTGCCCCGGTAGTAACTGTAAGGAGGGAGGAATGCTTGACAAAGTGTTAAGGAATTTGGTTTGCCTAGGATTCCAGTTTCCGAAGAGGAATGAGAAAGGTTGGTTTGGATCATGTTTTGGATTGTTTTAGTCTGAGGAAGTAGTGTTTTTCTTTTTAGTCATCTCTTGAGGATATGTTGATTGATTTGAGAGGGAGGGAGAAAAACACTGGTTGTATGCTGTACCTGCCCCAACCAGGGATCAAACGTGCAACCTTTTTGTGTACAGGTCGAGGCGCCAACCAGCTGAGCCACTTGGCCAGGGCAGGAATAACTAGCTTTGAAGCAGAGAGTAGTAGGGTTTAGAGGTGAACTTGAATCTTGCAGTGCTGAGTAAGAGAAGTCGCCATTAGAAGAGAATAAGAGGCAGAGAGAATGTTTAGATTATCATAATTTCCTAAGTGAGCGAACAAGGGCCTAAAGTAGAATCAGTTGTTAGGTAATAATCCATAAATAGCACTCATAGAATTTGTCAACAGTTAGTTGAATGAATTGGGACTCGGACTCATGCATGACTTGAGTGTATTCTACAAGGAGGGGCGAGGTCGTGAACCAAGCGTTGGGGAGGCCTTGCGTGTGGAGATCTGGTCTCGCTGCTGTGGAAGGCTGTCCTAGGGAGTTGGAGCAGATGAATCAGGAGATGGCTGAGCAGCAGTTCTATCACTTTGTCTAGAGAAGTTCAGCATCCAGAATTGTGAATGAAAATTGTAAATGGAGTATCATTCAGACTGGGAATTGGAGGTGAGTAGTGAATAGGAAGGGAAGTCAGCAGGACAAAGGATTCTTGGGTGGTTTTGGGTGCGTTACTGAAATGAATAAATGACCTTGGTCCAGGTGGATAGGGAGATGATGGGTGAAGTCAGATAAAGGATATAGAGAATAGGTCGAGGTTTTATTGTTTTTAGTTTTTATTCCCTCTTCTTTAGTATTGACTAGTTTTAATTTTAACTGAAATAAACACATAATATGTTTATTACTGTATACTTTGCAGATATCTTTCATCAGAATATTATAGTCCCCATTTTACAGATCTGGGAACTGAGGTCCAGAGTGAAGTGACTTACTCCAAGGTTATTAAACTTGGAACTGAGATTTGAACCTCATGTAAACTGGCACTTAAGACTTATTTTCTGGCAATTTGGTTAAGGGAGAGATCTGGTTATCCAAAGTTAGCAGTAGAGTTCCTAATACGTTCAGTATGAGTTTTAAGGAGTGATAGAATTGAAGTAAAAATACAGGAAAAGCCCTGGCTGGCGTGGCTCAGTGGTCTGAGTGTGGGCCTGTGAACCAAAAGGTCGCTGGTTTGATTCCCGGTAAGGGTACCTGCCTGGGTTGTGGGCAGTGTCCCCAGTGGGGGGTGTGCGGGGAGGGGGGCGGCCACACATTGATGTTTCTCTTCCTCTCTTCCACCCTCCCCCCTCTCTAAAAATAAATAAATAAAGTCTTTAAAAAATTGTAAAATTTGACATGCTTATTAAAATAGAATGATTTTTAAACATATTAACCTGTTTTAACTTCAGGATGCAGTAAAAAACAATATGCTATAAGATAGCACTCTGATATTAAACTACTTACTAATAATCTATATGTTTTTTCCCTTTAGGTTGGGTGGAGTACTGCTCGTGATTATTACACATTTTTGTGGTCCCCTATGCCTGAACATTATGTAGAAGGATCAACAGTCAATTGCGTATTAGCATTTCAAGGTAAGAATTGAAAACTGCAGAACCCGATGAAATTAGGTATTTTATTGCCATTAAAAATGTTGTAGCCATTGTAATTATCTCCTTAGGCATATCTGGTGTACCACAGTTGAGTTAGTTAGTATCTGTTTAACAAAAGTCATGAGTGTAAATATCTATTTTAGGCCTTATGATACTTGATGTAGACATGACAGAGGCTTTTTGCTTGTCAACTTTCATTGAAGAGGGTTGATTTCTTATCAGTTCTTCACTTCTGACGTTCTTTTTCCAAATGAGAAAACAACGCTATTGTTCATATTAGAATAATATAACAAATTAAGGTGAGAATAATACAGGAGTGGGCAAAAGTAGGTTTACAGTTGTGAGTATGCAAAACAGTTTATTCTTGTATTATTTTCCTTACAAACGACTGTGACCCTACTTTTGCCCACCCCTCTATTCTGCATGAAGACCACGAAGATGATTGACAGGATTTATAGAGGGTTTCAACTTAGTATATGCGCTAATTTAATTAGTACATTAATTTTATAGGGAAATTTGCCTATAAAAGAATAAAAATGAGTAATGTGAAATTGATTCTTGTCTTAGTTTGGCACTATGTACAGATTTTAAACAGTACTCTTAGAAATCTGTCACCGAATTTGTTGCAGAGTGATTTTGTATTATAATTGTACTGACTTTGTGTTGTATGATAGCAAATTCTTAGTTTTGTTTACGCCATAGATTCTTTTTGGTCTGGTGATGTTAATGGAAACTTTCAGTATAATATTCAGTACACATAAAATGCATAGAATTGCAAAGGATTCCAGTAGTACTCCATCGTATGGATGCGCGTGTGTTCATCCATTCGTCTGTTACAGGACACCTGGGTGGGTGCCCAGTTTTGGTACTCGTAAAGCTGCTGCAAGCACTCATGCACAGGTTTTTGTGTGGGTGTAAGTTTTCCGCTCATTTGGGTAAATACCAAGGAATGCGATTGCGGCATCATATGTTAAGAGTATGTTTCATTTTGTCAGAAACCACCATCAAATTGTTCTCCAGAGTGGCTGTACCATTTGCATTCCTCCAGCAATGAAGGAAATTCTTGTTATTTTACATCTTTGCCAGCATTTAGTATTATCAGTGTTTTGTATTTTGGTGGTTTATGTTTTTTAAATTTTTTATGCTGAGGTTCGTACTATATGTGTGTGGTGTGAGCATCAGTTGGCAATGTGACCAGATGCTGGGGTACATAAATACACGACCTTATGTACTGCATCACGGAGCCAGTATTCAGAGGGTAAAGTTTGTACTGTGATGTAGGCAAAGATTTACATTCCTGTATGTTTCATGGATTAATGTTACAAATTATATGTGAGGTTTATCTTTTAATTCATAGTCTGTTTTAAAGATAATCAAATTAAAGTGAGTATATTGGAACTGATTTTATTATAATAGTTGTTCTTAAAAGTTATTTTAAATATAATTAGTCTTGTAATAAATAAGTTAACTTACTGAATGTGTTATATTGACTTATGAATTTGTTTATTAGTTACTTAGCAAAATGTTTAAAAGCAGTAAAAAAAAAAAAAAGAAAGAAAAGCCTCCAGTTTATTTCTGTTTATACTTTGAAAGCGTTTTCATGGGAGCTAAGCATAAGTGCAGCAAGTTTTACAAGTTTCTGAAAATTCATCCTGTTAAGTTTTACTTTGAAATTCAGAATTAAAAGCTTCTGTCCACCTAGATATAAAAAAGGCATAATAGAGTCATGAACAACTTATCTACAAAATATTAGAGCAAATACAGATTTTAAGTAACAATATAAGTCACTTTGTTCATTTTATGGATGAGGCATGAGAATCCTGAAATGCAAAATTCAAAACAACTAACAGAAATATGTAAATGTAATTATTTTCTTAAAGAGATCCTTTAAGAAAATCCTGTGTTTAGTATAATTTCATTGCTAATGTCACAGGCTATAAAATCCAACTCAGAGCTTTGTTTTTACTTTTTCTTATTTTCTTTTGTTTAAGAGTTTGTTTATTCATTTTCAGAGAGGTGGGAAAGGCGGGAGAAAGAGAGGGAGAGAAACATCCCTGTGAGAGATACATTGATTGGTTGCCTCTTATATGTGCCCAGCTGGGGACCTGGCCCACAACCCAGGCCTGTGCCCTGATTGGGAATCGACCTGGTGACCCTTTGGTTCACAGGTCGGCACTCAGTCCACTGAGCCACACCAGCCAGGGCTTTCCTATTTTATTTTCAATGTTATTAATCTGATAGGAGCATTGTCTGGATCGCTGTATTACTGTTATTTTTTTAATCCTCACCCGAAGACATGCCCATTGCTTCTGGGGGGCGTGGAGAGAAACATTGATGTGAGACAGAAACATTGATCTGTTGCCTCTCGTTTGTGCTCTGACCAGGGACCCAAACCCAAAATCTAGGCATCTGTCCCAACTGGGAATTGAACCCGTAACCTTTGGGTTTACCCGATGACAACTGAGCCACAGCAGCCAGGACTTTTATAGATAGCTTTAAATTGCAACTCTGAGTAACTACATCTTGTTTCTCAAATGGTATTTGAACCACATTTTTTAGTATTTTTGTAAGTTTCTAAAATTAGACCGTGATTATTTAGTTTGTAGAATTTCTGTTGTCATAATACCAGAGCTGATTAGTCAGACTACATTTTTGTTTTCTATTTAAACTTTAAAAATAAGTCTAGTGGCCTTACTTGCAAAGTTACTGAGACATGGATTAATAGTTTTAATAGTAGATGTGAGGAGGGTGATATTGTTAAAAACTTTAAAAACTCTTGCCAGATGTACCTCTGTATTACTCATCTGAAAACTTTATATTTTGAAATAGTTTTAGATGTAAAGCTGCAAAACTAATACACAGAATTAACCTATACTCTTTAACCAGCTTCTCTTAATTTTAACATCTTGTATAACCATAGTACATTTACTTAAAAAACAAAGAATTTAACATTGGTGGAACACCTTTGAATAAAGTACAAACCTCATTCAAATTTCACAAAGTTCCTATTGGTGTTTTTCTCTGTTCCTGGTTTTAATCCTAAACCCCACATTACATTTAGTTGTCATATCTTCTTGGTCTCTTCCAGTCTGTGACAATTCCTCATTCTGTCCTGTCTGTCTTTCATGACCTTTACAGTTTCGAATAGTGCGGGTCAGTTTTTAGATTTCCTTTCTTCCTTTTTTTTTTTTTTTTTTTTTTTTGTAGCTTGTTTCTTATTTTGGGTTTGTCTAATGCTTTGTCATGATTGTTTTGAGGTTATACGTTTTTAGGAAGACTACCATAGAACTAATGTACCCTTCTTAGTCTGTTGTATCAGGGAGTACATGATGTCCATGTATCTTATCACTGGTGATACTACTCTTGATCACTTGGTTGAGGTGTGTCTACTGGGTCTTCTCAGTGCGAAGTTAGTATTTTTCCCTTTGTTGTAGTTAATGACTATTATGCAGGAGGTACTTTGAGGCTAAGGAAGTATCTTGTTTCTCCTCAAACTTTCACCACTCATTTTAGGATCCATCACTGGGTCTTGCTCACAACATTTATTGTTGTTGTGTTTGCCTAGTGATGCTCTTGCATTCTGAGTCTCTGCATATTTATTAGTTGCAATTATGTTAGGAAAAGTCCCCTTCTCCATGGACTCATGGATATTTAGTCTATGGAATAAAGTCTGACATTATCATTTTTGTTGCTCAGATTGTTCTAGCTTTCTGTGGTCCTGGGCAACTTCATCAAGTGGGCTCCTGTGTTTTTTCGACATTCTTCTCTCCCTGTTCGTTCTAAAGGACTTCTTACTTCCAAGTACCAAATGATGTTCTAGGTTTGCCTTGTATTTTTTCTGCCTCTCCCTCTTCTTTCTAAAGAGAAAGGCCAGCAATTTTTTTAAGAATGAAATCAAGTGAAATAGATATCATAATAATGAGACTGAAAATTTTAAGATATAAAAGAATAACAGGCATAGTGATTACAGATTTCTGAGTAGATAGTAATATCCAAGATAAGGTGAATACATTCATTTTTGTATGTTCATTTCACAAGCACTTAATGCTTCCTTTTTATTTTTACAAGTCATTCTGGGGGATCCCAGAATTTTTATATTATATATCTGCCTTCGATATTTCTGAGGTCTTGGTATAGGACATAAAACATGCATATAATGAATAGTAATATAAGGTCTTCTGTGGGGTTTTTTTTTTTAAATGTAAAAAATCATGGGAGCTTTGGAGAGGAAGTAAATTGATATTGTGCTAGGGTAATCCAGCAAAATTTAAAAGAGAAGATAACAATTTAGTTGAAGAAAGAAGGAGCAAAAGCTGAGCATGTATTTGTCAGGTATTGGGCTGGATGGTATAAGTACATTATCTGTAGATACTTGGGAACTCCAGGATGGACGTCTTTGTGTCTCTGTTACAGGTAGGACGCTCTGGGGCTCCGGGAGGTTAGGGGAATGATAGCGGTAGGGCTGGAGTCCAGAGTCAGTCTGTGTAGTTCCAAAGCTTATTTTGTTACACAGCATCGCCAGACCTCATTCTCTGTTCTGTCATTACACAGTTCGTATGTGTAGCACTTTCCTTTTGTAAATATCTCCCTTTTACATGTAACGAATTGAGGGGAGATTTCTTTAAATGGTATATTCTCACCCCTAATAATCCTCCTAGATGTTTGTGCTGGTTCTTCCCTTGCTCCTCCACCAGCCTTCCTGTCATTGAAAACTACATACTTGACCCTCTCTCAGATGAGTTAGTTTTGCTCTTAGTGAGGATTTGTGGAAAGAATATTCTGGGGGTGTAAGCTTAGGCCGAAAATAAGAAAACTTGGGCATGTTAAAGGAAGAAAGGATGATAATCCAGTTTGGATAATTTGTGAAAGACAGGAAAGACATACCCTAAATGCCTAGACAGGGTCAGGAATGAGAGGAGATGGCAAGTATTGTTAAATTAAATAAAAATAACATTTCATTAAAGGAAGTTTAATGATTTTTGTTTGTCACCTTTCTCTTAGGATATTACCTTCCAAATGACGATGGAGAATTTTATCAGTTCTGTTACGTTACCCATAAGGGGGAAATTCGTGGAGCAAGCACACCCTTCCAGTTTCGAGCATCTTCTCCGGTTGAAGAGCTGCTTACAATGGAAGACGAAGGGAACTCGGACATGCTGGTGGTGACCACCAAAGCCGGCCTCCTCGAGGTTGGTGCCAGCAATGAGCTAGTGGTCTGTGGATACTTCTGAGAACAGAGCATAAGAGCCTGTGTTCGTTAGCATTTTAAGAATTCCCAGGTTATGCAAGGGTATAACCTAAGAAGAAAATGCTTTTTAACTAAAATAAACTTACTGTGTTATTTTTGAAATACTTTAAAAGTCTGTCACAAGTATATTGAGTTCACTGTGGCCAGGACTGTCCCCAGGGCCTGTCAGCATTCTGTGCACAGTCGTTGTGCAGTAGTTGAGAGAATTTAGACCTAAAGCTTTCCTGACGTTTCCTCCCCCTAACCTTTCTCCTTTGGCGGTGGCCTGATCCATTACTTGTAGAATAGTACAGATTTGGGGGGTGAGGCTGGCGGGAAAGGGGTGCAGAGCAGGAAACCTGCCCTTAGTTGTGAACTTGATGTTCCGTACCTCGGGTGCGCTCTGTCCCAAGTGCGGCAGTGACTTAGGGAAGCGTCCCCGTCTCTTCAGTTGAGGGTGAGTATTTTTAGAGTGATTTTTTCCCCTTGTCATCTGATCAAATGAATAAGCTTGGATTAACCACAGTTTAAAAAGAAAAGGTGTAAAGCTTCTTACTGTTTTTTTAATTGAATATTTTGGAGTCATTGCATTGGCTCCAATAGAAATTTACTCTGCATATGGTCCAGTAATGCCTTATGTCTTAATTCTTAGTAGTTATTGAAGAAGAAAATCGAACATTTCTTATTTTAAGATATTTCTCAATATCTCTCCTACTAGAGTGTTACATTTGTATTTCTGTGAAAAACTGCTGCTTTAGTTGGTTCAGCATATATATTTGGTTAATTTATATCCACATTTAGCCTGTGACGGGTCACTGCTTTTTGTTTATAGTCAGGAATTTTTTATATATAAATATTTTATGCCTTTGATTTTATCTTATTTACTTTCAGAAACAGATTAGAGAAAAAAAGACAAGTTATAGATAAAATACTTTAAATAAGGCAGTTGAACTAAGACGACTTGAAGGAACCAATCATTTCTTGTGAATTCTTCTGTATCTTCCCTCCCTGCTTCCAGAAATTCTTCTCTTATCTTAAATAAAGAAATGTAACTTTTATAGGGTGCCTAAAACATTTTGTGTTGACAAGTGCTCGATGATCAAGGTTTTTTGCCTGGCGTTTGAATGCTCGTCAGAGATGCTGAAACAGGCCCAGCTCGTAAGAAGAATGCAGTTAGTTTATATTGCAGTGTCTTTGGATACTTGTGAGACCACCCTGAGTTCAGGGCTGCAGACGGAGAGCGGGATTTGGGCACCGGCGTCTCTCGTGTGCGCTCCTCCTAAGTAAATCGGGACACTGTTCAACTTATTTCACTTCTTCCTACTCACAAAGAAAATGTAAATTGCCATCTCTTGGGGAAATATTTCTGAGATGAAATGTTTTTATATTCTGACCAGTTTTTGGACAAGCCTTTTAAGTTTCCATGTTCATCTTCCTGGCTGGGTGCCCTGCTGGTCCGA
The DNA here is from genome assembly GCA_028533065.1 of Trachops cirrhosus. Lineage (NCBI taxonomy): Eukaryota > Metazoa > Chordata > Mammalia > Chiroptera > Phyllostomidae > Trachops > Trachops cirrhosus. Next base: position 10,530,396 of record CM052549.1, on the reverse strand, counting down.
GCGTCGCTCTGGGCACCAGAGTGTTGTGGGGGCGGTCCCCTGTCGGCGCACAGACCTGGGTTGCGGGTTTGAGCCTGGTTGGGATGCGTATGGGAGGCAACCCGTCCGTGTTTCTCTTTCTCTCCTTCTCCCTCTCCAATGAATAAAAACATATCCTTGGGTGAGGATTTAAAAAAAAATCCCACATTCATCAACATCTTTAGTGATTTTTAGCTAAAACTGCACAAAATTAGTACAAACGACATTATTACCTAGTGTACTGTTGACATTAAAAGTGATTAATAAAACAATCCTTCAACATGTAAATCTTGACTGGATCCTAGATTTTTTTAAAAATTGATATTTTAGGTATAGTGGGGGATATTTAACTGTGGACTATCCATTGGATGTTATAAAATTATTCATTTTCTTAGCTATTATAAAGGTAATAGTTGAAGAGGAAATTTACTGGGAGGTGCTTGCTCTGAGTTCTTAGGGGTGAAGGGTCTGCAGTTTCGTTTCAAATGGTTTATCCCCCCATTACATAAATAAACTTAAGTACTGAATATAAAGGGAGATAAAATAAACATGGCAAAATATTAATGAATTTAGGTGATGGGTGTATGGGAGTTCATTGTAAAATTTTAACTACTATATGCTTGAAAGATTGAGGGCAGAAATTTGACTTTTATACATTTTTATCTAATTTGAATTTCTTTTAAAAACATCTCCTTCAGGTTCAGTAAACTCTTCAGCTAGTAAATGCCAGTTAAATGAATTACTGGGGAAAAGTGGTTCTTTTATGATGTTTCCTTGCACTATATCAAGACATATCTATATTTTTAAGCTGTCAGAAAGTTTAGAGGCAAAAATCATTTCTTTCAAAAAATAGGTAAGGCATGAAAGAAGTTCAGTGAATAAATCAAGTTTTCTCTTTTGAGGACATTTATTCCGGTTATTTTCATTTCGTGTGATGAATGAGATAGAAGGGTCATTCTAAAAATTTTCACCGTTCTGTTTTCGGAAAAGCTGTTCTAGAGTTTAGTCAGTCAGTTCCCGTGCGCCTGGCAAACTGGCCCGGGTGCACTGTCGCCGTGGGAGAGCTCTGCGTGTTAGCGCCGCCGCCGCCTCGTGAGGCCTTAACCTGAACGGGCGGTCTTCCCCTGTCTGCGTCCACAGTGTGGTTGTAAGGGAAGTTTTAACCATCTTAGGTCTCTTAATTGAGTAATTTTTTAGAATATTGTAGTTCAAATTTTCCTGAACTGAGTAACTATTGATGTTCCCATGATAATCAGTTACATTAATATATTGTTACAGTCTGCATTTTAGTACTAAAATTTGCCTTTGCTTACAAAGTTTGTTTTAGTTTAGCCAAATAAAGGCCATTATATATAGACATTTATTACCTTACATAGTATATTACAGAGCCAAACCTTTTAATAGTAGCCCCATAGTTGAAGGCCTTATATAACATAAGAAGTTCTTATAAATTCAAGTTTTCCATAAGTTTGCATTCAAGAAGAGATACACATTTTCTTATTATTATTCAAGATGAGAAAAGCCCAGAGTCAAGTCATTTATGAAACTTTATGCTTTTAGTGCTGATTTGAAAAGTGCTTAGTATGAAATTTCATAATAAAATTATGTACCAAAAGTAAAATTTTGTATTTTTAATTTTTCTTCTTTGCCTAACCAAAAAGGTCTAAATTTATGATCCATGAACTTTTCTGCCTGAATGCTAAACAAGGTTGATTGATGTAAAGTATATGTAACAGTTCTTTCTGTGGATTTCTTTACTATTTTTTTGAAATGGAAAATAGTTTGTAACATATGGGGGACAGTAAATGGTAATGGAAAAATACAATAAAACATTTTTTAAAATTTAAATTTTTTATTTTACAGTTGAAAATTGAGAAAACCATGAAAGAAAAAGAAGAACTGTTAAAGTTAATTGCCGTTCTGGAAAAAGAAACAGCACAACTTCGAGAACAAGTTGAAAGAGTGGAAAAAGAACTTAGCCATGAAAAAGAAAGATGTGACCAACTTCAGGCAGAGCAGAAGGTTAGTTGTGCCTTATGTGGCTGATGGGAGTTGATACAGTACATGACCGGAAGCCCACTTTTTCCCAGAATTGAACCAGTTAAAGTGAGTGAAAACCCTGTGTTGAAAAAAAAATAGCAGTCAGATACTTATACAGAAGACAGGTCAGTTTCTGTCAGCCTCCTGCCACAGCTGCTTTTATGTTGTAAATGCTTGAAATTTTGGATTTTTGGTACAAGGCTTGATGATTTAGTGCCTGACACCTATTTCTAGATGCTTAACATCTAATTGTAGAGTATTTGATTGATTTTGAGGGTAGGGGTTGGAAATACAATTAGGAATGATAAACTCTGAATAAGGGAAAATAAAATAAAGTTACTTTTCCAAAAAGCAGAATTCAGTGAAATGAGACATTGTATTAGACAGAATTTTGAAATCCTTGATGTGGGAAATTCTATAAATTATCCTGAAAACATCTAATTAATATTAGTGCATTTTTTGAGCTAAGAAAAAGAGAAGTGTGAGTATAAAGCAGTGAGATTTCATTAGAGACACAAACGGATTTTAGTGGCGGAAAAGAAATGAATGGTGGCTGAATAACTTAGTCATTGACTTGTTTGTTCGCTGTTTTCTCAAGAAAAGTAATTTGTTGGTTTTGACAAACTTAAACGGATTGTGATTACATGTCTCACTCACAAACTAACCAGCTGCGTCGTACTTCCGTCTGTCGACAGCATTGACCCGTTGTCCCCTGAGGATGGGTCTGTTCCATTATTCTTTACCAAGGCCCCGGGTAGTTAACAATTGTTCATTGACCCATTAGTGCAGTGAGTCTCGACAGTTTTACTATTCCAGTGCAGTGGTTGCATTTGCACACTTCTGCAGAGATGCTGTCAAACAGGGCTTAAATTCTGAAAAGATGTCTCTTGCCTTATTCTATTTGGGATTGCTCTTTGGAGTTAGAGGGTAGACAGTATGTACAGCTTTAAATCTCCTTATGAATATGTGTGGTCTTCTGCCTATGACCAAAATGCCTTTTTAGTTGAAGATACGTAGCTGTTCTCCCAGTTTTACACTTGGGGAGCACTCGGAGTCCTGCAGCCGGAGTGTCCTGCAGTAGGAGCAGGGTCTTCTCTTTGGTTAAGGAGCTGCTTTCTTACTTGAACTTTTGAAGCAGGTACATTAAATACTAAAATTTAATAAAAGCTCATCATATGTGCCTGCTTGACTCTTAGGGCATTCAGCTAAATTTTTATGTTTGTTTCGGCTTCTTTGAGTGATCGTCCATACCTCTGAGGCACAGTGGCAGGAGCATTGCTTTATTGGTGTGATTACCAGTTGGAATAGTGATCTGTGCTAAAAGAAGCGCGTGTTAACCTTGGTAGTGTCGTGTGGAACCTGATTTGTCATTGGGGTTAACGGTGGAAAGTGAGATGTGAAAAATGAAAATGACTAATTAAAATTTTTCCCTTTCATTTTTGTTTCCTGACCCTTTGGTGGAGAAGTGAGTGAAATCAGCAAACAGGATGTAGGAACAAATGCAGGGAGAAAATTGTTTAATTTAGTATATGTAAATGAATATGTAAATTTTACATTTCAGGTCTAGTATTTAGTTTTATATACTTTTGATGGGACAAAGGTGGGATTAACATTTAAGAGTACATAGATTTTTTTAAAGATGTGTGTTTTTCTTACTAATTATGTTTCTCAAAAGACTTTATTGTTGTTTCTAAGGAACTTACTGAAGTTTCAGAAAATTTAAAAATGGAAAATGAAGAACTGAAGAGGAGATACAATTATGCTACATCCAAAGCTGTCAAGCTGGAGGAAGATATTGTGTTAGTGACAAATAAGGCAATTGAAAAGGAAACTGAGTTGGACAGGTATTTCTGACACTTTTTTTAAAAGATTTTATTTACTTGTTTTTAGACAGGGAAAGAGACGGAGAGACACATCAAGGTGTGGTTGCCTCTGGCGTGGTCTCTACTGGGGACCTGACCCCGCAACCCAGGCGTGTGTCCTGACTGGGAATCGAACCAGCGACCCCCCTTGGTTCGCGGGCCGGCACTCAGTCCACGGAGCGACACCAGCCAGGGCACTTCTGACATTTTTAACAGACGCTTTTGTGTTTTAAAAATGTTATATTTAACAAAGGTTTTTTCTTTATGTTAATGTTCCTTTACCTTAACTCAGTTTAAAGGACAAACTCAGGAAGGCACAATGTGAACGAGAACAACTTGAATATCAGTTGAAGACAGAAAAGGATGAGAAGGAACTTTATAAGGTAATGTATTATTTCTGGTTTTGTTATTTATCTGCTGTGTAAGAAGTTACTCTAGCACTCAGTGGTCAGAAATTCGGGAGCAGCTCGGCCGCGTTGTTGCAGCTCAGGGTCTCTTGTGTAGATGCAGTTGGGGTGTTGGCTCAGGCTGCAGTCACCTTGCGGCTTGGTGGGAACTGGGAAATTTGCCGTCCGGGTGGCTCGCTCACGTGACTTCTGGCAGGAAACCTTTCAGTTTCTCGCTGTGTGGCCTCTTCAGTAGCTGCACAATGTGTCCTTACAACACGCAACCAACTTCTGCCGGAGTGGGGGGAGGAGGAAGTTGGATTGGGAGTGACGAGCTAGTCTCCAAAGCTGTGCACTGAAGCAAGTCACGTGGTCTAGCTGATGGCTCAGGGAGAGGGGCGTAGGTCCCGTGGCTGGAGGAGAGGAGTATCAAAGGGCTTGAAGATGTATTTTAAAACTACTGCATTGTGTATAGTTCATAAAAGTTCACTTGCAGGAAAACAGTTAATTTTCCGGTATTTTAGGTACTTAGCAGATAGTGTATAATAAGTCAAAGAGGTTTAATGGTGACAGGGTACCTGTTCATCAGAATGTATATAACTAGTTAGGTTCCTCCTGGAGGAACACCAGACCTTAAGGAGAGTCTTACTTGGTTTTAGTGGTGAACGCCACGTTCATGTCTTAGAGTTTGGCTTTTGGACTAGTCTTCAGGGACTGTCACTTCAAAAAGGATACTCTCACTGATGACAGATATTTATCTTTTGTGTTTTTTCTTTCTTTTCTTCTTCAGTGATTCTGAAGTATTTATCTTAATTGTCAGTAATGTTGTAGATGCAAATTGGGACTTATTTATCTTAAGTGGCTCATAAGCAGTTCCTGATAGTTTCAGATGAAGAATTTCAAGAACATTCTGGTTATCAGTACTATCTGGATAAATCTGGCTATATCTGATCTCTTGATTAGATTAGAAAAGCACCAGTTCGTATTTGATTAAAGATAAAAACGTAACACTGCATATAGTCAGTATCTGAGAGTCACTATTTGTACTGAGAAACTAGAATATGATTTGTTGTATTGCCACTGGTTCCTACTTGCCTTTGGTGGTGGTGGTTTTTTAAAAGGTAAAAACGCTGAGTCGTGGGGTGGGGTAGAGCAGAGCACGGGTAGAGGCGTGGAGCTCGTCCTGGGTGAAAACCAGTCTTTCTCACGACAATGGGACGACCGCTTGAGTTGGAGCGTGCACGGGTGTGTATTTACCACTTCGAAACAGGAAGAAAAATAGCTGAAGATTCACTGGTGGGTGATTATATGATTTGACTGTAAGAAAAAGTTTACAGAAATGTTTGTTTTTTTAACAAGATTTTGTAAAAAGGAAACAAAACATAATACAGAGGAAGAATGGATGCATGCAGTAGGATTACCATTTATATGGTGCTTTTGCAAACGACCTCAAATGCAGTTTTTTAAAATTATAAAGCATTTTTTAACTAAATGAAAACTGGGCATCTGTAATAATTTTTAATTTAATGTTGTGAATGTCAGTGAGAACGTTTCAGTTTTGTTGCCAGAAGACCTCGGCTTTATTTCTCTGGATAATTAAGTGCTCCCATGTTGTTTTCCTTTTAGCACAGTGGGAGATAATAAGATTAATAGGATGTTTGTGTCTTCATTTTAATTCAGCAATAAATAAAGTGAATCCTTAAAGATACACTGTTTAGTATTGAGAAGTAAGCCAGTATCCTGATACCTAGGATGACTTAGTTTGGAAGAAGATAATAACCCTGTCACCTTTCACCAGCCTTTCTTTCTCTCTTCTGTTCTGAGAACAGCACGTGGATATTTTATAGAGGGTTATACCACATTTTAGGGTAACCACATTTCAGGGTAAATCCAGCGATTATTTTTTCTTTTCTATTCTAAATTATTTGTCTCTTATCTTACTGTTCCACATTTTCTGCAAACACTTTCCATGTGTTGATTGTACACCTGAATGACAAATCCTTTGCAAAGGCTTGGCAGGGAGGAAAGAAGGGCAAGAATAAAATGTCTTGGAGATTTATTCTTTTACACTCTTCTAATGTCTTTGGTTTTCTATAAGTATTAGAAGTTGGGATCAAAGTGACATCGAACTTTTCAATTTGAGTGCACTCTCAGGCACCCCCCACCAAGTGTTCTCTGAATAGTATTTTATTTGTATTGTGTGTACCCCGAAAATTGGAAGTAAAACTCTTCCTTAGGGATTTTTGTTTTGTGTTATTTTGGCAAGGAGATTCCACTTACTGAGTTTGATAAGACATTCTTAACCTCAGAATTTCCCATCCAAGTTGTTCATGTGAGCTCCAGAGAGATTCCTTTCTCCCCTTCCTCTAGCCCCTGTTGGATCATATGACCCATTGCTGCCCCATCAGAATTTAGAGGAATTGGTAAAACACTTCCATGAGCTAATGACTATGAAAGTTAGGTGGCATTTTAAAGTGATGCTGCAAAGGTGTTGGCTGCTGAGCCTTTCAGAGAACTCCGAGTTCTGTTCTGTCCTTGTGAGCAGAAACTAGTCTTTCAGCATTCCATACATTTAAAGAGTAAAGTGCAAGCAGTATGTTAAACCATTTATCTGTGGTACTCTTACCCAAAGCAAGATGATCCTTTATAGTGGAAACTGTGTGTGTACTCTTTATAATTTCAGTTAATGGAATTTGACTTGTATATCCATTGTGAGCAAATGAGCAGCCACGGCCAAAGTTCTTGGGGAAAATCTATTGGGGTAATTAATCAACAAATATATTTTTCAGCACACATAGGAAGTAAGTGATACAGTAGTTTTCAGAAGCAAAAAATGAATTGCTTGAGATGTTTTGTAGAATCTCATTATGTCTTTATACCTGAATATGTCTGTAACATAATCTGTTTCTCTAAAAGAACAACCCAATCCATATGCAGTTTTCAAAGAAAAGATTTTATTTATTTATGTTTAGAGAGAGGGGAAGGGAAGGAGAAAGAGAAGGAGTGAAACATCTGTGTGAGGTTGCCTTTCACATGCCCCCCACTGGGGACCTGGCCTGTAACACAGGCATGTGCCCTGACTGGGAATCGAATCCATTTGTGATTTTTTAAAAAGAAAACTTATTAAATCAAAGGCTTTGGAGACCAAGTAATAGCGTTCGACCTTAGAATTACTAGTCTTCATGGAAAGTTTAAAGCAAAGAAGCTCAGCTAACCACTTGGCTGAACTTGGGTCTCCTGACGGCACGTGTGGTGAGTCTTCCCATCCCTTAACCGTATTTGGGTCAGAGATGGATAGTGGTAGTATTTTAAATTTTGATTTGGGTTATGGAGTTAGAATATTCTTGACATTTCAAGCATTGTTGCAGGTACATTTGAAGAATAGAGAAATAGAAAACACCAAACTTGTGTCAGAGGTCCAGACGTTAAAGAATTTAGATGGAAACAAAGAAAACGTGATCACTCATCTCAAAGAAGAGCTCGGCAGACTGCAGCTCTGTCTGGCTGAAAAGGACAGCATGCAGAGGGCCTACTTGCTGACCACCGCAAGTAAGGTGAGTGCTTCTGCAACGCGCATTCGAGTGTTGGAAAACGTTTCCTCTCTCAAATGTATACAATCTGGTGGTTTCTGTTTTTTTATTGAGTTTATTGGGGTGACATTGGTTAATAGAATTATGGGTTTCAGGTGTACAATTCTATAATACATGGTGGTTTCTATTTTTAATCTTCTCTCCCCCAGCCTTTTCTTTTGAAGACGTTTAAACTTGTAAGAAAAGTTGGAAGAACAGAACAGGGAATATGTATGTCCTCGTACGTACGTCCTCAAGAAAAGGCATAGGTGTTCTGTACATTCTGTTGCAGTCATAGCCAAGATTACAGTTTCAGTTTCATTCTTGGTGATGATAGGTTTACTCATTTGTTTGAAGTTCCGTCCGCCTGTCTGTCCATTGTGTTAGTTTCCTCTCTGGGGTTTTTGAGTAATCTGTGTGGTGGCACTTGAGACCATGTGAACAGCCGATTCCCCGCTGAGTGGTCTCCCACTCAGTGTTTTTCATCCTGTGACCTTCACCTGCATCAGCTGTCACATTAATGACTGCAGAGGGGTGGTTTAAAAATCTGTCATTCTTTCATATTTGTTAGTAGGTATTCTTTTAGTTGCGCTGTCTCCCTTCCATAGATCGCTGTGGTCTTTGGAGGCTTTTTTGTTCAGTGTATTATACATTATCATCATCGTTCTTTTTTATACTCAAATCGTCCCATATGTAGCCAGGGGGTTTTCAGACCTACTTTTGTGTCTTTTTGATATATCTCCTTAATGCTTTGAATGCTTAATTGTTTTGTGGCACAATTGTATGTTACCCCTGTAGGTATTAGTCATTTTTCCAGCTCTGTTTTTCCTTCAGTAGGAAATGGTATTTTGAAACCAGGAACTGGATACTGTTGCTACTAGGGGTTGTACTTTCATTGGATACTTGAAGCTTTTAACTTATATTGATGTGTTCAATTCAAATCTAGTACTTTAGGAGTTCTTCCTTACCTTTCTCTATTTCATATTTATATATCTCTTCTACCAGTGTGAAAATCTTTTTTCCCCCAAAGCATTATTATATTTATGTTTTCTACCCAGCTATACACACCAGTAGATTCAAATTATGTCAATGTCACTTCCAACAATAAGTCTCCTAAATAAAATTAAGATCGTTTCCAGCTCTTTTCTTAGAGTGTATTTCACTAAGGATGTACCAGGGTACCATGTTCAAAAGTTACTTGAATGAATTTTTAACATACTTACGAATTTACAGTACAGTTCAGTTTATTATTTGTATTTAGTTTTAAGATTTGTTTTTACAATCCTAACCTTTTGATTTAATTTTTAAATACGTAAAAACAGTTGCATCATACAAAAGTCAAAGTGATACAAAAAATTTACTCTGCTGTCTCAGTCTCTTCCTTTTAAAAAAACCCCTTTTAAACTGCACCCACAGGTAGACACTGTCTTCAGTGTTCAGTTTGTCCTTCTTATGTTTCTTTTTTGTAAAAGTAAGCTCACGTGCACGCGTGTATGTGCATACCTTCGTGATCCCCTTCTTTCTTACGAAAGGGGCGTGATGCTGTGTGGTTTGGGGGTTTTCCTTAAGTGATTAGAAGAGTCATTTATACCACAGTGTTATTACACCCTTTTCCCCCTCTTGATATCTGGAAACCGACAGTATTTACATAATTAGATCTAACAGCGCTATACCTACAAAGATTTCTCCACCCCAACATTACATAAATAATCATTGACATTTCCTTCTAAGGAGCTAGCAATTTAAAAACCAAGTGGGTTATACTTTTTCTGAGTTTACAGATGAAAATAGAAAAGTTGAATAAACTAGATTTATTGAGCTCATAATGTGTAGTTAACATTAAAGGAAATAGTTTTATGACAATTTTAACTTTTTTAAGTTTTAGGAGGTGCTTAGTTTTCATTTTCAGTGCCTCATCTTTGCTATTTGCATATCAATATTTTTTAAAGCTAAATTTTAAATCTGTATTCTCATAATATATAATGGTATATTAATATATTGGGTTTTTTTTTAGGTTCGATTGTAAGAAACATCTTTTAAGACAATTTTTTGAGTTACAAAGAGGTTTTTGAAATTAACTGCAGCTGGAGGGGATCTGGGCGGGGGACTAGAGCTTTCGTTCAGTGTCAGTTTAGCCAGGCCATCAGAACCCCGGGCGGTCACCCGACTCCCTGTCCTTCAGTTTCCTCGTGTATAAAGTGGCGGCAGTGATGCCCAGTGCGTAGGGTTGTTATGTGGGGACTCCAAAACAACGTCACATCTTAAGGTTTTTCAAGATTCATATACTTTATCTGAGTTCTGAGTAGAAAAGTAATAATTAATTTGAAAATTTGGATCTGTTGTAACTGAGTGAAATTGTTTCTGTTTCTGCTTTTTACCTGAATGTTTGAATTAGAAATCTGTTTATCTGCCTTTCTTCAGGAAGATACATTGATTTTAAAGGAGCAACTTCGTAAAGCAGAGGAACAGATTCAAGCAACTCGCCAAGAAGTTGTCTTTCTGACTAAAGAACTCAGTGATGCTGTGAACGTGAGAGATAAAACTATGGCCGACCTGCATACCGCGCGCCTGGAAAGTGAGAAGGTCAGGAAGCAGTTGGCCGATGCGGTGGCTGAACTGAAACTGAATGCTGCAAAGAAGGACCAGGTGAAGCAGGTTAATTTTGAGTTTCTGTTTTGATCAGAACTCGTTGTAAGAATGAATTATGTTAGAAGAAATCAAGTCAGATTCCTGATGAGAATTTTAAGTTTCCATTAATTTTTTTCAGTCATTGAAACTTCCTGGGTTGAAAATAATACAAGTTTTAATAAAAACTGCTGTAAACAAATTTCTGATAGTAAAAGCTGCTCTATTACTGTTAATTAAGCTTTCTAATATTAGGTATATATCACTTTGTTGGAATTTCTTATTCACTAGCTGCATAAAAAGGTATTATGGTTACTTCACAGAGTCATACTTGCTCCTCAGGAGGTGGATTATTCTTTTCTAGTTTTTTAATGAATCTTAGTCCTAAGAATGTAAAGCTGGATTTATTAGGAGAGCTAACTAATAAGGCTCTGTAGCCAGAACTCCAAAACACATTTAAACAGCCAGAAAGAAATACGTGAAAGTGAAATTTTAATTTACTGCTATGTTATGATAGAAAGTTTTTATCTTTTTCTCAGAGGAAACGTTTGTTTATTTCTCTCTCAGGAAAAAACGGACACACTGGAACATGAGCTGAGAAGAGAAGTTGAAGATCTGAAACTCCGTCTTCAGATGGCAGCAGATCATTACAAAGAAAAATTCAAAGAATGCCAGAGGCTCCAGAAACAAATAAATAAGCTTTCAGACCAATCTGTAAGTGTAACTGAATTCATACTTCGTGAAATATTTCTTTTATGTATATTTTCATATCAAATTTACAATATTCTAAACATCCTTTTTAATATAATTTACCTCTACTTGGTTTTAAGTCATTGGTCTAATATGGTAATGGTAGTTTTTTTTTAATCTGGAATTTTTATTTGTTGGAGAACCAACAAAGGGCCAGAGCAGGGAGAAAAGAGAGCCCTCTTTTCTTCGCCATTTTCCTCTAAGTTGATAAATGTGTTTTTCACTTTAATGGTCAATGCATGTTATTGGATTGCTCTTTGTGGCAATGACGCCTGTCCACAGTGAGACTCACCATTGATCAGTTGTCATTGATGAGTTCTTTCTTCCTGTTTGTATCCACTGGATCAGGAAGAGTGAAAAAGCGTCAACTAATTGTTTGCATTGCATTTGAGGGTGGGTAGGCGGATTTAATAAGATCAAAGATAATGTTTCTGTCTTTATCTGCGTGTTTTAATATGGGTCCACAAGTTGTGCTCAAATATAAGGTTTCTTAGGTAATTGAGTCTTGGAAAGGAAGAAACACACTTGAAACCTCAAATTGAAAATGATACCACAATTCTCTTTACTAACCAGATTTACTGGAAAGACAGTTTTATTTGTACCGGACTGTATGACACAGGTGATATTTTCTCAGTCCTTTGAAATCTGAAAGGAAACCAAAGAAGCAAGAAGTGCATGAGATAACGTAGGAAGGGTGTTGTGGGGGGAAAAATTACACTTTAAGTATGACCCACGTGTTTATAGATTTTGGTTTCAAGCCTTTAAGTATATTATGACTTTGTAGTAGAAAATGTGTGAGATTTCTGTGAAGGGCTTGTTTTGGTGGTATTTTGATTTTTTTTTTTTTTAAGATTTTACTTATTTTTAGAGAGGGGAGGGGGGTAGAAAGAGGGGGAGAAACATCAATGTTTTGACAAGAAAAAAACAAGGTTTTCTTCTTTGTAATGTGAGTAAAGCGATGTGGCTTTTAGGGCAGTTGCAGCTTGTAGACTTCCAGGACCTCTTGATAATGATGATTATTTACATAATGACTGAAGAGAGGACATACAATTCATTTAACATCACTTTTCTACACATTTTGACTAGGCCAATAACAATACTGTCTTTACCAAGAAGACTGGGAATCAGCAGAAAGTGAACGATGCCTCTGTGAACACAGACCCAGCCACTGCTGCCTCTGCTGCTGGTGCGAAGCCGCTGCCTCCTGCAGGTAAAGGTCTTCCAGGCTTTGTGTGCGGTGTCCTGCCTCGGAAAGTGTTTGAACTCGCTTTTACTGATTGGTTTCAGGAGTAAGAATTTTAGGGAGTTCATAGAAATCACAGAAATCAAGTCAAATGAGGGAATTGAGGCAAAGGGAAAGGAAGGGTTAACAGTAAGATAAAGTCATGCACGTGGTGAGTATGCGAATTGTGAGCGTGAACTAGTGTGTCTTTACGAGAGTGTTCACACGTGTTAAATGACCTGTTTGTTGGGCTGTAGGACAAGAGCGAAGAATGGAATTTTTAATGAACATTCCACTAAAATCTGTGGAATTTTCAAACATTTCTGGCCCTTCAATTGTTTGATTCTTTTAGGAGGGATAACTTGTAAATCCCGTTTGGTGTCTCTCTCTCTTTCTCTTAAGCTGCTTTAGATCAGTAGGGAACTTTCCTCAGTGTAGTTGTTAGTGGGTAAGGTACATTTTTAATTAATTTATAGAGCAGATCAGAGAGACACAGTGAAAACATGAATGACATGTAAATTTGCATTAACTCCAGGATTTTACATGTCCTTGGTGGTTTTTTTTTAACCCTATGTTAATGATGTAGCAATAATGAAAGTAAGTACTAGAGTATATAAAAGTATATTTCCTTGTGTAGTGTTTGGGCAGTTGATGTCTTACACTCTTTAAATGTCTTATTTCCTATACTATTAAATATTTAATTAGGTTCAGCTGCTACAGAACAGGATTCTCTTTCCATTTCTGTAGATCCTCTGTAGCATCTACATGGTGTTGTACAATATTTACTTAATAAAAACCTAGTAAATAGTAATGAAGGACTGGAAAAATGATTTAAAATGTTTTTTCAAAGAGTATGGCTTTCCTACTTACCCTGTCTATTCAGTTATATAAATTTCTGTGCCATTTTAGAGTTATTTTCAGCTAATTAAAAAAAAATAACAGTCCTTTCAAACTTGATTCTGGCCAAACTGACATTTAAGAAATTCTCACTTAGAGCGTATGTTATCGTCCTTTGTTTATTTAGTGAATGAATGGATATTTTTAAACATGTTTCCTCCTTCGGTATCCCGTTTACTGTATTCACAGTATATTGCCCTTTAAGTGATTCTTACCAGGAAAATAATAATAAGGGGGAAACTAATTTTTAATAGTCTTTTTTTTGTCTTCTTATAGCAGAGGCAGATTTTGACATTGTAACAAAAGGGCAAGTCTGTGAAATGACCAAAGAAATTGCTGACAAAACAGAAAAGTATAATAAATGTAAACAGCTCTTGCAGGTAAGCTAGCAGCCTTGTAAGTGAAAGATTTATCAAGTGTAATGGCTTTGTTTACCATATTGTTTTGACTGGTGAGTGCTCTAGGGTTTCTTTTGCATACACATGTGTTGATACTTCATTTAACTGTTGAGATGGTGAGAGGTGGTCATTTTGTGTACCTTTTTCTGTAGGCCTTCGTGTAAAATCACGATCTTAAAATTTCTGTTCACCTAATAGCCTTCTCTTGATAATGGGCAGGTGATTAATTGAGGTTGAATATTATTGTTTGTCTTCTTACAAGGATGCCTGACAAATGTTTGAACTTCATAAAAGAGAAGTGCTCCGTTTACCTTTAATAACAGCAGAGATTTCCGCCACATCTTAAAGTGGCAAGATTTGCAAAGTGGAAAAGGGGAACATTAATCAAACGAGTGTTTGCCTTCACAGTGTTACTTATTTTGATTATTTTAAACTGTATTTAAAACTGTTTCAGTTTTGCGACTGTCTTGGTAGCATTCACTTCTAGAGTAATTAGAGGACAAAGGGAAAATGCTTCTCATTTTTACCTGATTTGAAGAAGGGAGGAAAGGGTATTTTGTGTATGCAATTTTATTTAAGTAAATACTTTTTTGTGTTTGTTTCTCTCTACACGTGGAGAAGAGAGGGATAATTTTTGGAGCTGGAGATGTTCACATATCAGCTCAAGGTTACTAGAGTAACTTAAAATATTTTGTTACTCCCTTCTAAATAATATTAATTTAGTGTAATCTTTTAGTCAGACTTTAAACTGAATGTTTATGTTGCTTCAGACCATCTTAATTTTTGTGGAAGTGTTCATTAGAACAGTTTACCCTCCGGTTCAAAGTAGTTGCTCACAAGGGACTAGACTATTTTTCCTTAAGTGTAAAACAATTCTGGATGAATACTAAAATATCTCATTTAGCATTGAAAGTATAGAATGTTCCATTGAAACTGAAAACTGCACACGTTTAAAGAAGTCTGCAGTTCGATCATTTTTGCCGTATGTAGTTGTGAAACTTACACCGTCAGGCGTTTTGTACCTGTTTTCGACTCACCCCTCTCTGTGCGCTCCCTTGGGAAGCTGTTGGCTTGCTGGCCGCCGCTGGAGGGGAGCCTGCCTCTCGTGCAGTTCCTCTCCGTGGAATCTTATGGCCTGCACTCCGTTTCTTGTCCTCCTTCAGCACAGTTATTTTGAGACTTGGAGTGTTGTTGCTTATATTGGTACTTCTTGTTACCGCAAGAGTTCAGATCTTTGCCATTTTAAAACTTGGGTGGTTTATCTTACTGAATTTAAGTGTTCTTTATTCTGGCTATAAGTACTTTGTCTCATATATGTGTAGTAAATATTTTCTCCAGTTTGTGTCTTGCCTTGTTATTTCCTTAATGGTATTTTTAGAAAAAGTTTTAATTTTGAAGTACAGAGTACCAGTTTATTCTTTTATGTTTTGTGCTTTTTATGTTTTATGTTCTAAGAAACATTTACTTAATTTAACTTGTAAAGATTTCCTCCTACCTTGTTTTCTAGAAGTTTCATAGTCTCAGGTTTTACATACAGATGTATTAGCCATTTAATTTATTTTTGTGTGTAGTGTGAGGTGTGGTATAGTTGATCTAGCATTCGTTGATGAAAAGACTGTTTTCTCCATTGACTTGCTCAAAACATATTTTAAAACTTTCACCTTGAACAAAAACATTCAGAATGAAATTGGCCAATTTTCCTATTTGCTGTGTTTGTAACTCCTTTTTAATATTCTGGGTCATAGTGTATAACAAGTTAACCTAGAGATTGTTTTCCCCAGGAAGTCCCAGGGTTTTATTTATCAATGTCTGGAAACAGTGGCATTATAAATACAATTTTTATTACCTCCCTTTGCAAAAGTAGCACGTGGCTGTTGTGGAAGCTCACAGCATCCTAGAAGTAGGGATGGTGGAAAGCACCGTCAGGGTCCCGATTCCCGGAGATGAGAGCTGTTAATAACGTGGTTTATGTTTTGTACACAGTACCACGTAGACATTGTGTGAAACTGCGTTAGGCAACTTTAAAACAAAAATACTATTATGCTGTTTATTCTGTTTTTGCACCTTACTGTTTTCAATTAATGTATCTTGACCTCTTTCTTTGTTAATTCCATTGTATATAAAGTGATTCATTCAGTCTTCCACTGACATTTGTCAGCACGTATGTTTGTGTAGATACTGGCTGTATGTGGATCTAAGATCTTTTGGTAATTTACTAATTTTATTTAGGATGAGAAAACAAAGTGCAATAAATATGCTGATGAACTTGCAAAAATGGAGCTGAAATGGAAAGAACAAGTAAAAATTGCTGAAAATGTAAAACTAGAACTAGCTGAAGTAGAGGACAATTACAAAGTAAGTTTAATATTCGTATTACTGGGGGCATACATAGTTCCTGGGACTTTTGAAAATGTGTTACGTATAATTTTTATCAATCTAATGTACATTTTCAAATGTACATTTTTAGTATGGGTAACAGGGTAACATTTCCGTGTATAAATAAAAATGTACTATGAATCTAGTTATGTCGCATATAGTCCAAGAACTATAAACTGAGAAGATGGATACCCACATGCATTGCCATTGTGGCTTTAATTCTGTGAATTCAGATGGTTACTAAAATTATGTCTCTTAATTTTGCTTAGTATTTAAAGATTAAAAGTGATCATTTCATTAGTCTCTTGTTCACCTAAAAAGAAACATGTATGTGTATGTAAAGTTATTTTAGGACCGTGGCATTTTTGTGGGAGTGTGATACAATCAGTAATGTTTAAAATTTAAGAATTTTTAAAATTATCACCAATGTATGTTTCTTACGATCCTAAGTGAAATACTGCAGAATACATTTTTGCCAATGTAACATAAGTCAGCAAACAAGCCTGACTGGTAAATGATATTTATAAGAATGTTAGAGAAAAAATAGCAGGCTGCTAGCTAATTAATAAGAGTAGTATTTTCCCCTCTAAGGAATAAAGTGTAATCTTACATATTCTAAGATAGATACAAATATTTTTGTGTGTGAATGAATAAAGAACAGGAAGTTCTAAATTATTTAACTTTGCTAAGTCATAACTATACCTAATTTTTAAATGTAATTCTTAAAGACACCAAGAATTACTGTAGGTTCCTTCATGGGGGCTGGAGAGGGTGGCACATTACAGGCTAAGGCAACTTTACTGATGGTCCCTTTCATTACCTTCTACTGTCAGAATAATCTTGAAACTTTTATTTCATATTATTACTGTTTTTGAGATCCTTGGGATACTGTTTTTTGTGGCTGGCAACTTATTTATAAAGCTGAATACTGAATTCATATGAAGTTTTATTTTTGAAGAGTGATAAAAAATGACTCAGTAAGTACATACTAGAGCCTGTTCAATGAGGTCTGTCCAGAAAGTATTGAGCAATGTAGTCAGAAAGGTACAGGCGTTTATTGAAGCAGCTACAAGAGGCACTGTACATGTGACAATGACACCTCAGTCCCCTTCAAAGTAGGCACCTTGGAACCTCACACAGTTCTCCCAGTCGCCATCAGCTGCCCCGTTGTATTTTCCTGAATCTCATCAACAGTCTGAAATCCCTTCCCTTTCAAAGGTGGTTTTAATTTTGGGAAAAGTCAGAAGTTGCAGGGCGCCAAATTTGGACTGTAGGGGGCTGAGTCACTTGCATGATTTGATGTTTCGCCAAAAAAGTCTTCACGAGACGTGGTGCATGCGTGTGGGTGCATTGTGATGAAGCTGCCAATCACCAGATGCCCTTAGCTGCGCCCTTCTGAATCATCTGAGTGGTTTCTGCGGAGGAATGTTCAGGCTTCCTGCAAAATGTGATGCAGACTCATTGCTCTGCTAGCTCGGTCATTTTGAACGCCAGCAGCCACGTAGGACACACGCTCACTAAACGGTGTCTGCAGCCCCCACTGACCAGTGCAGTGATGTCATCATTGTTCACACATGCTCAGTCCAGTACACTCCCATTGGCTGCCGGGTTACATTGATGTCATGCAAACCATTCTCATTATGTTAACAATGACTGGACTTTTTCTGGACAGACCTTGTATGTACAAAGGACTGTGCTAGCTATTACGTGGGCGGTCGTGCCGGTAAGTGAGCTGCAGTGCTGTGCTTCAGGAGCTCATGGCCCAGCAGGGAAGGGTAGAAGTGTAGTGGGGTACTCGTGACTCCCTCACATTCACAACCTAGGCAATCTGTCATACCCAGTGGGGATCCAAATAATAGTTTTATTTCATTAATGACAAAAATGACATCGGATTAAGCAACATATTTAAGGTTACACAGCTTGTAAAGGTGCTTGGCTTTTTGCTTAGTGCCCTTTCCCTTATTTTTCACTGTTAAGACACAAACCCTCACACCAGGCAAGGCAAACTGAAGTTTGACGTGAACGATAAGGCCTAAGTACTTTAAGACTGTTTCCAACTGAGTATTTAAGAGTTAGACATTATGGAGAAACTGGACCTTTGAACGACCTTGCTGGAGGGAGGAGAAGCAGAGCTGAGAAAAGAAAGCAGTAGTATTGTATGGCAATGGAGAAACATTAGTACAGGGTTGGAGGTCGGGGGCGGGGTGTAGGGCGCTGTCTGGGAACTGTTCTGTCTTGAGTAATATGACCTTCATGTTTGTGGTGGAGTGGACGAGACTTGGAAGACAGGTCGAAGCTGAATTTGGGTGCAGTTTGCTCTTCCGGTTTTTCTAGGAGAAAATGAGCCCAACTAGAGTGGGTCTTTTTGAAAATAATTTGGTGTCACAGAGAGGATTTATAGGTGGGAAGGATTTTTGAAGGTAAGAAAGTCAGTAAGAAGTAGTCTTAGGATGAATTGATAAAGGCAACCTCCTTGGGTACCTTCCCTGATCATCTGCCATTGAAAAGGATACGAGTTTATCAAGGAAACCATTGAAAGCCATTGTTATGGGAAAAACTGTTGAAGAGTAGTTTCCTTTGTGTCCATAGTACAATGGGTAGTTGTTGAATGAATGAGTGAATAACTTAGAGACTGGGAAGGGAGGAAGGGGAGAAAGGAGAAGTATTCTGAATTTTCTAGCATCAATTACAGTGGACTCTGAGATTGATAATATCAATTCACCAAAAAGAAGAAGTAGGTTTGGGACATTTTGCCCTTGCATTGCAGAAAGACAGCAGTGAAAACATGTCTAACCATCAATTAAAAAGGCAGATTTGGAACTTAAGAAAGAACGAGTGTGGCACATGAATTAGTGCTTGTGATTTATTCCTATGGGGATGAGCGTTGAAAATATAGACGAAAGGGGGTTTTCAGAGGGAATGTAGAGAAGAGAAGCTGGAGAAGAAACTGCGGAATACCCGTATTTGCGATTGTGAAGGGGTGGACGCACAGAGTTCGGGAGGGCAGCGGTGTGGGTGCAGCTCTGTGGACGTGGGGGAAGTTTTCAGAGCGAGGGAGCTGCGTCAGTGCCGAGAAGTAACTCCGATGTCAGAGAGTGGGAACCAAGGAAAACATGGATGTGGGAACAGCAGTTGTTTGGATAGAAGGGTGTAAAATCTGGAAGTATAAGGGGAGGGTAGATAATGAAGATGATTAATTACATTTTTTTTTTTTACTTTAGCTTCAGTTGGCAGAGAAAGACAAAGAGATAAATGGTCTAACCTCACATTTGGAAAGCCTCTCCCGGGAGCAGGTATTGAGCAGTGCACTTTAAGATATGTTTTATGTGACACCGAACGATCATACAGCTTTGTGAAGAGGCAGACTTCACAGTGCATGTGAGGGTGGTGTCTGAACAAACAGCTAATGAGTGAGAAAGACTGTTGAGACTCCTAGATGAAAATATTTTGTGTTGAGTATTTTAAAGTACTTTATAATATGAGAAAATGCTTAAGTGTTGAAACTTAGGTTAGTCTTTGTACTTTTTTAAAAAGATTTTATTTATTTTCAGAGAGAGGGGAGGGAGAAAGAGAGGAAGAGAAACATCAGTGTGTGGTTGTCTCTCGGGCACCCCTCACTGGAGACCTGGCCCACAGCCCAGGCATGTGCCCTGACTGGGAATCGAACCGGGAACCCTGTAGTTCACACACAGGTCAGCGCTCAGTCCACTGAGCCACACCAGCCAGGGCGTCTTTGTACATATTTTACATTTAACAGTAAAACAAATTTTACAGTGTTTAAATTTAGGAAAAGAGTAAAAAACTTCACAAGTATAAATAATGCATTTATCTTTTTGTTTTTTGGTAATAGGAAGCATATTATAAGAAGTTGTTGAATGATTTATAACACAACCTAACATTCAGTCAGAGCGTACCTTTGGAATGTAAAAATGCTTACCTGTGTACTGTGGGTGCAGGCCCTCATTTCCTTTTATAAGTTTATTAAGATGAAACTCTTCGTAACACCACAGTATGATTTGCTTCGCCACTCCCCCACCCCCATGTTACATTTGCACACTAGGTGTGCAGACCCTGGTGGGGAGGCTGCTGACACGTGAGTTTGCGTCTCGGCAGTGGCATCACAGTGCCCTGGCAGTTACTGTATCGGCCCGACTGTGCATCGACAGTTTTCTTTAAAAAAGGCCCTTTCACTTAGGATGATGAAACAGTAAAACTGTTAATTTTGTTGAAGTTTCACCCTGGGGTCCACATCCTTTTAATGTTCCATGTGACGAAACGGGAAGTTCCCCAGAGCACTCCTGTTGCCTGGTGAAGTGTTATGCGGTGGTTGTCTTAAGGGAAAGCACTCGGGCAGTTGCTGGAGCTGTGGGCTGAACTGGCCTCTCTTTTCATGGCGCATTATTTTCTTTTAGAGGACGGCTAGTAGACAAAGTCTGGTTGTTCAGACTGGGGTATTTGGTAGACATTACTTAAAAAACATGAAGCAAACCTGTCACTCTAAGGAAAAACAATTGATAGTATTTCTTGCCAGTGATGAAATTCAGTCTTTTAAGTAAAACTAGGATTTTGGGAACCTTTTATCTGCTCCCTTAAGCTCCGTACTTCCCAGCGCTTACAGACTGATGAGATGGGTGTAGTATTAGGAGTGCGACTTACAAAGTTGAGTGAAATGTGTCAGCATTTGAAAGATCCACAGGACTCAGTGAACCGATCAGCAGCTTGAGTGACCGGGGTCATTTTCCGAAGTGGTGAGTGGTGCAGAGCCTTCCAGAGTGCTGGACAGACCTCCGGGTGGATGATGTCACTGAGACGGCTGCAGTGTTCCGATTTTCGCCCCCTCCCCGCATGTCCTTGGCACCCTGCACAGGAGGGCCTTCCTCGCTGTCCTCTGCTCCAGCGGCAGCGCTGGGACGTCGCCTGGGCCACCACAGTTCAGTTCCTCCTCGGCCGACTGAGGACTGCAGGCCCACTTAAGGGCTCAGCCTCATGGGCTCCCTGCTTCCCCTTCTCCTGAGTTCTATGAGTCATTCTTGGAAAATACAGGAAAACACTGCTTATGATTACTTTCTCTTATAAAGAGTACAACTCAGGAACAGCCAATGGAAGAGACGCGTGGGGCAGGGTGGGGGTGGGGCGCCACCCCACCTCCATGCTCTCTCCAAGGCATATGGCATTCTTTGTTTAATTTCTAAGATTTTACTGATTTACTTTTAGAGAGAAGGGGCGGGGGGGAGAAAGAGAGGGAGAGAAACATCAGTGTGTGGTGGCCTTTTGTGCACCCCCTACTGGGGACCTGGCCCACAACCCAGGCATGTGCCCTGAGTGGGAATCGAACTGGCAACCCTTAGCTTCATAGGCCCGGTGCTCAATCCACTGAGCCACACCAGCCAGGGCTGGCATATGGCAATCTTAACATGTGATGTTTTCATCAACTGGAAGTTCCCCTAACCTTGTGTAAGAGTTTTCAGTCTGGAGTCTCAGTGCACAAGTATGATTGATTAAATCATTGGCAAAGTGATTTAACTCAGTCTCTTCCGCATCCCTGCAGATGGGGGGGAGTGCTGAAATCTCCAGCTCTCTACAGTCATGTGCTTGGTGTTTCTGGTGACCACCCCCTCCCGCGAAACCATCTGACCCACCAGGTGGCATAATTCAGGATGGTCTCAAGTTTAAAAGGACTTGTTAGGAACCGGACACTCCTATGATCCAGTAAATTCCAAGAGTTTTAGGACCTGTGTTAGGAATTGGGGACAGAGACTAAATAGATTTTTATTAATAGCTAAGTTGAAAGAGATTCTGTTTTTCTTCAGCTCAGTAAAAGCGCTTTCTTGGCCCTAAGAAATTTGAAAGTGCATTGGGCTGCATTCTGCTTTCTGATTTTGTTCTGTGTGGACAGGGCATTTATGGGAAGTTGAGAGCCAGCCTTTCCAAAAGTACACTCCAGACATACAGCCGTCCCCCCACTTAATCCGCGGGGATACATCCCAGGGCCCCAGGGGAAGCCTGAAACCTTGGAGAGCATCGAACCTGTGTTACATGTACTGAGAGTGCTCTCCTGTACCCACATGTCTGTGGTAAAGCCTGGGGCCACGATTAAGTAAAGTAAGGGTTGCTGAATACAAGCGCTGAGAGACCACCGCAGTCTCGTAACCGGGTCACAGCTGCTAAGGACTGAGGGCAGCAGTGGGTGTGCTGGGAAGGGGATCCCTGTCCTGGGCGGGGCGGAACAGGACGCAGTAAGATTTCACCGCGTGCAGTTTAAAGCTTGTGCATTGTTTATGGAATTTTTCATTTAGCTTTTTTGAACGGCAGTTGACCATGGGTAATTGAAACCACAGAAAGCAAATTGTGGATAAAGGGGAACTACTGTGATGGGGAAGTAATTTTACTGTTATATTTTGGCTAAACGTTTAATGTTGCCCTTGTTATAAAATATGTGATTGCTTTACTTATTCACATTTGTTTTTGTTAATTGTAGGAACTTAAAAGGAGTCTAGAAAATCAAGCAGAAGGGAGAAGGGAAGGTCGGAACTCCCCGAGTCCCCGTCAGATCCCGCGGGGTCTCGGCGCGTGCTCGGAGCAGAGCGGGCACGTTGCGGCAGTTCCAGACGCGCAGCCGGTCCTGCAGTACGGGAACCCTTACGCGACCCAGGAAGCCAGAGGTTATTGAAGTGTTTCTGGTTTGGGGTTAGCCGAATTGGGAGGCTTTGCTTTTTGTTCGTTTACGTCTCTGTGGGATTAGGGAACCCCTGGTACTGTCGACTCTAACAGAAACATTATAATGAGCGGTTTTCATGTTCAGCACCATCTGGCTCCATCCAGAAGTGATGCACCACGAGTGAACCGTCTACTTGCTATTACATGTAGTTCATAGTTTAAAAATCGCTCGGATTACAAGTAAAGGCACATTGTTTTTGACGTGCTGAAGTGGCTTTTATATCCTGTTCATCGTAGCTCCACACGGAGATTCCCGATTTAGTGCCAGGTTTCACCCTTGCATACTTCTTTCTTCAGATGGAGCAGACGGTGCTTTTTACCCAGATGAAGTCCAGAGGCCGCCTGTGCGAGCACCCTCCTGGGGCCTGGAAGACACCGTGGTCTGCAGCCAGCCTGCCCGGAACCTCAGTCGGCCCGACGGTCTGGAAGACCCCGAGGACAGCAAAGTAAACTGAGTTGCCGCCCTCTGAGCCTGTCCCTTTTATCTTCTCCTGCGTAGCAAGTCACCGGTCGTGCGTGCTTTGAGAGAGAGTGTGCTTTTGTGTGCACGTGATTACTTGATTTTTCAAAAAACCTGCTTGTATTTAAATTTAAATATGAAGCAAGTTTAATATGCTGCATATTTATACATATTTATAATTATACATTTTACTAAAGTAAAATACTAAGTTTAGAGAATGAACTCAAAATAGTACCAGACACTTTAATTAATTTTTTAAAAAATTGAGGCAGAACTGACATACGACACTACATCAGTTTCAGGTGTACCACATGGTGATTTGATACTTGTATATTTGTGAACTGATTGGTGCAAGTCTACTTAACACCATTTCAGGTACAGGTTTTCCCATTGTTATTGAGAAATTAAGATTTACTTTTAGCAACCTGCAGATACACAGTGCAGTATTACTAACTACAGTCACAGAGAGTTTAATTTTAATTTTCACTAAGTCATTTACTATATTCTTTTGATGTAGCTGTACCAGGCTGGACGAAGCGAAGTGCTAATGAACATACCAGGCCGCGGGGTGCGCCTCTTCCCTTTAGCATTTACATCCTCCTTTCCGTTTGAAGGTGGACTTTAGCTAGAAAAACAGGGAATTGTATGTATCATTCTTTTTCAAAGAAATACTATTTTAGACATTGGTAGTATTTAATCTCTCAGCAACACAATAGTGATGATAATTGAATTAGTTTATGTAGCACATCATTGTTATTTTGATTCCATTTAAGGGATTTCATTTAATAAATAGGTTCTTTTCTGCACAGCAGCTCCTGTGGATTTCCCGTGCATTAAGATGAGTTTAAAAGAAATGCTTTATCGTGCTCTTTGCAAGTACAGTGGTATCATGACCTGTTTCTCATTTAATATAGTTTGCTGCATTTAATTGCTATTAACCTTTGCAGAAACCGATCAGTGTTTAGACAGACGTGATTTTAGCCCTAGTGCTCAACAGTTATAATGGAGAAAAATGTGTTTCTCTCTTCTGCCTTTTGGCCTCCTGTGTCCATTACTGGGAATAATTAGGAAACCTGTCAGAACTTTTGTAGTCTATTTAAGGTCCGGAGTATCATTTTACTGCTTTTTCATACCTTTACTTCACACTTTGCATATTTAATCCGCTCACTCCTAGCACAGATGTCCCATGTGACGAGCCTTTCTCTTCGGTAGTCATCTGCCGCAGTGTCATTAGGAGGTGTGCTCCTGACCGGTGTGCTCTGCCCTGCTGCAGACCCGTGAGAAGCAGGGTTCGAGGCGTGCGCTCATTGCTGACATGCCTAGATTTGGTAATGAGGTGGGAGGGCTCTTCACAGGCACGCCTTGGGTGATTGTATTTTGCAGTCGGATTTTTCACATTAGCAGAAACTTATTTTTATGTACCTTCAGACCTTGTTTTTTTAAAAAAATTCTTGTCATTACAACAACAAAAATAATCACTCGCAACTGAAGTATTTTAGTAAGTAACTTTAGTTAGAATGTGGAAAGCAGGTGTGACTGACCTGTTCCTGTCCTTTGGTTCCCTGCCCCGGGAGTGACGAACAGCCCCAGGACCCAGCATCTCTGAGTCACGCTTGAGACTGCCTACCCTTCCAGCTTGTTCCAGTCACACGCCTGCCGTAGCTCCTCCTTCGGACCAGAAACTGGTCCACCGTTAGCTTAAAACCTTTTATGACTCCCTCTTAACTAATCATTGCACTGGCAGTAGCTCTAAGATTATGATGATGGTGATGGCAACAGACGTTGCGGTAGCTGTGTTTACCAGCTAATGCTTAGCTCTTCAAATGTATCAGCTCACTCCTTATTCATAGCAGTCCTTGGGGGTAGGAACTGTTGCCATCTCTTTGGCGAGGTACTGGGAGGCAGCTGAACTGGCTTGCCTCGTCTCTCACTGCTGGGAAGAGTGCACTGGGATTTGAGCCTCATCACTTTGGCTAGAGAAGCTGTGGTCTTTAACCACCTATCAGCCTATCAAATAGGCTAAAAGAGAGGCGCCTTTAGCATCACAGTACATTGAGCTTACTGGGGTGACATTGGTTAAGAAAGTTACGTAGGTTTCAGGTGTACAACTCGTATAAATACATCATCTGTTTATTGTGTATTCACTGACCCAGGTCAAGTCCTCTTCCATCACCTTTATCCCCCCTTTGCCCTCTTCTACCTCCCAGCACCCGCCTTTCTGTCTGGGAATCACTATATGGTTGTCTTTGTCTATGAGGGTTTTTTTTCTTTTCTTAATTCCTTTACCTTTTCACCCAACCCCACTCCCCTCTGACAGCTGTCTGTTCTCTGAGTCTGTTTCTGTTTTGTTTGTTGGTTTATTTTATTCATTAGATTCCCCATAAAGGTGAGATCATATAGTACTTGTCTTTCTCTGACTGGCCTACTTCACTTAAAATAATGCTCTTCAAGTCCATCTATGCTGTTACAAAGGTAATATTTCCTTCTCTTTTACATCTGAGCAGCATTTCACTGTGTAAATGGAACACAGCCTCTTATTCACTCGTCTACTGGTGGGCACTTGGGCTGGTCCCAGTCTTGGCTGCTGTAACTGAGGCTGCAGCGAACGGAGGGGCGGCGTATGTCCTTGTACATAAGGTCCTGGGTTTCTTTGGATGTATTCCCAGAAGTGCTTGAATTTCAAGTAGAGGGTTTACCGTAGCTTGTTTCATTTGCTTAACGACCAATTTGTCATCGAAATGGTATTGTGCCGATGGGTCTAAAGATAGATGAACAATGGAAGGTGCTTTAGACTTCTGCAGAGATCAAAATGCTGTTGGAAATTACAAAAGATTTAATTGTTTGGAACTGTTCAAAGTAGGTTTCAGCATGGTATTTCCAATAAAATTTGCTTAGAAGATTATCTTAGCAGTTTAACTGAAATACTAGGTACTGATACTTAAAAACCTGCTACTCAAAATTCCTTTGGGTTGACAACTTTCAGTTCTGAAACCTAATTGAGTAGTTTTTTGGGGTGGAAATCTTTCTAACCTAGAATACATGATTCTGTGCCTTACAGAATATCGAACATAACCTTGATGGCTTATAAGTTTATTAATTTAAAAGTCAACATTAAACATGCTATCATGTTCTTTTAATGTGTAAAGCTGTGGGATCCAGTGTTGAAATCCTATTGATGTTTCAAGTTTTGTCTGTTTTTCTTTTTACCAGTAGCTGTTTTTGTTGCCGACAGTGGGCCTGCCTTACTGGTCTCACTTCCCAACCTAATTGGTTGTATTTAATCTCATACAGTTTGGGAAACTAACTGTCCTTAATCAATGAATGTAGTATTTGTGAGTGATATTGGACTGGTCGTTTTGCATGTCAGTATGATGAGAGACTTGATGAATTGTCTACTCGTAGAACTCACTACATACTTCCTGGATTTGAACTATTCTCTGAGCAGGTGATACGATTTCTTATTTCACGGGAGCGTACTTATGTCTCATAACATCTGGAGTTCTAGCTGAGTCCCACTTTTGTTTTATTAGGTAACAGGTGATGAAAGACACAGAATAATAAGGCCATGGTTGTCAGTGTGTATGTGACTTGGGACTACTCAGAATAAACTGCTCTCCTCCCACCTCAGTGTGTCACGGGCAGGGCTGGCCCGTCCGAGAGGCGGGCTGAGTCCAGCATCTTAACTCGCAGTGGACTGCTGCCAGCCCACTGCTTTGTGGGGACTAAATGGTGTAAGCCGTTAGCCATTATGAAACAGGGAGAGTTTCCATTATATTTTTGGCTCCTGGAAAGTAATACTTCATTATAAATGTCCATCATCAAGAATTTTGAAAGGTAGAATATCAAGACTTTCCTTTTTATCTTTTCTCTCTATTTTCTTAAATACCATTTTTTAATTTTTAATGTTTTATTATGATACTATAGTTGTCTCGGTTTTCCCCTTCCACATAGTACCCTTGTTCCCTTTGGCAATCCTTCCTCCTTAATTAGTTCATGTCTGTGGGTGATGCATATAAGTTCTTTGGCTTCTCCATTACCTAGGTATATAGTTCCTGAAATCCCCCTGTCTGTCCTGCATCTACCAATTTGTATGTCTTAATCTCTGCACCTTTTCCCCCATTCTCCCCCTTCCCAACTGATAACCCTCCAAATAATCTCCGTGTCTGTGATTCTGTTTCTGTTCTGCTTGTTTTTGAGATTGAATTATTGATAAATTGTGAATTTATTGCCATTTTAATGTTCATAGTTTTTGTCTTTTTTCTAAATAAGACCCTTTATAAACATTTCATGTAATAATGTCTTGGTGATGATGAACTCCTTTAGCTTTACCTTGTCTGGGAAGCACTTTATCTGCCCTTCCGTTCTAAATGGTAGCTTTGCTGGATAGAGTCATCTAGGTTATAGGTCTGTGCTTCTCATCACTGTGAGTACTTCTTGCCAGTCTCTTCTTGCCTGCAAAGTGTCTTTTGAGAAATCAGCTGCCAGTCTTATGGGAACTCCTTTGTAGGTAACTCTCTGCTTTCTTTGCTGCTTTTAAGAATCTTTCTTCATCTTTAACCTTTTGTCATTTTACTTATGTATGATGTGTCTTGGAATGGACCTCTTTGGGTTCAACTTGTTTGGGACTCTCTGCTTCCTGGACCTGCGTGTCTATTTTCTTCACCAAATTAGGGAAGTTTTCTTTCATTATGTTTTCAAATAAGTGTTCATTTTTCTTTCGTTCACTTTCTCTCCTTCTGGCCCCCCTGTGATTCACATGTTAGTGTGTTTGAGGCTGTCCCAGGGGCTCCTTACCTTACCCTCACTTTTTATGGATTCTTTTTTATTCTTCTTGTTCTGATTGAATGTTTTTTTCTTCATTATGTTCCAGATCATTGATTTGATCCTTGGCTTCATCCCTCCACTGTTAATCCCCTGTAGATTTTTATTTCACTTAGTGTAACCTTCATTTCCTCCTGGGTCTCTTCTGTGCTGTTGAAGTACCCAGTGAGTCCCTTGAGAATTCTTATAACCAGTGTTTTGCACTCTGCATCTGATAGATTGCTTATCTCCATTTTGTTTGGAGTTTTGATCTGTTCTTTCATTTGGGCCGTGTTTCCTTGTCTCCTCATTGTGGCAGCCTCTTTGTGTTTGTCTCTGTGTGTTAGGTAGAGCCGCTGTGACTCCCTGTCTTAGCAGCGTGGCCTGTTGTAGGAAAGCGCACCCATGAGTTGGATGGGGAGGAGCTCTAGGTACTTGCCAGGGCCGGGCCACCCACGTGAGCCAGGTTGATGGTCTCAGATAACAGTGTCACCTCTCTGTGGCTGTGTGGAGGGCTCAGAAATGGGACCATGGCGCCTGCCTGATCTCTGGAGCTTTGTCTGGGAGGAAGCTGCCCCCTGCTGCTCACCCTGATGCCAGACACTTCAGTTTCTCCCCGTATGCCACTGGTGCTCTTCTAGCTGCTGTCCTGGTGCTGGAGCCCAGAGGGAGGGAGTCTGTGTGAGTCCTAAGACTTCTGTGCTCCTGTAAGAAGTGACACCGGAGAATCACAGTTTCTCCCACTGGTTTTTGCTGCCAGAAGTTGTGGGGATTTATCTTCCCGGTTACTTGAACCCTGGGTTTTGGGATCTCTTGCTCTTGAGGTATCCCCCCTGATGATTGTCAA
Organism: Trachops cirrhosus; assembly: GCA_028533065.1. NCBI lineage: Eukaryota > Metazoa > Chordata > Mammalia > Chiroptera > Phyllostomidae > Trachops > Trachops cirrhosus. The sequence goes on along the minus strand of CM052549.1, from coordinate 10,501,429 downwards.
CGCCTGAGTGTGGGGCTCCTCGTTCCAGGTCTCCGCCCCTCCTGCCCGTCCGGGGCGACCTCTTGAACTCCGTGGTTGTGGGGCCGCACACAGCTCCACCCTCTGATGATTCTGGGCGAGAGTTGTTTTGTGGTCTAGTTGTAATTTCTGCTGTGGTTGTGCGAGGAGGCGAGCCGTGTTTAACTATGCCTCCATCTTGACCAGAAGTCTGTTTCCCTAAACACCGTTTCAAAGAAAAAAGAACATTTTGTTCGTTATCATTATTCGATATGTAGTTGCTGAAGCAGTTTCCGTGTTTCGGTCATCTTAAGCTTGGCAGGTTAAATGTACTGCATGATTTTTCCTTTTTGTATCTGTAGATTTAAAAGCTGTCTGGATTTTAAAGACTTTCAATGTTTGAATTATATAAAGTACTTGTATTTTCCCCAGTCCCTCATTATCTATCCTGTTTTTTTCTTTTGCCCAAGTGTATCCTAAGGGAATCATGATGTAAACAAAGTGTTTTCTCATGTGATGAACAGGAAAGAATAGCCTCTTAAGCCCTTTCTCTGAGCGTTCGGGAGGGCGTCGTCATCAGAACAGTAGGCACGTACCACCCCCTGCCCCCAAAAAGGCCCGCTGAGTTTGTTCGTTCGTGTCGAGTTGCGCGCCACCGACACTTTCTGGTACCTCGTCCACGACAGACTGCTCAGCCCGTGAGCGGCGGCTCTGGGGCAGGCGCGAGCGCCCAGCGCCGCCCGTCCGTGTGCTGTCCGTGCAGCACGTGGGAGCGGCTCACGGCTCGTAGAGGAAGGGGGCAGGTGGGCACTTAATGACGTGGCTGCTTTTGATTAACGAGAGGGTCTGTCGGGCTGCTGACGGAGCACGTACAGGTCTCTGAAAAGTGGCCACAGGGGTCGGGGCCCGGAAATTCAAGCCAATGTTTCTTTCATACTGAAACTCAGATTTACAGGTTTTTAGGGGTCTTCATTGACAATCTGTCAATCAGATACTTAATTTTGAGTGTCATTCCTTCACTACAGGCTTTTGAGGCCGGTAGCTTGGTGCTGTGCTCTAACACGGTGTTCCAGTCGGGTGTGCGTCCGAGCGTGCGCGTGCCCGAGTGCCTGCGGAGGCCGCTGGGTGTGCCCAGTTTGTGTTGACTTAGTTTCTGTGTCCTTGCAGTGGGTGTGTGTTGTCAGAGAAGGTGCTGTCCTACAAATTGAGGTGCCAAGTGAGAGTAATAGGAAAAATATGGCAGGGTTGAGATTTTTATGAAACAATAAAAAGTCAAAGTCACCTACATGTAGCTTCAAAAAAGCCTAATGATCTCTACCTCGTGCACACATACAGGTGTGGTATACTTTCCATTCCACTAAATCCTGCTCATTTCAAGACAGGAACACTTAATTCATAATGAAATATCTAGTAAAAAAATTGACTTTGTGAAAATCTACTCAAATGGTAACAGAAGTAAAATTTTTAAAAGAGTAATCTTATTTTCTTTATACTATGCTTGATTGAATTAAGGGACTTATGTTCAGTATTACTTTCCTCAAAAGCTGCACGATTATTCTTTTGCTAGGAGGCTGAGAACGTGCCCACTGCTCCCGACCGACCAAGTAAACATTTGCATGGGCATGGAACAGGCTTTTGCTTTGATTCCAGGTAATTTTTTTCTCTTTCTTGTGTAGAATATGGTTTATATGGAACATGGTTCTCAAAGTTTGGTCCCTGGAAACTTGTTACAAATGCATGTGATCAGGGACCCACCTCATACCTTCTGAACCTAAGGCTCTCGGGCTGCGGCCCAGGGAAGTGGGGTGCACGGGCCTTAGAGGCACGAAACCCTCCGGGAGCCCGTGCTGCAGGCTCCGAGTGGTTGACCCAGGAGCGCTGGCCGGAAGTAGGCCGCCCGCTTTCACAGGCCCACGGGAGGCATGTTCTGTTGGTTCAGAATCGCAGCGTTCTTGTCACTAAGCCTCATTCGACATAATGTGATTGTATTTGGAGATTTTAATGAAAAAAGGTTCTCCTTCGTCAGTCCAATTGTGAAACAGTTCAGAGGCTTTCTGAATGGTTCGCACAGTTGTCAGCAGCCAGCATTTAGGAGGAGGAAAGGGTTTCTGGAATAAATGGGCTTTCACGGTAAGTTGTTTACTATGAGTATCAGCTTAACGAGGTAAAATGTAGGCTTGTCGTTTCCTGAAAGGTAGCACACTGCTAGAAATGTATTAGAAATGCGCAATTCCTTCGTTTCTTTCTTTCTCCAAGCTTCGATGTTCACAAGAAGTGCCCCCTCTGTGAGCTGATGTTCCCCCCCAACTACGACCAGAGCAAGTTCGAGGAGCACGTGGAGAGCCACTGGAAGGTGTGCCCCATGTGCAGCGAGCAGTTCCCGCCCGACTACGACCAGCAGGGCTTCGAGCGGCACGTGCAGACCCACTTCGATCAGAATGTGTTGAATTTCGACTAGCTCCTTCTGTTATGAGTCAATCACACAGCTTAGCAGTTTAAAAAGATGATCTCCAGTAGCCCGCTAGGGAGAACACAGGTGATCACTCCTTCTACCCTCTACGGTACTTTTCTGACCAAGGTCCCCTTGGAGTTGGGTGTTACTAGGGTAGGGCCGACCTTGGGCTCACCAATAAATAGAATTCTAACCTCTTTTTCTTACCTGCTTAAGAAAAGATGTTCTCGGGTGTTTGTATTTTTATTTATTCCCCAATTTGCAAAATGTATGACTAAAGGAAACAAGGATTATTTTAATGTTGCTGCACTGAAAAAATATGTACTTACAGTGTGTTATTTAGCAGAATATTTACAAGTTTATGTTGACCTTGGTGATTGAGCATGACTACTAATATTATGTAATAAAAAGCATTTATCATGAGTCTTGCAAAGTAATTCGTTGAATGCAGAAAATTGCGTAGTTTGGCCCGTGAAATGGCGTTTCTTCTTTAACCTGCTTTAGAAATGGAGCCGAACGTGGAAGGAGAGCACATGCTCGCAGCACAGCAAATGCTTTTACATTGGAAACGTTTGCTTGAGGAGTTAATGGGAGCACATGTTGCTAATTGGTTCTGTTAAAGCCCTCGTCAGGTTCTGTCTCTGTCCCGTGGGGAAGTGGAGCCAGGTGAGCCTGCACAGTTGTCCCACGTCACATGGTCTGCGTGGTGGTGTTGGTGGCATAAAGTCACAGAGCGTGTCCTGTCCTTCACCTTTTCCTAATGAGAGTGTAACTTTGAAATATCATTCTCAGTAATTAAAAACGGAACACAAACAGATCAAAGCAGTATGTTGGTTGTCTCTGCTGTGTATAGTATTCTCATTAACATTAAAGAGGACACATTTTTGGAGGTAATTTTCTTGTCACATTTATTTGTGATAGCTTTACATTAAATCTAGTGTTGAACATCTTTTTTTAGTCTGGATTTTAAAAAAGGCTTTTGAACTGTATTCCTTTCTCTTATACTATGAATGTTAACAACATTAAGTATTGGCATTTTTATTCTGCTGAAAACACTCGAGCTCGTCGAAGGCAGACGGGCCACTTGAGACATTAAGCTAGCACCAGTGTGGCGGCCTCGGCTGCTCCGGGCGCGCTGCAGCGCACGGCGTGCTGCTCGGGTTTGCTTCTGGGGGAGAACGCGCCCACCGCGGGAACCCTCCGTGAAGGTCTTCGAGGGCAAGGGGAGAAGGGCGTCAGGCAGCCAGAGGCCAAAATAACCCGCTCGTTTAGGGCGGAGCAGGACAGGTTGGTCGCAGGATAGGCAGGTCATGTCAGAGAAAGTGTTCGGTGATGGGAGCGATTGCGTTGCATTAGTGCTACCACCAGTAAAATGGGGTTGTTCGTCTTACTAGTCTAGAACCTGAGTGGCTTTTCGCCTCCAGCTGGAAAACGTCAAAATGCGCCCAGTTCCATTGTGGTCTGAGAGCATGCTTTGGTGTGATTTATATTCTTAGGAGTTAAAGTGTGCCTCATGGCTTAGAGTGGTCTTTCTCGGCAAAGGGTCTGAGTGGGCTTGGACATGGTGTATTATGTTGCTCGGTGAAGGCTGGCCACGGTTCGTCGATGCTAGTGGGTTCGGCTGGATCTTGCGGTGCTGATAGAGGGATGTTGACATCTCCAAGTCAAATAAACAGGGGACTTATTTCTCCTGAACAGTTCTATCACTTTTTGCCTCCCACGTTTTGATGTTCTATTGTCAGGCAAAAACCTAACGTACAGTCTGCGTGGGTCCGCTGAACTCGGGGAGGGGGGCGGTGGAGGGAGCAGCCCAAGGTAGAGCAGGGGACTGAGCGGGTAGGGTATTTTCGTTAGCAGACATTACCAAGAGTTTGCCATGGGAACTAAAGAGCCACGTTTATTTTGGGTCAGAGACGGTTTATTTTAAATGTGATTTCTTTTACATTTATAAGCAGCTTTTCTTGACAGGATTTCGAGAAAGTTGCCTTCAGTTCTAAAACCTCTGTCACTTTCAAACTTAATGTGCCCTGTCCCCAACAGAACATATGAAAATATAATTTAAAGCACAGTTTTCACAGACACAGTACAATACATTCACTATACACGGTATAACAAAATATTCCCATCCTTGCCTGCTTAGTAATACTGTCACAATGAGGAAGCAAGTAGAAACTGGAGTTTGTTTTACGGTTGAAAGAAATGTTAACATGCACGATGACTATTTTATGACTGCTTAGCTGTTGAACTACTCATCCAGCCTGCGGTTTCTTGCACTAGAAGGAGCGAAGCTAATTGCTAGCCTACAAAAAGTTTGGTCAATTATAGGTAGAGAGGAAACAGCCAAGTGGGACCTCCTTACGCACCAAGTAGTGGCTTTCCCTGTCTGGATCACCCTTTTAATCATACAGGATCGCACTGCACATTCAGGACCAAGCCCGCTCTGCAGAGAGCTGAGGGAGTTTGTAGAGGGCAGTGTCTTTACAGAAACTTAAAAATTCCTCATTTGAGTGAGTCACAACTTAAGTATATAGAAGCTTGCTCATTTGGCTAACAGAATTGTCTCATCTTTTCAAAATGTCTGAAAAATCGAGGAGGGACACCTGCTTCCCAGCTGTAAAACTTGAGTCAAATGAGAACATGGGAAGAAAGTTACAAGCAACGCAACTTTGCTTTTCACCAGTTTTGTGAGCAGTTGGCTATCTCAGAGCGATTTTTATTGCATATTAGGCAGCTGGTAAACTCACGTTTAAGGAATAGCACTTGGGAGAAAAGAACACACAAGGCATGATGGTGCCGTTGGTGAGAAAAACCTCAGGGATGGTCCAGATGCGGGTTACTCCGACAGGTCCTAGATTAGTCACCCTGACCACCTGCTGCAAGAAAGCACTTAATTGTCAATAAGGCTCAATTTCTTTTCGGCAAATTGTTTTATAAAGCTAAACAGACATTTCCAATGGAATACAGACATCTCCGATGTGATAGGAAAAGTGCCTTTAAAAAAAGTCCAAAAACAACATGAAGGAGCAACAGGGTCCTGAACAAAAATGTTCCTCTTTGAACCGTGCCTGGAATTTTAATTTTTGTTTGCAACCCACAGGTTTATTAGGGCAGTGGTTGTAAGAATTGGCAACACATAAAACATTAACTCTGTTGGCAATAGAGAACTACAAAGTGCTTTAAAACTTCACCTAAAGATGAAGATAGAACTAATGTACACACACAATTTGCACGTATTTCAAAGTGTTTCCTAACAGATCTCAGGGGAAAGGACTTCGTTGAACGGGTATCTCGGTCTGCAGACACCAGTCTGCACTAATCGAACCCCTTGCACCCAGCCAGGCACTCGATGGACGTGCTAGATCGACGAGGACTGAGCAGACTGTTGCCCGAAGATGCTATTTGTAACACTAAGGTAACTGGTAGGTCAGACGGCAAGATTTTCAGCTTTTCAAAGGGCAAAAGGACTTGCAAGATAAGACACAGAAAGCACACCTTTTACGTATGTTATTTAAATATGAAAATACTTTTAGCATATTATGTTAAACACTCTCTTAATTTACATTTCCATTACCTAAACTCTTTCTAATCACAAATTCTAACTCCATTATGTAAGGCATGATAACCAGTTTGATGATGATTTTGGTTTGAACATAGTTGATGTGTTGAAAAACCTCCATCACATTACAGTCTTGGGGAAAAAAAACAAACCTCAGTGCAGCCCCTCCTCCCCCCAATCGCTATCACTGCAACACAACTGAACAGGATGCAACATGCCCTCAACCATATTTTGTTTTGGGGTAAATGTGCTGAGAACCTAGAGCTTTTTTTTAGCACCTTATATCCAAGTAATGAAAATGGTATGATGATTACATGTGCAAATGTACAAAATCATTGACTCTACAAAGATAACATCATTCCAAAATTACAGAAAAAGTTTAAAGCATGCATTTAATTCTTTAAAGGGTTGCTGAATGCTTCCCCTGAAAAAAGGTGGCTGTTTTCAAAATCAGCAACTGCTGGTGAGGATTTCTTGGCACAGTTACGACCAGCACGTTATTGCTGCATCTTCCTGATGATCTCGGCTGACACCGGGGGGTGGAAGTTGATTGTGTGGTGCCGCAGGCCCTGAGCTGTCTTGTAACTCTTACCGCAACGGCATTTGAATGGTTTGCGGACACGAATCTGTGTTCTGTGACCATTCTTGGCATGGTACTTTATGCCATTCACATTCTGTGGGGGAGATAAAAATACCACCTATTAGACGGAGTCATGCAGTGCCTTGGAGCGGGGAGGCCTGCAGTGTGCTTCCTGTGGCAGCTGTTCACACAGCCAGCTCGGGGGAGTCCAGACCGCCTCCCCCTGAAACGGACAGCCCAGGCTTCACATTCTCCGTAAAATACGGGCGTGAGGCTCCCGGACTGGACAGAAGCACAGTTCCCTCTGCCCGCAACTTAGCTTCCCTCCACACCTTTCTTCCACTCTGAAGAAAGGGCAGTTTTATAAAGATGTGCTCAGGATGGCTGGGAAAAAGCCTAAAGGAAGCAGGCGGGTTAGGGCGGTAGAGTCAAGTGCACACTGACAGCTGACGCCCACCCCACGTTGCACTAGTTTGTCTGTGTCCAACTCCGCATGAAGTCAGCGTCTGCGGAGGCAGGAGCCTCCTGCCCACAAGTAAGTACCGCCCAGCAGACAAACACGTACTGCATCCCAGGCCTGCAGTGGACTCGAACAATCTTCACATCATGGAAGTCTCAGCAACAGGGGAGTTCCAGGGGAGTTTCAAGTTGGCCCACAAATCTCACATGGTACATTGAAGGCCTTTCTGGGCTTCTGTTCATTGGTTTGCTAGCTGATTAGCATATTCTGTGTAAGACTTGCTGCCTAGACTCTGTTGTAAGGTTAAACAAGTTACTAGTGCTCATCCCACTGGAAGGTGAGGAAACACGCCAAGGGAACTGGAGTAACTGGTGGAAGATTCAAGGAAGAGTAAGTGGCAGAGGCGAGCACAGGTCTTAGACAAGGTCTGGTCAGCTGTTGCCAGATTGGGGTTAAGGGAAGAGGGGGCTTGAGAGGGGAGTTACTGCGCACAGACCCCCAGGGGAGGGGGCTGTTTCCAAAAGCGTGCCCTGGGTCCCATCCCCGCCCCTGAGCCCCAGCCCAGCCCTGTGACTGACTCAAGCATCCTGGCACGGTTTTCTCTCTCCCCACTCCCCAAGTGCAGCCTCCGTGAGCGCCCAGAGAACGGGCCAGCCGATGCTGTTTCACGAGCCCTGAGCACAGTCTGGCATTGGAGTGAGTGAGTTTGCTGGAACGTGCATCACCATTGTTCGAGTAGTTGAGCCATTAAACAGAACGTGTTCAGTGCTCATTACCATTTACATTTCCCTCTTAGAGATTCGCATCAATACCTTTCAGAAGTCCTATGGAAGAGAATCCTGCCTGACTTTGTTGGGCCCAGGTGTGCCAAATAGAGACCAGGGGGCGTGCTCCCAGTCTGAAGGTTGTCCAGTGAGTTGAATCACAGGGACCCTCTGCCCTGCACCTGCAGCCCTTGTCCCTCCTGCACGCAGGGTGAGGAAGCCCCTCGTTAGTCTTCTAGAGGGAGTAAGAGCTTGCTGCAGTGGGTTCCAGAGAGGGCAGTGACAACCACAGCGTGGTTAGGTGGGGACGTAGGCCCTGCCGGTCTCCCTGCTGTCCCAGCGGCCCACCGAAGCCCAGGCCTGAAAGGAAGCCGGCTGTGTCTAGCCCCACCTGACATCTTGCTGCAGCCAAAACAGACCCAGGTGAGAACTCCCTAGCTGGAGCCAGGCAGCCCCAGAACCTCGAAAAGAATGGTTTTAAGCTACTGGAAAGACAGTTGACAGTTTTATGGCCACCAGAGAAAGACTTAGCTTTCCAAGAAATAGTAAAAATGTGTTAGTCTCCTGGCTCACAAATGACAGAAGTTTGCATCTGCCTGCTTTGTATCCCGTTGGTTAGGTGGAGAAGCTCACGGAGCACCCAGCAGGATCCCGTTCTGTGGGCAAAGAGTTATTGAAACTCCAACTACCCCTGTGCCCCAGTACCACTCACACTGTCAGAAAACAGGAAGTCAAAAATAAACAGGTGAAAGGCACAGGTGACCAACAGGTGAAAGGCACAGCAACCCCAACAGGATCAGAGCCTCGACACTCCCCACCCGCCTGAGACCCGGGCCTGAGGTGTCACCAACAATCTGACTAGGGCAGTTTCGAGACTGGAAATGACGGAAGCCACAGGGAGCTGACCCGGCACCAGCCCGGACCCAGGGCCCGCTGGGAGCAGCACAGGCCCAGACTCTGGGGGGCGGGGGGGTGGTGGTTCTGTTTGCTCCCAGGCTGGAACACAGACGTGATGGGCGTCTGGCTGTGGGGAAATGAGCAGTTCCACACACAGCCTTACTAATCTGGAAAACTCTGGAAACAGTCGCCCTTCTGTAAACACGTGGCGTTTCCGGGGCTGGCCGAAGAACGGCCTGCCTCACCGCTTTCTCTGCTGCTGTGGTTGGGAATGTTCGAGAGTGTCAAAGCATGCCCGGATCACAAGTGTTCTTAGCACCAGCCCTGCTCAGACTCAGGATTTCCCTTCTGTTCGTTCAACAGCAACGGGAACTCCCACTTTCTAAGACTTTAGGAGCTTAAAAAGACTCAAGTTGCCAATTGCAGACATCTCAAAATGAGTTTGGACTTTAAAAACTATGAAACAGTGGCAGGCAAGCTGACAGTGATAGGCTTATACCCTCTGACCTCTGAAGACAGGAAAGGGAATTCAGCTTCAATAGGGCACGGAGGTAACCGACATCCAAGACTCCTTGTGCCCGGTGCCTGCGGTCTGCGGTCTCAGAATCAGTACTCAGGTCTCAGACGAGACTGACACTCGGGGAAGGTGAGTTACCAGACTCTCAAAGTTGCACTGGGAACCCGGGGATGCAGGGTGCCAGAGCCCGAGTTTCCTGTCACAATGCCACCCACATGCCTCAGGTGCTGGGTGCTCAGTCCTTACTGCACCAGTTGGCAGTCTTTGAGACATCTTAGGCGTTGGGAAGGACTGGGACCCCTGCTCTGCAGAGAGCTGCGGCCGAGGCGTGTAGCAGTCTGATGTGGGGCTGGCGTGTGAAGGGAGGGGCGGGGCGGGGCAAGGTGCAGCCAGGACTGGGTGGTGGGCTGAGCGAAGGCCGGCTGTGGTTCATTTCCACGCCAGGAAGGACTGCCCAGATGAAGGACCTGGGCCAGCCGCTGGACAGCTACTTGGGGGATCTTCTCAAAATCCCACTCCAGTGGCATCACGAAGCCTAAAGTCTGGACACCCAGCGTGGCTATTGCATCCTTAACTGTGTGTGATCTCTGTTGCCAGTGCTCTGGCCTGAATGACTGGCAGCATGTGACACAGGCCCTCGACAGAGAGACTGTGACTTTCAATTTCCTGCGGGCCTTGATGTTCTCCGTTAAGGAAAGGATGAAGTTGCTCGAGATTTGATGAGGAAGCAAAGTGGAAAAACAAGCTGAGGGTCGGGCTGGTGGTATTATTAGACTTTAAGTGCGGCCGCCCCGCCAGCCTGGAAGGTGCACGCCAGGTGGGGATCTGGGCTCTCCCCGGGGAAGCCCGGACAGACACCTGCTGGCCTGCGGGTCCGGGGCAGCGGCTAGCCTGCCTTCGGTGGCCCGGCAGCCCGTGTTCTCCGCGCAGCCAGCGCTCTGGTTCCAAGGAGACTTTGCAGGGGGAGGGCTTGGTCTGTTTTCTATTTCTCGGAAGTAGCAAAATGCTATTAATCTTAGCCACTAATATAAAAATTACCAAAGTAAAAAACCTCAAAGCACTCCATCCCATCCTTTAAACTCACACCCATGTACGACAAGGGTGGGTACCCCCGCCTCCAACGCCTGGAGTCAGGAAAAGTGGGGGCGGCACCAGGGCAGATGGGAGCTATAGCTCCTGGCCTGGAATGGGGTGGCAGGTCCCCCAAAACGAAGGCATGCTGCTGCTTGGGGTTCCGGTGCTCAGCGGGGCGCCTCTTCCCCTGCATTCTCCATCCCTTTACCCTTGGTGCGTGTACTGTGCCCGAGACCTGTGCTGGGCGCCGAGGAGGGGCCTGTGAGCCCTGGGACCCGCGGACATAGTGCGCCGGGAGGTCCGAGAGCGTGGTGGTCTGAGCGGGGAGTCGGTCGGGCACTGGCGAGGGCGTCTCAGCAGAGGTGGCACCTGTGCGGTGCCCTGAGAAATGCACGCAGCCGGGTCCCCCTCCCGTGCCCCCGTCAGTGTCGGGGAAGTTGGAGACCGCACCATCTCTCAGTCCCGCCTACGCCCGCGTCATGGGGAGAAGAGCTTCCGGACACCCCTCCGGGCTGGCGCAGGCCGGTGCAGGCGGGGAGACAGACTGGCGCCCCGCACCGCGCTGCCCCGCGGCCGCCAGCTTCCCAGCGGACAGAGTCTGGGGGAAGCTTCGGACTGTGGGCGCGCTAGCCCTGACCGCTTGGTCCGGAAAAGCAGCACCACCATCGTGCATCCCAGCCCAGGAAAGCAACCCCCTTCCCTCCTGGGAGTCAGGCCTGACGCCTGCCACCGCCCTGCCATCTGTCAGTGACGCAGGAGCGGCCCGGCTTCTCTGTTTCCTCTTGGCTGTCGATGGAGACTCGACAGAACCCCATGGACCCGGACGCAGACAACTACTGGAGGAAACTGCTTCACACCCGAGAAAAAAAGCAAAAGAATAATGAAAAGAAGACAGAAACGACTGGGGAGAGAATGTAACAAAAGGAGCAAAGTTGGAGGTGGGAAGGAGAGCGTGCCTCGACCCCTTGCGCAGAAACCAGGGCGCAGCATCTCTGTTTCCAGTCAGCCTCAGTCCGAGCGTTGCTGGGCGACCGGTCCTTTCTCGCAGGGTCCTTTCTCACCCGGCGGGCGTGCAGGGCGCCCCCACACACAGTTCCCGCACTGGGGAGGAGAGGGCCAGGCGGCAAAGCCCCAGGGACCAGGTCCAGAAAGCAGAGAGAAGCAGGCCCGGGCGAGCAGGCCCCACACAACGCCACTGTTCCCTGTCAGACTTCCTCTGCGTGCAAATAAAAGACCGAACAAAAAACCAAGCCTCTTCCTGCAATGCAGAGCTGCCCTCTGGACCGGGGAGCTTGTCTAACAGACCCGGGGAGTCCTGCCTCCTGAGCCGGGTTCCCGGATGTGCTGTGGGGACTCCCCCAACCCTGGGGGCCTTTTCACTTTAGTTTCAGCTCAGCACATCTGAAGTCGCGGGATGCTGGCTTTAACAGTTACAGAGTAGATGCTTCGTGCTTGTGTACCGACAACCAATATAAAGAGTACTGAAATAGATTATTTTCAGAGCTTAGAAACATACTTGAGAAAGAGCAATGGGAGAAGCACTGGGCTGCCACTCATTTTCCAAGCCTTTTAAAAAAAGAGCCGGCCGGCTGAGCTGTGGGGAATCGGCACAGGGCCGGGTGCTTCGGTGTGCAGGAGGTTTCGATGTTTCTGTCTCGGCTGGATTTTAAAGAGCTGCAACATGCAGAAGTTTACATTTTTAAGAAAGTGCCCACTGAGCCCACAGTTGACTGGTGGGGGTGCTCCTCAGTGTTTTGTCCCAGTGAGTTTGTAAAGAAAAAATGGGGCGCGCCTGGCGTCCTGTGGCACCACGGCCAGGCCCTCCGAGAGGACGCTGGGGCTGCTGGTGTGATGAGAAAAGTATCAGAGCCCCTTTTCTCCTGATCTCCTTTCCTGCTCGCGGGGAGAGGGAGCAAGAACTTTCTTAGCTGGAAGCCTAATGCCCGACCACATTTCCCAAAAGGGCTCTAAGCCAAGCCCTGAAGACTTGGAAATGGCCTTCTGGGAGCCACCTGGGTGGCCAGCCCCTGCACTGGGGAACGTCCAGCAAATACACGGGTGACGTTTTGTGTCCTGACTGATAGGACACGATAGGACACGAATGGGAAGACCATCAGAGGTATGGTTCTACCAAAATATCTCGACTCACGGCCCCACGCAGGGCAGTGGAGGGGGAAACCCGGCCAGCGGGGGAGAGGGCCGTGTCTCCGCGCTGTCCCTCTTTTTTTTTTTTTTTTTTTAAGATTTTATTTATTTATCTCTAGAGGGGAAGGGAAGGAGAGAGGGAGAGAAATATCAATGTATGGTTGCCTCTCGTGGGTCCCCTGCTGGGAACTGGCCCGCAACCCAGGCATGTGCCCTGACTGGGAATTGTACTGTGGTCTCTTGGTTCCCAGGCCCGCGCTCAATCCACTGAGCTACACCAGCCAGGCCGCACTGTCCCTCTTTCAGAGGGAAGAAGGGGCTGCTGCCTGAGGGGGTATTGCCCCTCCCAAGAGGTCATGCCGCATGGAGTGTTTTTTTTTTTTTTTTTTTTTTTTTTTTTTTTTACCTTGTATCTCTTTTTACATCCAGGAACAGGGCAGGCAAAAGGCTTCTCCTCCCCTCCGTTCATGCACATGGAGCTGAGGATGGCTTCGGAGCTGATGGCGCTCTCTGTGGTCCAGGACTCGTCGCTGTCCGACTCCTCGTAGTCCACCTCCTCCTCGTCGTACTCACTGCCTGCGGGGTCACAGAACAGCAGGAGCGTCAGGGGGCGACCGGAGGGGCCAAGGACAGGACCAAGGATGGTGGGGGGAGGCAGCTCCTCCTGCCCCAGGAGAGGGCGTTCCCGGCACAAGGGAAGCAAACCTATTGAGACCCCGGGCCAGTCCTGGCGGGAAGACACCGGCAGTCCCGCCCACGAGGCCGGGTTAAGGGCTTCCTGACCGTTCGTAGCCGGGAGATGGCTGAGTAACAGCTGGAACTCGGGTCTGGGGCAGGTTGGTCTGCGACTGCAAAGGTGCCGGGGAGCCTCCGAGGCCACAAGCAAAAGTAATCCATAAGGACGACACCTCCCGCCCCAACACACGCACACACACACAAATGACACCTGACACTCTGCCCCTTGGTTTCCCGCTTGGTTGGCCGAGCCACTGCAAGAGTCCGGGACGGGTTACAATGTACCCCTCGTAGGTATTTATACTGCAGTGGGAATGAATTCGAGATCTTCCTTTATAGGTGAGCTGGGAAGACCATGAGGAAATTTGTAAAGGGGGTTACCACAACCCCGGGAATGGGGGGGCAGAAATGCCCAGAGCCCCGAGGGCAAATTGTCAGGGTCAGCATGCAGGTCCAGATCATGGAAGATGAACAACTGCCGGCCACGCCTGTCCCCAGGGGACTGCCCGACACTGTCTGCCAGACAGCGAGGACGGGGCAGGGGATTCCTGAGTGCCGCTCAGGTCAACAGCTCTGCTCCCGGCTGAGGTCAGGGTCTGCTTCCCCGACTTCTGTTCCGGAGGGCGGGGTGGGAGACCGCTTCAACCAGCAGTCCCTTTTGCTCTGTTTAAATGAGGCCCAAAGCCATTTATTTTGAGCTTTTGCATAATACGACCCTGAAGGACATAATTCCACAGATCATAAACAGTGTAAAATAATATGTTGACAAGTCCTAATGCATTTACGAGCCCGGTGGAATAAACAGCATTACAGCGCAGCATTAAAAGACGGCGATGGCAGCAACCCCCGCTGTGAAAGCCACCCCCAGGTGTGAGGCCGCCCGCTCCAGGGGCGGCCTGGGTGCTCCGTGGGCTCCCTCCGCTGCATCAATTACTTCACCACCAAAACCTGGCACTTTTATTGGGTTTCATTTTAATAGGCATTAATAAGATTGTTTGAAGAGCCAGTTGAGCCTGGAACAAGGACGGGCATCTGAGGCGGAACACTTAAAAGGACGCAGGAAGGAAGGGAGGGGCCGCAAGTTGCTGGGGTGCATCTCAGGTTTCAGCCACCTTAGACGCATCACCCCTCTAATCCTCCAGCGACCCTGTGGGGTGGGCCTGGCTGTCCTTGTCACACACACAGGAAACTGAGCCCCGGGAGGCTCAAGAGCTTAGGCAGCCTCCATTCGCCGCTCAGGGAGGTCCCTCGTCCCGTGGGGCACCTGGGCCCCAACGCCAGCCACTCTCTGAGGGGGTCTCCCAGTCTCCTCGAGTTGTGGGGCCTTCGCCATCTGCCGCTCGGACGGAATGCAAACCCTCTGTTTGGAAACTCTCGGGTGGGGCAGAAAAAGCAATTTGGCAGAGGCAAGGCTTTGGCGTTAAATGTGGGTTGCGGCGAGCCCTGAGGTGCTTGGCTGTGACCCCCGGGAGTGAGATCACTTTGGAAACACTCAGGGGAGACGAGGAGGGGGCTACGCCGCACCTCTGAGTCTGCGCGAATCGGAATCTGCAGGTCCGTGGGGCACTGGTTAGGGCCATGTACCGTTACACACACACGTGCTGGTGTCCTTTAAAGTGCGAGTTAGGAAACTGTGAGTGCTGTTTCACAGAGCCCCTCGGGCAGGAAGAAGGTCTGAACGACTAATTTATCCATCTCGTAGGCCTGATTTGTTAACCTGAACACCAAGAACCACCCAACACTGTTTACAACGTGGGGCGCGGGGCTCAGACCGAGGGAGGGCTTAACGAAGCCCAGCCTAAAAGAAAACTTCAAAACTGCACGGGATCAAAGGGGCCAGACCCTGAGAGTTTGATGCTGTGGGTTCAGCTGCCTGGAAACCACGTGGCTGCCAGCCCCAAGGGGGCAGGCAGGGCGCCCACACATTTACCGTCCAAGCCACGGCTGGGACAACAGGCTTGAACTGGCCCTGTCCCTGGCTAAGTGGGCCACTCACCCCAGTCATTGGTCCCCCACCAGTCCCCTTTGGGTGCTCTGTGCGACTGTCTCCCTTGGATGGGGCGCAAGAAGGACCTGTTTATACTTAATTGTATCCTATAACAAAGAAGAGAAGTGCACAGACCTGGGTTCATCCCTTGGCTCTCATTAGCTGAGTGGCAGCCCTTGGCCTCTACTTTCTCTTCTGTGAAATGGGTGTGAATCTCTTCCTTACATTTAGGAATTAGAATTAATGCCTATCAGACACCTGGCGCAGGGGGGGCCTGCTGCACATAGTAAGGTCGGTCATTTTGTACATTATATGTACATATTGTATTAAAATAATATTTTTAGAAAGGCCTATTGTGATATCAAACAGAAAAGGTAATTCTGAAAGGTTTGGGAATCTCCATTAGAAAAATTCAAGAGGGACATCACATCAAGACAGGTGCCATGTCGGCTTTGACCTTCGCAGCGCCGGCAGATCGAGGTGCGGTGAGGCCGCAGGGGCCAGCTGGGGGTCCAGGCATCGCCACTGGCGAGCTAGGTGACCCCAGGCAAGTGGCATCACCTCTCTGAGCTTTAGACTCCTCACCTGTAAAATGGGCTAATAACACCACCACCTTGTAAGGTTTGTGGCGAGTAACTGAGTTCCTATTTTTAAAAGTACTTGGAACTTTGCCCTGGCCGGGTGGCTCTAGTTGGATCATCATCCTATACACCAAAAGGTTGCATGTTCAATTCCTAGTCTGGGCACATGCCTAGGATGTGGGTTTGATTCCCAGTGGGGATGCATATAGGAGGCCACCAATCAATGTTTCTCTCTCTGTCTCAAATCAATAAACATATCCTCAGGTGAGGGTTTAAAAAAATGAAAGTACTTAGAATGCCTGGTACCTGGTAAATAAATAAGCAAAATGTCATGTGAGCAGATGATTTCACCCACTCTTCCCTTGAGGATACTTTTCTTTTTTAAACAAAGAAGTGTCCGGGGCACCCACGGCTGCTCGTGTCGCCACGCTCACTTCAACGTCTCAGAAGTCAGACGGCCCACGGTCATGGTGGGCAGTCGGGGGGCTTCCTTCGTTCAGGCCACGTGGCTCAGGGTTCCGCTCTGGCACATGCCCATGCGTCCTCATCAGCCCGTTCTCGTCTCTACCCCCACCCCCTGTGTAGGTCACCCCCGAACCCTGGCAAGTGCCAACCGAGTGGGCCGGGGCGTTCGAACAGGAAAACCCCACTCTGTGCTGACACCCCTCCCCACACTCTAATATTTGAAGGGGCCAGGGGAACACCTTCCCACAGGTGAAGAGAAAACCTCCAGACCTTAATTAAGAAAAACAGGCAAAAATTGTAGGGAAATGGCCTCCTGAGAGCACAGTGGCTGTATTAGTGGCTTCTTGAAGTGCCACCCCAGGGAGCCCACAGAGCAGGGAAGCAAACCAAGTGAAGACATCCCCTCTGTTTGAAAACGAAGGCTGATGGACTGGATTGGGTTTTTCATTCTGGTGAACCCGCTACTGGCTTGTAGTGGGTAGAGGCCAGGGGTGCTGCTCAACATCTTCCAAGGCATAAGACAAACTTCACAGCAAAGACGTAGTCGGCCAAAGTGTCAACAGTACCAAGAACTTCGCAAACCACTTTTGACACTTTTGACTGATGACAGCACCTTCTCCATACACTGCACAAATCTTTTATGTTTCAGTTGTATTTTTGCCTTTCTTGAAATAATAAAGCATAATGTCAAAAATGTACTCTGTTTTCATTCCGTCTTCAATATTAAAATGGCTACCCCAAAACTCCCCAATGTTGATGTTTATTTTTAAATGCACGCTGATATGACAGCTGCCACAACACAGTCTAACAAAACTGTTTCAAATGGAGTTAAAGACAACGGAGTGCCACTAGAGCCGCGTTACGGAAAAAAACAAACAAACCGATTGGACAAACCGATACCTTACAAGCCCCCTCCTGCACTTCCCTCCTCCTAGTAAAATCCCATTACAGTACTGCTTTCACTAGTATTCACGGCGGGCACCGTCATGATACCGGGCCAGGTAGTGAACTACGGTCACGTGTTTGTTGCGCCCGGAGTGAATGAACCCCATTTCCGTGGTCTGTGTCGTCATTGTCCTTCTCCTCTGCATCCTCTCTCTCCTCACCACCACCACCACCAGCAGCAGCATCACCAGCACCACTGCCACCACCAGCACCGCTGGGGCAGCTGACACCGATGTGGGGCTCACCACGCGCGCTGTGCATCTGCCACTCATTTAAACTCACAACCCCTACGAGGTTGGTACCATTAGCTTCATTTTACCTAAGACGGAGGCTCAGAGAGGCAGCGCGACCTGCCCGGGGTCGCAAAGCTCTTCTGCAGCAGAATGAGGCTTCCAATCCGGCCGCCCGGCTGCCCTGCTGGCCAGCGTGCTGTACTGCTTGCCTGTAACCCCCGCCAGACTCTCCGGGGCAAGTACAGCTCCCTCTCAGTATGTGCAAGCCCATCAGGTACTCGGTTTTGTTTCTCCTCACTTCTCTCTCTCCCCCTGCCCCCTTTCCCGAGATGCCCTCCTGCTTCAGTCTGACCGGCCTCCCGCCCAGGCCTGCGGGGCGGCTGTCACCCTGGTGCTTCCCTCCACCCCACCCCGGATTCTCTCTGTCTTTCCCCATGGGAGGGGGGGGGGGTGACCCCTTTTTGTAGATAGTCTTCATTTCTTTATTTACCTCTTGCTTGGGTTATGGCAGGTAAAATTTGAGTCCTTAAATGTCGCCCTAGCTAGGGTGGCTCAGTGGATTGAGTGCTGGCCTGCAAATCACAGGGTCGCCAGTTCGATGCCCAGTCAGGGCTCACGCCTGGGTTGTGGGCCAGGTCACCAGGAGGGGGTGAGGGAGAGGCAATCACACATTGATGTTTCCCTCTCTTTCTCCTTCCCTTCCCCTCTCTAAAATAAATTTAAAAAAATTTTTAAAAATGTGCGAAACTGTCCTAATTCTTCCCTCACCCTTGACCAGCTCTGAGGTTAACAGCCCCCTTCCGCAGGACTCGAAGGCTGTGCGCCAGTGTGTTCTAGCCCCTCTGGCGCGGTGGAGGCGCCCACGCCACGGTGCCTCCTGACTCCCAGAACTGCCCCTGACCCGGGAGACGCAGGGCCGTTTTTTCTCTTCCTCCCCCACATTCACAGGTACATGTTGCTCTGGTTCTTTTTAAACAACAGGCAACAGCTTTACGAGCTCTAAGCCACACACTCCACAATCCACCCATCTCAAGGACACGAGCCCACGTGCGGGGAGGAGTGCAGCCACCTCCAAGTCGGGAGCCCTCTGGGCTTGCTGGTGCCGGGCCGCTCGCTTCCGGCCCACGCCTGTCGGCGCAGGTCCCAACTTTTTCAGCCCCAGCCAGCCACCGCTCGGCCCTGTGCTTCCTAGCTCCCACCCCTTTGTCGCTGCTGCCTCCTGTGTGCCTCTCTTCGTGGGGGTGTCATTCCCGGGGCATGTGTGTGCTCACACTGCCATCTGGAACTGGAGGTTCCCTGGCTGCTTGGAAACATCCTTCCTTCTGGCAGCCACAGAAGTGCCAGGCCCGCCTTGGATTTCTCCTGCTCCAGGACATTCTCCTTTCATTTCGATAGGGGGCAGCAGAGAGCTCCAACTCCAAGTGCTGGTGAGGGGGTCGGACTGTCCCATGTGAGGGCCGGTGTTGGGTCACAGCTACTGAGC
This sequence comes from Trachops cirrhosus, assembly GCA_028533065.1. Lineage (NCBI taxonomy): Eukaryota > Metazoa > Chordata > Mammalia > Chiroptera > Phyllostomidae > Trachops > Trachops cirrhosus. The sequence goes on along the minus strand of CM052549.1, from coordinate 10,482,558 downwards.
CACCAGAGCTGTGAGGACTTCTCTCTATGACCGTGAGTTCACTACTGACATTTCCACTTTAACTCCAACATTAACCAATGCATTAAAATGGTATTCACGACGACGTAAAGTCCAGCACAGGGAAAGTGGTCAGTAATTTTGTAATAACTGTGTATAAGTTTATAGGTACGTGTAATAAATATGGTGCCAGGTGGGCACTAGACTTGCTGGGGTCGGGGGGAATCCCTTTGTAAGTTATACACACGTCTAACCACTGCGCTGTACACCTGAAGCTAATAAACACCGAATGTCAACTGTAATTGAAAGATAAAAAGAATAGAAAAGATTCTTCAAACCAAACATTTAAAATGATTTTCTTTGCAGTATGGCTCTTGCCTGGCTTGTAATTTTCCTGCCTGCTCTTTTGTGGTGCTCGTTTGTCCCCGTTCACCACGCTGGGGTCGCTTCAGTGCCACCACCCTCCCCACTCTGAATGAGGCGCTGGGTGTCTGAACTGCTGACCTTGTGGCCGCCTCCCCGGGGCCTTTTCCTGCGTGGCCCTCCCCTTGGACACCGTTCTCCCAGCTTTTCCCACAGCTGGCTCCTCCTCAGCATCCAGGTTGCAGTTCAAAGATCACCTCCTCCAAGAGGCCGCCCTGCAGCCTGCCCCGATCACCTGCCTATTTAAAGAGCCATCTTTCTCCAGGTGCAATCTCCTCCCCTTGGGTAGCCTCCTCACTGCACACTGAACTTTCTATACGATCTCGTTTTTGTGATTGTCCGTCCTCTCCACATTTGAAGGTAAGCTCCTGGTGTCTTCAGCAGGGCCTAGCACCCAGCAGGTGCTCAGCATGCATTCACTGAACAAACAAAGGAAGGGCAGGGCAGTGTCAGGCCTCCTGACCCCAGGCCCCAGCTTTCCAACCACCTGACGGTGTTACCCGGGGGCACAGGACTCGTGGAGAATGCACGGTGAAGACCCAAACAAACTTAAGTGTCTGAGGCTCAGGGTCTGCCACTTAATGACAAATGAGATGCGGACGTCCAGTTCCCTGTCACCTTGCTCTGGGTTGGTTTTTGGCAAAGAAATGAAAATCACAGGTCAATGAAATGGCAGAGCACAGCTCGGACAGGCACCAACCGTCGCCGTGACAAGACTGCCGTCACTGTTAAACGGGCTAAGGCTTGCACGGAAGAGGCTGTGGCTTCCTTCCTAGCTCCTTCATCCTCCACCAGAAAAGTGGGAAGAGTGTCACCCTAACTCCAAGGGTGGTGGTGACTTGATCCGAGGTCAAGATCAAGGCTGTTGAAATCGGCATCTTCTAAAAACTGGAGATTCAGGTTTTAAAACAATTCCACAAAGCAAGAGTAAGAAATCCTGTATTTGAATAGGCACATTCTCAGGGAAAGATGAAAAGAAGCAAATACCTGAAAAAAAAAATGGACCCCTTTCTCATTAACCTTTCACTGCTGTGCCTTTTTTTCTTCTTTTCTCAGGGAGACTTCAAAGCTTGGTCTCAAAGCTTTTCTCTCACTTCGGAGTCAAACCCACCCGCTGCTGCTGGCTCTGAGCCTCGGGCTCCTCATCCCCAGCAGGAGGCCTCTAACCCCCCAGGCCCCAGCCCGGCGTGCTTCTCCGGGCACCTCACTTCCCGCTCTCCATCTCGGATAGAGGAGAAAGAAAAGGCCCTAAAACCACAGGAAAAGAGCGGCTACTTTTCAGGAAGGAATGAGGGAGGAAAATGACAGCGTCTCTTCGGTGCTGCACGGGTTTCAGCCACGTGCCCCCCCATCCCCATCCCCGCCTCACTGTCCTTGCCTTGCGGGGACAGCAAAGTGACTTCTTCCCCCTTCGATTTCCAGGTGCCGCTCAGGATTCATGGGGATGTGACAAGAAGGTTTCCTGTGGCAATGGGCAAATCGTAGGACCGACTTCTAACAGTGTGTTCCAAGGGTCGACTGTGGCCCGGTTAGTGGGCCACGACGTCGATTTAACGGGGAACGACTGGCATCTAACAAACGACAGGACAGAATGGACTAGCGGGAATCAGAGTGTCGTGTGTTCGGGAAACTTCCACTCCAGGAGTGTGTTTCCACGTGAAACAATTCTCACTATGCGTCACGGTCAGGAAGTTGAAAGCCGCTTGTGACCATCAACACCTCAGTTTATAGAACTTCTACAAGGACAGGAGGGGAAAATATAATCAAAAAATTTTAAACGACCTTTAAATAGGATGCAAAACGGGCTGAGGAAGAAGAGTAAGGTCCAAAACAACCTTGTGTCAGCCAGCAGGACCCTGCAATCCAGCCGGGAAGGCAAGCCGACTGGGGAGCGTCAGGTGGGCACCGAGGCAGAGCGACAGCCTCACCTATGAAAGGGGTGGGCGTGGGAATGGACAGAGACGCTGAGCAGAAACCGTCGTGGGAGGCAGGGCTACCTCTCCTTATTCCCGTGGCCCCCAGCACCGTGGCTGTGCAGGCTCAGCCAATCTTCGTGGAAGGAGGGACGTCCATGGCAGAGTCCCCGTGCCCCAGAAGGACGGTGTTCTGTGACACAACTGCATAGGCATCTGTGCACAACTGACATATTTTTGTACAATACCTAGGAATTACACTCACTTAATACAGTGACAGCGACAGGGGTCCCAATCTGCGAGACGTGCACAGCACGAGAGCGCCACCCCTCGGCGGGAACCTGGCAGCACCACTCGGAACGCCAAGCCCAGCGCCCGCCAGAGGCGGTGTGCGGGGGTGGGTGTGCAGGACCGGGCGCAGGCTGCCTGGGTTGGATCCCGGCTGCGCTCTTACGCCTGCCGGCCTCAGTCGGCTGCTCTACCTCTTTGCACCTCCAGCCGGAGGTCGAACCAGGGCCACCCGCACAGGGCTGTTGTGAACATGGCACGGTCTGGTGTGTACAGAGTGTTTCACTTCTGGCACATTGTCAGGTACCATATTAACTCCGGTCGGCCATAGTCTAGTCAGTAATTAGAAATGGTCTCGACTGGAAGGGAATGGCCAGGGATCTACAAAACCCAACGAGAAGTCATCTGGTCAGAGCCATCTGCCTAAAACGCAGGGACAAAGCTGCCTGAGGTCAGTTCACGTGCTCAGTACACGGGATCGGGACCCGGGGTTCCAGTGCTGTGGGGGGAAAAGAAAGTGTTGACATAGGATGACCCCTCTGAACTTACTTTCCTGAACTCGTTCACAACCCTGAGACCTGGGGGGACAGAGCCTCGGCGCCACCTCCGGCCCTCCACCCAGGCAGAGTGCAGGAGGACGAGCCCAGGCAGCTCTCTGGGGCAACGCCCGGGTTTAATAACCTGAATCTGGAAACGACAGGCGCAGAGGACGGCCTTGTTGGAAACAAGTGCAGCTTTTCTCCGCAGCACTGGGGCAGCTTGCCAGGGCTGGTTCCTGGTATGGAGCTTTCCCGTCTAACTGTGAAATACAATGTGCTATATTTACAGGGTGCAAACCTACAGACGGAGGAAGATTTCCATGCCAAGAACAAGCTCAAAGAGGGGGGCTGGGAAGCAGAGGATGACAGCAATTGAGAAAAATGTAGCTATAATCAAGATGCGAAATAATTAGGGACGGGCAGCAAAAGCCGGTTTCCACCGCATCAGCGTGATTGCGCCTTCCCAGACACCGCTTAGGCCGCGGGAACGCGCCGCAGCGGAGCGGACGCGGCTCCCCTGGGGAGCAATGCCGTGCGAGTCACTGCAAGTTCACACACATCTCCGAGGTCTCCCATAAAAGCCTAGTTTCACACTTTGTCCCATGTGGAAACTACAGCCTGCGCCGCACGAAAAACAAGTTTTATGAGAGCACTTCTGATTTTTAAGAAGGCTATTTGGCCTCCTAACGGGGCAGCTTCCTGAAAGCGGCGGTGACGTCGTTTCTGCGTCCGGCACAGGCCGAGCGGGCTCGGCTTCACGACGGTCGGGGCCGCGTTGGCTGACACATCCGGGGGATGTTACACAGGTGACAAACCTTGGCCAAAGTGACGGGGAGAAGCTGCAGGTGCAAGAACTTCCCAGCCAAAGAGATGACTTCAAGTACGTTATAAAAATGAGTCCGACTTCCTCCGCTCCAGGCTTGATCACGTCGGCTCGAGCGAGCAGCGGCCGCGCAGAGTGTGCTTCGTTTCCTGCCCGAGGATTTACCAAGCAGCTCCTGGGCGGTCACTGGGGCAGGTTTTTGGGGGCAAGGCCTTAGTGTGACCATCCAGGGACCCTGACGACACTTCCCCGACTAGTTCCAGTTCTCTGGCAACATCTCCCACAGCCACAGAGGACGCTGTTAGCCTGGTACCTGCGTCCCAACAGTGGCTCCATCAGTGACTTGCTCGGTGACCTTGCCCACCTCACTCAAGTTCCCTTGGTCACAGAATGCACATCAGAGGATTAAATGAGGTCACGCGCAGGCAAGGACTGCAACCAGGGCCTGCACGTAGCACGATCAGCACGGGTAACTTCACTGGCTGAGCGGACACATGCGGTTTTACAAATTTAAGAGTCAATCAGGATGACGGACTTTGCTCAGTGGCTTTTTTTTAAGACTGCAGGTCAGCGACAGGACCCCAGGAGCAGTGGAAGTTAACGAAGCTGCCCAAGCCCCTGCTCACGGGCACTCACTCGGCCGTGCTGGCTCCTGCCCCTGCAGGTTACTGCCCCCTGGCTCAGCTCTGATGGCCCTTGCTGAGCTGGCTCCTGCCCTCTCCCCTGCCCTCTCAGCTTGCTCTGGCCCGCCTTCATTTCACCTAAGCTGGAGGAGGCTGTAACTCTGCCACCTGGCCACCACCTCCAGGCTGACACCCTCACGTGCTGTTCTCGGTTGCCCTGGGTTTCCCACCTTCCTCCCTGAGAGGAATGTGGAGTGGCATGCTCTGGCCTGGCCAGCCGGCTCCCCTGCTCTCCTGCCCTAGTCTGTCCCGGCTTGTGTTCTGTGACAAGGACATGATGGCACTTCCTCTGAAGACCGGGTTCTTCTTTAAGATGGGCACAGTTGATTTCCAAAGTGGCTTGGAGCTTTCCCCACTGCTGCGCCAAGCCTAGTGACAAGAGGAGGGCCCTGAGGTGAGACTGCCAAAGCTCAGGTCTGGTCTGTGGGGTCTTAGGAAACCCACCTTCAAGCCCTGGTCACCCCCCCTGGAAAATGGGGGCTGTAACAGTATCTCCCTGAGAGTCGGTAAGGACTGGCCCGTTCTGGGCGAGGTTCTCACGGTGCCTGGCAGAGAGCAGGCTCAGCACAGACCCTGGGCTGACGGTCACAGGCGCCGACAGCGTGACGGCTTTCTTCCTTGCTCAGAATAGAGGTTGGCGCGCTCTTCCCTTTCCGCCACCCCTGTCCCCTCTTCGGTCAGCTGCAGGGTCGCTCTGGACCCGTGCATTGCTAGCCTGGAAATCCTGCGTTTGCAGGCCGGCTCTTCTCAGACTGTTTACAGTACATCATGCCTAACAGACCGATGCCCTGTAAATGCCGCACGGCGATAAACAAGAGGTTTTCCCAGGGTTTCCTAACCAGATAAAGGTTTATTATTAGAAACCTCCTGAGTGCTGAAAACAAGAACAGTCGTGGGCTGTCGGTCCCCAGACAAGCTGCAACAGAAATAACCCAAGATGCGTCACTCTGCCCACAGGAAACGGGGTGGAGGATCTCTTCACAGGTCGACTCCCAAACCATCAGGTGCTTAAATTCTGTTCTGCCTGAACTGCCGTGGCCAGTCTGCATGGGAAGTTTTACTAGAATAAACGAGGCGTCGCCAGAGCTTTCAGAGACTGGGCCAGCTGTGTCTTGACGGCACCAGCCCTGAGATGCTGGCATCACAGCGTTAGCTGGGCTCCTCCCCTCTCCCCACTTTCCCTCCCCCGTGAGACCTGAGGAGATGTTTTCCAGAATCTTATCCAGGAGACAGCAGGCCAGAAAGGCGCTGGTAGGAAGTAGGCTTTGTCCATAAAAAACAACAACAAAAAAACACCTCCCGGTGGCCATTTTCTTTCCTTTTAGAGTTAGGAAATGGTATTTCTACTAAGATCTGACTTTCTGAGCCGAGTAAAGGAAGAATTTATTTTGGGTTTCTGTGTCTCATTTCTGAGACCCTCCACTAACTGGTCCCAGCTCTCCAGATTCATTTAAAAAGCCTTCCCTGCCACCATGAGCTCCTCTCCGCTGGGCCCTTCCTGGAGGTTTTCACTACTTTGTCCCAATCGTGTCCCTCGTCCACCTTCGCTCTGCCCTCCACCTGCCCTCCTGTCTGTCTTCACGTCTGCTCTCAGTTCCCACAGAGCCTGGACTGTGTTTTACACTTTTCCCATCCACCCGTAAGTCCTGAGTGGGCCTTAGGTCATACTTTTGAACTGATTTAAGAATGGCCAAGCTTGATCTTGCTACAATGCCATCACCGGGTCATAAAATAATAAAAGTTCAAAGCTGGAAAGGACCTCAGTCTTCTGTGGCTACCTCCCCTCTTAGAGAGGATGAGACCAGTGGCTGGGGAGGTGACCTGTCCCTGGCCACTCACTCAGCAAAGGTCCAGGCAGGGCTGGAAGTCCAGCACCCAGGTTATGGACCCCCCTCCTTTGCCACAGTGCCCTGCCAGGGGCTTCCTGGGTCATATAAAGGGGAAACCTGGCATTCCCAAGCAAGGTGCCCGTGACCTCCCACGTCACACACCGCTGGCTCGGCGAACACACCCTGTCCCCCAGCGTCGGGTCCTATCCAGACAAGGGGCCTGTACGGAGTGGGAGGGTGGAAGAGCAGTTCTTTTGATAAACTACAGGTAGTCAGCAATGCTTCCCACGTTGCTCTAAGCCTGTGTGTCCCTCAGGCATGACTTGTATATGGAGACGCAGCCCCATGAATATATAAGGAATAAAAGATGTCAACACTCTCTTTAATTGCCCCTCTAATGTCAAGGCAGAAGATGGGTCCTGGGGGAAAATGGAGGTGAGAATTTTCAGTCCTAGGTTATCACATCACTGAATGAGTTCACTGCCCCATCCTGCTCCTCCACTGCGATTTGGAGTTTGATTAGTGGCCCCCACTACATCCAAATGGTCCACTTTTCTAATCAGTCCTGGCCCCAGAGGCATAAAGGTCGACCTTGAAGAAACAAAGTCCGTCCTGTGAGCCAAAGGTTGTAGTGTTTATAATGCGATTATTACAACCCTTAGCCAACTTCCATTTTTCCGCTGCGGTCTCAACTGTTTTTTCCCTTGCATTTGTTTTGCTCTATAAGGAGAACATTCCTTTTTATCCAAAGACAGACAAATGACCCTTTGCAAGTCCCCTTAAGTCGTATGTCATCCACAGATTTCCTAATGGGGCAATCTATGAAGCACAGACTACAAAGCAAGTATTTCTCCAATTGCCTAAATGAGGATAAATGGACAAGACAGCAAACCTTCAGGGAGACACGAGAACACCTCTGGAATGGGCAATGTCATCGGCGCCCGCGACCTGCACCGTTGGCATTTGTGAATGGCTGTTTCGAGCGACGTCAGAGGCACAATGTTTTAAGTTTTGGCACCCACAAGAAATGTTTTACGTGACTACATTTTTCTAAAAATTGGAAGTTAAGGAAGTCAAACCCCAAATGGGGATGAAATGATGGCCCCGACCTTGGGGGGTGGGCTCGGGGATGGCAGGGTGAGATGAACAGGCTCTTGTGCCTTAGCCCATGTCAGGTGTGATCCTTCATGCAGACACAGGGCTGTCACGTGTGCTCTGTCAGCAGGACTCACGTCAGAAAACGCAGCCCCAGTCCTCCTGAGGTGCTAAAGCAAGTCTTCGTAATGTCACTGCATAAGCTGCTGCTGAGGCTTTACAGCCACCGAGCACCCCTAGTCTCTGCAAGTCATTCCGCATTCTTACATAAACGCCCCCCCAAAAAAGGCCCCTCCACTCCCCACAGAAATAAAGGTCTTTCAATAACGAACAGCGCCTGTTCCACAGAGCACAGGAAAAACACGATAAACCGAGTCACACAGCCTTGGCCGCGAACAAGCTCTCGCAGAGACTTCTGCAACGCGTATAAACACAGCACGCGCTGTTAACCACGTGCAGAACAACAACAGCGGCAGGAACGCACCGGGTTTCCTGCAATTAAGCGGCACGGTTTTACAGTGCAATTTTATTTATAACGAAAGAAAGTAAATAAATAAATATCTGAACCGTCGAACAGACCCCTCCCGCCAAAGGCTGATTCTGCAAATTAACTTTGTGGTAATAAAAGCCGTGCCAGCTGGAACCCTTCCCCTGTGCTCTGTGGCACAGGCGGCCCGAGCAGGTATACGGCTGAGAAAAAACAAAGCAGGGCATTTTCCACCTTCAGCCGGCGATGTTAATTGAACTCTGGCAAATGTTTAAAGATTTCGTTCTCCGTGTTCAAGAAAGAATTAAAAACAGTTGAGCTGGGGAAAATGAACATCTGTTACTGACTTACACTCAAGACCACAATGAAAAACATTCATAATTAAAGCGATTTCGCTTCCTTGCTAGTTAGATCTGTAATCTTGGGTTAAAAATATAATTGCGGAGGCTGCGTATTGTCTTTGGGGCTTTTCTTCTGACGGCTGCTTGTAAAAAAGAGGTAGTTTACGCGGGGCGGAGCTTCCTCTGCGGGGGCAACAATATCAGGAAACAGGTCTGCGCGGAGAGATAGCGGGGCCTACAGAGCGCGCCTACGCAAGGCGGCCTGGTTTTACGAAGCTATGAAACAGTAGTCGAGAAGTGTTTTATATTTGGGAGTTAAATGCACTTTACAGCTGTGTAAAAAAAACCAGAGCCATTTTGGGCCGAATATAAACATTCCAGTGTCTACAAGGTTTACTTCTGGCGAGTCGTCAGTCGGACAGGTTTCTGGCGATGGGAGGGGCAGGCCACGTCCAGTCGCTGCCCATTCAACGTGCGGCGGTTTCATCGAGGACATCAATCTATTTCCATACGTTCACCCGGCTATTGAAATAACCCCCTGACCTACCAGCCTTTCAATCTATCCTCCTTCCGCTGCCAAATTAACAGGCCCCGAATAGCTTTAATCCATAATATCGTTCTTCTTTGATTGCATTAGTTCCTTCTCTTAATAAAAATGGCTCCCTACTGCCAACTCTATTAAAAGTAAATTCCTTAGCTAGCATTTTAGGTTTTCTCTCCATTTGTACACTTCCTGGACCCAATACACCAACCTAACTGGTGTGTACAGCACCACAGGTCCCCAAACCATGTCCCTGCTGTTGGCTAGGTGTGGGGCCTTGGAATACATAGCACTACGCCCACGCCGCCCTCTGCCCTAACCTGCACACCACCGTGAAGACCTGTCCCAAACGCTACTTTCCCTTGTCCACTGCAACACTGAGTACACCGCTCCTTGGTTCAGGGGCCTACAGGAGCTTGATCTGCACACTTGGCCCCCTCTGCAATGAGACCCTCATCTCCTGAGGGCAGTGCTTGTTTTGAATTCACCCCTGCACTCCCCCGACGACCCCCACCTCCCGCCACAGCACTCAGCACGGGGTCTTCCAGCAACAGTCCTTAGGTCCAGGTCTTCGGTGTCTCTATTCTAGTCAGTAGAACCTTTTCAGATTCATTTCCCCTACGCTGCTGCTAATAGGCGCAGAGACTTTGCCACAATTACCACACGAACTAAACACAGTCATGCTCACTTCCATCAATACAACGTGTAACTAGGCTGAGCAGGTTGGCCAGGCTTGAGTTCTAAGTGGAATGGCCGTCTTAATTAGACCCTTTTCTTGGTCAGGGCAAAAGAGAATTCATCACAACTCATTATTTAACATTGTTTTGGAAAAATCTTAAAACTGCATAAATGAGCTTATCTAAAGTACCATACTGCCTTGTCTGCCGAAGGTCTGAGGCCGCTGCCCGAGGGGGCTGGCCCCACGTTGGCATGTGTCTTTGAGCTCCAGCCAGCTCTGGCCCCCTTCCCAGTCCAGGGAATCCACCTGGGTGTGGGAGATGAGGCTTGGAAAATCCCCATGGAGAGGAGAGAGGGCAATAAATTGTTATGCCCTCAGAACAGAACGTGAGGCTTTTGCAGAGGTTTTGGAAAATAAGTCTGGACCGTTTCCTTTCAATGCAGCATTAGTTCTGTCCACCTTTCCCTTCCCTGGTCACCTCCCCCCACCCCCCGCCCCTGGGAATGAAAATCAGAATTGTTGAGGGAGCTGCGATGTTATTCCTGGCCTGCACGTGAGCGGAAAGTGCCATAAATCTCTCAAGAAAGTTTAGGCTCACGGGATTTCCAGAACCAATCCTCCAATAAATGGGATCCAGTCATTCAGACAGACATCTGAGTCTCATGATAGACATTACTATATGGGAATATTCCTGTCACTTAGGGGGAAAGCTGTTCTTTCAAGGTTCCTCACTTGATAGGATACGCCTGGCATCGAGGGAAAAACGTCAAGGAAGCACAGCCTGAGTAAGGCCAGGCAGCAAACCTTCATTTCAGAGTGACTTATCTGGGAAAAATGCCCACGGAGCAAGGCAATGACAAATGGCAGAGCGGTATGGGGTAGGACTGTGGCTGGCCTCGGTGCACATGAGCCAGAACAGGCCACGGGCTGGCGCTGGAATCACCAGGAGCTGCCGAGAGCCCCGGGTTTCCAGCTCTGCCCCTGCAATTTGACTCATAAAGCTAGGGTGGGCCTCAGGGGGCCACATTCTTAAGATGCGCCCAGGTCACTGGGAAAAGTTGGGGAACTACTGAAATACAGTCTATCATGACAGAGGGGGTTGGAGGTTCAAGGTCAGGTCTTGACTCTAAAAGGGTCCTTGTTTGCATATGAAAACCTGCTGCTGTCCCTCCACAGGCAAGACAAGGCGCCACCACCCACTCAGCCGCTCAGCGAAGCCCCAGGAGGCAGTCCTCTTCCCTGCAGGCGCCACCTCCCAAACCTCCCGGTCCATCCCTGTCTCCGCCCTACCATCCCCGTGCCACTGCTGTCTGTCATCTCTGAACTGCTGCCTAGGTGCCCCAATCCGTCAGCCATTCTTAATCCCACCCCCAGCACGAATTCATGGGTCAGAATCATCTTTTAAAAATGTGAGGCAGACCACGACACTCCCCCATTTAAATTCCTCTAGTGGCTTCCCACTTCACTTAGAAAACAGGCAGACTCTCGTCCTCCGGGCATTTTCCTCCCTCCCCACCCATCTGAACCAGCCAGACTCGTATAGCCTCTTCTCTTTCTTCATCTATGGTAGACCCATTCTTGAAACTCAGTCTGGGTACCACGGCCGCTCAGTCTCCTGTGGCTCCGCACCTGAAGCTGGGCTTGTGGTCCCTTCCTCGTACGCACATGCAGAGCTTGTCTCCATCAGGGAACGTAGCATACTGTGTGGGTTTCACCATCTGCCTCTGCACTACCTGAGGACCAGGGTTATGTCTCCTATCTCTGCACAGATGTGTGACGCGTAATAGCACTCAAATGTCTGTCCTGTGTGCTAACAAGAATGCCTTTCCTGGTTATGCCGGGAAAACCGGCATCCCAGGAGCACAGGAGGTACTGACTGGGGGCTTCTCATGGGCGTCAGGATGAATCACGTTTCACGTTTCAGTAGTCACAGAGGAGAGCAACCAGGGGGATGCTCTGGAGAAAGGCAGTCCAGGTTAAGACCCACTGCGTGTGCTCACAGTGTAGTGTGGCCTTGGGCACCTTGCCTAGCCCCTCTAGTGACAAACATTGCCTTTCTCTCTCCTTCAGGTGAGCACTCCACAGCTGACGTTAATGCCCCCTGCCAAGATGGGGTAGGGGCCAGAGGGTCTCTCTTCAACCCACTTCGGTTACTATTTTATAAATCAGAGCTCCTGATTTGTTTAGCTCCTGAGATAACCTGTTTCAAACATCATTTCTGAAAAGTGAACTCTGTGGACTCAGTCGAGTTCAGTCATCTGTTCCTTCTCCGCTCTTAGGAGACCCAGGACCTGCCCTGCGCTTTCCACCTCCCTCTCCGCACTCTGCAGCCTCGTGGGTGATGTGGCCCCATGGCCGCCAGCACTGTGCTAAGTACTTCAAGGGAAAGACTGCTGGATCAGAAGTCTGAAGCCCTTCGGTCCCTCGCTGGGTTCTGCCAGCCTAGTTTCTTAACATATTGTGTATTAAACTGCTTTTACCTCACTCATCAATCATTTGGCAAGACAGTTAAAGGCACAGTTGGACTGTTTTCAAAAAAAAAGTCGTAAAAATAAAATCCCAGATAGTGTCGTAGGCGTAAATGCACGGAGATGGCAAGGCTGTGCAGATAGCAATAAAGGGGACATCAGGAGCAGGGCGTCACTCCTGGGGGGAGGGAGTCAGTAGGAGTTTCCATTGCTTTTCCCGGAGAGAGGGCAGCGCACCCGTGGGAAGGGCAGGCTTGCACAGTGAGTGCTCTGTACTTTCGAGTCCTTTGAGATGAGCAGCAGGCTTTTCCTTCTATTGCGGCTTTGTAGCTTGGGAATCCCAGCCAATGACGACTTTACGGGTTTGTCCGGTCCAGACAAGAGGGTTACTCTTTGGTGAAATTGCTCCTTTGGGAGGTTACTGTGAGAAGTCCTGTACAACTAATTACCATTGCCAAGGGCAGACTCCCAGAGGGCACTAGACTTTGGCAGAGGCTGCGGTCCGAAAGCTAGCACTCCCCACTTTATCACAAACTACATTTTCCTCCCCGTCCACACAAGACAGGAAGGGGGAACAAGGGCACTAGGGAGAAATGTCAACACAGGACAACCAGGGAGCCTAGTTTGTTCATTAGATTCCCCAGGCAACTGAATCCTCTGGTACTTATATTTCTCTGACTGGCTTATTTCACTTAGCATAATGCTCTCCAGGTCCTTCCATGCTGTCGCATAAGACTGGCTTCTAAAGAGGATAATGGTGACGGAAGGGGACTTGACTTGGGTGGTTTACGCACAGTACAACCCACACGTGATGCGTTATAGAACTGTGCACCTGAAACCTATCATTTTATTACCCAATGTCACCCCACGTTAAACAAAGCAGAACACACACACACACAAAATGAAATGCTCTGTGCATGACTCAACAACGACGACGACGAAGATGAGCAGGCAGAACGCAAACTGAAGGCTGCCCGGAGCGCGGAGAGGGCCAAGCCTCCGGAGCGAGGAGGAAACCCTGGCCGTCTCGCCACTTTATTATTTCCTACAGAAAAGACTCCAGCTTTCTCAGCAGCTTCAGCTCTTCAGAAGCGAGCGTGCAAAGATACACTGGTCTAAAGCAGGTACGGGGTAAAATGCTTCCAAAAACATCAGAGACTCATGGTGCTAAAGCCCAGAGGAACTCACAACTATTTTCACCTCAGGTTTATGGGGCCGGGAGAGGTAGGTGGCTGTACGCGTTCCTTCGCTACGTGGGAGAAATAATTTTCGCCAGCCCCAGGACGGAGCCCAGAGAAAACACCTGTGTGCAGAGCCTGGGGTCCTGATCAGCCAGCTCTCTGGGAGGGAAAGACGGCCTTCCGTGGAGGGAAGTCAAGGCCTGCACCCCCAGGTTCACGACCAGATGGCTAACCAGTTCCGGAAGGATCACTCCAGACGCCCCCGCAGGGCCCGCCTGCCCCGCACAGCGGCCGTCTGTGCTTGGCTCGCTTTCCCTTGCACGAATACAGGGTGTCCTAGTTGTTGGGACAGTTTCTGCTCTTTCCCCCTGCGTGCCTTAGGGTGCAGACGGGGTCTTCGCCCCCTTGTACTACACCTTCTGACAGTCCTGGTGATGGTTGTGTATGCTAATTACTCACTTAACATCTAAGACCAATAGCTGATTGCATGCAGGAGAAATTTCTACTGCATTTAAAGAGAAGAAGCATGTTTCTTCCTCCTTGCGGTTGGGCGCCAGTAAAGGACCTTGTACTCATTCTGGGGATGGGGAGTCTGGGAACATTCCGGGATCCGCAGGCCCAGAAGAAATTGCACGGCGGGCTCTGGTTTAACGAGGCCTCGTGAATGGAGAACTAGGAAAACACACTCAGTATTCTGTTGCAGCTGGAGGGCGGCTGAGGGGAGAAGCCCTAGAGTGGGAACCAGGAAGCCTGGACACTGACCTGTAGGAAGGAGTGAGTCTAGATCCCTGGTTTCCCAACTTTCTGACCATGCTCCAGTAAAAAATTAACATTTTATACCACAGCTCAGAAACCACCCCCACAGGCACACAAAACTGAGTTTCCCCAGACCATATGTATCTTTACTAAGTGTGAAGCGCCTATGTTCTATTTTTTCCGCAAATGCTGGTTGCAACTTGCAAATTATAGTAGCCAAGATGATCTCTACCTAGATTTGATATCACACAATTCGCCCCATTGTTTTTCCCCTCTGCTTTCTTCAATTGGGAGGACTTTGGGGCAGTGATGCACCTCCTAAATTCAGGGGTGTCAGGAAATAACGACTTACATAGTAAAGCCACTGCATCACCTGCAGGCTACCCTTCTGAGAATTCTCTCGCACGGGGTGGAGGAGAGGAGAGTGCTGCGCTCTCATCCCTGTCATTGTCATTCTGGAGAGCAGCGAGGGGCACTGCCCCCTTCCACCCGAAGCAGAGTCTCTGTCCCTTCTTGGCAACCCAATGGTCTGAGGCCTCCCCAGTCTTCGGACAATTACTTTCACCAATTTGTCTTTGTCAGTCCCCCATTTTCTCTGAATATTCTAAAGCCATTTACACTGGATACAAAAGACCATGAAAATACACGTGTTACAGCAGTACTGCTGCTCTGTCCCTGCATAAACGGAGGCCATTCCGAGTAGCTCCCAGACCTGCGCGCTGAGTGACTTTTTTCATACTCGTGACGTTGTCACGCTGCCCTTGACCCCCTGGGCCACGCCAGAGGAGGGCAAGGCACATCTGGGAACCTGACGTGCCCTGTGTGCCTTTGTGTTTCCCCTATCGCTGCGATCTCGTCCCTGAGAGACTTTTAGGGACCACACTGCCTGTCATTTGGTACTCAACTAGGACCCGGGGCTCCTGAGCAAACCTCAAGTCACGGCGCCGGGCCGGTGAGAGGGAAGGAGACTCCCCGCCAGGCTGCGAAGAACCAGCCCGGGGCACTGACTGTCGGGTCTCTTCCTCTGCCGAGGAGAAGAGTCAACAACTGTTCACTGGGCCCCTAAATAACAATGCGGTTTAGTAGGTTACTGAGTTCTGGCCTCAGAACACTTTTCTAGGCAAGAACCTACACCCCTCGGAAGAAGCCACAGACTGCCATCTTCTGGAAGAGGACGAACGAGGCCAAACGTTCAGGGAAAAGACCCGCTGGCTTTTCAGTCTTGTCACCTTCCCGGAATACACTCGTGCACAACAGAAAACACAGACAGTGTGAACAAAGACTCCGGGCGGCTGTGAGAGGCTATTTTGAAGAGGCACGACGACCATGAAGATGAAGCTGCTCCCAAGTTTATACACAGCATAATTCGTTTTCCAGTCCGCCCTCCTTGGTGGACACAATTAAAACGACGATGTTCATCCGTACGCCACGCTTCCAGCTTTAGCTAAAAGGGCTTCCACGTGGCGCAGGGCAAGCTTCCTAGTCCTGGCAAACCTTCCTCTTCTGATGGTGCCAGGAAACAGATCTTCGTGGGGGAGAAAAAAGGGAGGGGGAAAATCCCTTTCGGCATATTTATTACTTACTCATTTTAGGAAACACAGCCCTATAGATTATTTACAAATGTGTTAACTGGATTCTATTAAACTTTTAATTTGCTATTTACTTGCCAAGCACCACATATTAGTGACCAAAGGTGCATTCATGTGTCTGTAATGCACACTCATTATATAGTTATTCCAGAAACTCTGATTTATTAAAAAAATTTTTTTAAATCCCAAATTTTACATTTGCAGTTACTTCATAATTTTAATTTTATGGTTTCAGTTTCCAAAAGGAGCTCATTCATCTCCTAGGGAAAAACCCCTCCAGGCCGAGGTGCGTGCCCACAGGTGGCGGAGGGCCGTATCGAGCCTGTCACTGCCAACCCCACGCCAGGCCCTCCGGCAGCTCGCGGGCAGCTCAGCGGCAACATTTTCATTTTCTGCTTTTAAAAGTTAATCATTTGTCAAGTTTTGTTAGTCTTAAGAAAATAATTTTCCTTTAGGTACCACATCGACTATTCTAAATTACACACTCACATTACATTACTGAAACCAAATGGCTTTAATTAAACACTTTTTTCAAAGACTGTTTCCTCCTAACAGCAGTTGAAATATTATTCACTGCATCTGAGCACTCTGCCAAAACTCACCTCATCAAGGTGGTTTTCAGGGTGACTGTCCGCACAGTAATGGTTTAGAACGCCGTGTAATATTAGAAAGTGGCCATTTAAGGGGACGGTTTGGGGGCCTAGTTAAGGTACGGGATCATGATCCTGTCCCCATAACACCGTCCTGAATCGACTGCCCGGCGCTGGTCCCCATACTTGGTGCATCAGAGCTCAGCCTGGAGAACAGCGCACAGGTCTGCCCGGCGACAGCCACTGGAAAAGCACAGCCAATGGGCCGCGTCTGTCCAGGTCCCTTCCCTGAATTTACGATTTTACACAACTGTTCTCCAAACACTGTGACTAAGAACATTAACGACACAGGTACAGCATAGCTTAGGGAGCTTGGACGGCTCACTGAAAGCACGGCTTGCTGCAAGACAAATCTGCTCTATATGTATTTTTTTCTTATTTGAAAATGATGGTCATTTTGAAAAAAATGAATCTATTTGAAAACTGAAAACTCCCCCAGACTCAGGCTGCACAGAGGCGTCTCGGCCGGCAGACCATGGCGGGCCCTGTGCAGGGGCCTTTCCTGACTGACTTGTTGGGCCTGCAGCTCCCTGGAACACCTTGGCTGCCTTTTTTTGCCTTTGGGGAAAAAAATGGGGTAATGCAGGTAGAAAAGACAGCATGTTACGGCACTATTAGATGTCCAATTCCAGCTGTCCTAAGTCAGCCTTAGTTTCTAGCGGGTGAATTTCTATGTCTGTTTCCATAGCAAAGAGTGCATGGATTGGTTAGGTTTTTAAAAAAAGTTACTTGTTCAGCCCACTGGAGTATGAAACACATCTTTGATCTGATCAAGACAACCTGTTGCTGGTTTGATGAATAAAAATTAACAACAGTGTCCAGTTCCAGGGACGAACTATATAAATTTGGTGGCACAACCTTTCCGCCTCGGGCACCAGAAAGGATCAAGCAGCCTCAGCCTCTCCTTTCCTGTCAAATGTCCCCACTTTCTTTTTAGAGCATTTCCAAGAAGTTTAAACAAAGCCCTGAGACAGAAGCAGGGAGATTCTGTCCCTTGATTGTCTTTTTAGCAAGAACAAATGAGTTCCGTTAAAGCGTTCCCATTTTTCTGCAGATTCTTTAATGCTGAGCAGCTGGGTGTGCCCGGGGATCATTGTTAAAACTGGAGCCACATGGAAAAGACATTAAAGAAGTTTGCTGCCATGATACCCAGAAGATGAAAGGGCTTCTCTGATTTAAAGATGCTGTGTTTCAGCAGAGGGGCGGGGAAAAAGGAAATGGTTCTTTGGAGACACACACATTTGGTCCAGCTACGAAGTCAGCAGGTGTTAAACCTCCATCCCCTTCCCAGCAGTGGTGCGCTGGAGCACGGAGCTTCTGTTTACGTGTGTGTTCAGTGGAATCTGCACATTCCCCAGGCTTATAATAGGCTGCTCTCTTCAGCACTCATATTTTCGGGTCTGGCACTTGCTTTCAAAGGGAAGGGACTGAGAAGGGTGCCCCAGTGGGTGTTGGCATGCGACTGCTGCTCCTTGGCCATACTGAGGTTGCATCCTTTTTTGGATGGGTGTGTGTCCTTTAAAATCAATTTATCTTGTGATGTTTCTTGCCTCACATTGTAATGCACAAGGTGAAACCTGGCTGTGAAGACCTGCTAGATTTTTTGTGGGAATTGAGTGGTGACACAATAACGCAGTGAATGGTGTTAAATGCAATCTAGGTTTGTAACTAAATGTAATGGTTAAGCATGGTGTTGCTCAAATGGTAGGCCTCAGAAATGTTTTCATTGAGAAGGTACATTATTGATACGTTTCTCTTACTGTAAATATCGACTCTAAAGAGAAGCTATTTAGAGACTGCCTATCACAGAAACTGTGCTGAATGGGGAGTGAAACTGAGCAGCTTAAACTTTCTTTTAAAATTCTCAACATAATGAAGCACTCCCTATCTCACAGAAAGCAAAGTACTTGGGGTATTAGAAGGCCCAGATGCTACTTTTTATCAGAAATATAATTCTAACTATGACAGACGCAGCGTTTGGCAGCTGGCTTTTCTTTCTTTCCTTCTCCCTCTCCCCCCTTCTCTCTGATATATGTTGCAATTGTCTTATGTGGCCACACGGCTGTTTCCTGCATGTTCCAAAGCTAAGAAAGCTGAGACTAAAGGATTCTGTTTACTGTCTTTCTTCAATGGGAAGGAAATTCCAGAGATTTTCCTACTCTAACTACTGCATATATTTACTTCCTTTGTTCTTAAAAGATTGTTTACAGCAGAGGAAATGTATTTGCCAGGTCAAGGAATGGGTGGAAGTTGTGGGTCCCAGTCCCTCATTTCTACACAGGCCACCAATTCCTTTCCTCCAACTGAATTAAATACATACAGTACAACGCACAGATCTTAATTATATAATTTGATGTGTCTGATCAGTGTTTACCTTTGTATAACCAATGTCTCAACAGCTACCACTCCAGAAAGTTCTCCTGCCTATGTGCCCTCCCCTCCCCCTCCCCTTGGGTCTACTGCTGCTCTGACTTCTGCCGTCACAGATCGGTCGGCCTGTCCTGGAATCGCACACGTACTCGTGTCTGGCTCCTTTCGCTCAGCACAATCCATCCATTTGGGGGTGTGTGTGTGTATATCAGTACTTTGCTCCTATTTATTGCTAAATAGTATTCCACTGTATGGCTAGTTTGCTTATCCATTCACTGGCGGACGGACGACTTACTAGTGTGGGCTACAGTGAATGAGGCCGCTCTGTGCATCCTTGTGCCTGTCTCGGGGCAGCTTTGAGGACCTTCTCCTTCCTCTCCTTGAAGAGCAGACAATGTCCTCAAGGTGGCTCTGAGAGCAGAGGGCGTCAGCTGCCCCTGCTCCTCCTCCCCGCCGAGGAAGGCAAGACCCACAGCGGTCGTACAGCTTCCTCGGGGCTCCCAAACCAAAGTGATGTCGGCCTGGTAATGACAGGCTGGGTACTGACCCAGGAAGAATGGAACACACGTCCACAAGAGACAGGTACAGGGGTGGAAGGCCGCCTGTCTCTCAACCAGCAGAACCAAGATTTGAATCCAGGTCCCTCTGAGGTCAAAGGTTCTTGCCATTCGCCTCCCTGCTCCCAGGTGTCGGAAGGTGGCCCAGAAAACTCCAGATTTGCATTGCACCCTTTGTCAACATATCCAGGCCTGCTGACTAATTCCCTGAGCTGACACTCCCTAATGATCACGGGCCACGAAACGGTTGGTCCCCAGATCACTTTCCCTCTGCTCGTACCGTCTCCCTATTCCTTTGGAATTTACATTTGTCTTACAAGGTCTAGACATTTTCTGGTGTGAGTATACAACTTGAAACTACATGAAAACAGCAGAGAGAAAGAGAGAGAGAGATGCTGCCTGTATCCCTGTTTGGCCTTACTAACCACCAGTGCTGATAATTCAGTCCATCTGTGCCTGTCATGTTCCCGGAGTGTCTGCCCCACACATGTATAACATGCTTCTACTAAGACATGTAGATTCTAATCTACAAGGATCAGAAAAAAGTCTCCTGCTTTTCTGTGTCCTGACACCGGGCACAGTGCCCATAACAAAAAAGATGCTCAGTAATAAATGATGTCAAATGAAAAGCTGCTAGGTGCTGGTGCTGTGGAAAACAGCGGCCACTCCAGCTGGGACTCCCATGAACTTCGGGGAGTTATCACTTAAACAAACCTTAGTTTCTTTGTCTTTAAAGTGGGGCGAATAATAATGCTTGCCCCGTGTCCCATTAGTGTTAATAAGGATCAAACGAGGCAGTGAATGCCAATGTTTCTGTGCATTCCAAAGTGCTATAATCCACAAGCTATTATTGTTATTACAAATCGGCACTGATTTAATTTGTTGTCTTCAAGTCAAGAAAATATTTTCTTTGGGACACTCCTTACAAGTGCCGTAGTTGTGAAAAACTCATTGAAATACTATTCCGTTGTTGCCATCCTCACTCTATCAGTACTTCAAGTGGAAAGCATAGATTGGAAATAAGTGGCCACATCAGATGATGGGGAAGGAAGCTAAATTAGCCACAAGACACTCAGGAAGAAGGATAAAAGTTTTACAAGTCAATCAAGAAAGAATATGAAAGAACAATGATTAGGACAAAGTAGAATATAAACAAACAAGCAAACAAACCTTAGGCCAGGAAAGGGTGTGTTAGAGACCCTGAACATAACCTAAGCCAGATAATACAGCAACTCCTGAAACCGGAAACATAAATCAAGGCCATTTTTTGAATAGGAAGGTTACAGGAATGTTTCTTAGGCATCATGCAGACATTCAACTCTTTAGGGGAGAACCTGCTAGAAATACCAAACCACAGCCTCAGGAATTCATAATAGGTCACAAAATTCATTCAGGCTGAAATATTTTGCTTTGCTTTTCTCATTTTCCACCATTAAATAGGACAGGATTTATTTCCCTGCGATTTTTCCTATTTCATTGTCTTCTTTTGGGTGTGTAGGGGGAGGGATGTCTTTCTAGACCTTTATCTTTTTCTCTTTGCCTTTATTAAGCCTATTTAAGTTTATTTTGCTTTCTAAAAATGGCAGGTGGGAGGGGAGAGAGTTCACTTCGTCGCCATTCAGGTAGAACTTCTAAATGTCAAGCACAATTCTATCAGTTCTTTAAGTCTGTATTGCAGAGTAATTTCTATCCTGAAGGAAAAATGGACTTTTAAAAATTACTTGTTGTATATCAGTAACTCCTGAAAATTTCAAAATCCTTATAATTGAATAATTTATTACAAAAGCCACAAATGAATGTTAAGGGTCTACTATAAGGTTAAGTAGCAGGGGATGCAGGAATAGGAAGTGAAATAACACAATGTAGGAACTTAAATTATGCAGTAATAGAGACTTCACATTGTTATAGGTGGCCTGAACAGGAAAGCAAACCAAAAAAAAATTTAATTTCCTTGGGTGCCTTTCTCTGGTTTAATACTTTAATTTTTTTCCCTGGAGTCAGCCAAAATCTATATACAAATATTTTCCAGGAGAGACTGTGAAATGCTATTATAACCAGAAACCCAGCCAGCTCTCTCCACGGCTTCTCCATTAAGACAGAAGCGAGCATCTGTTCAGTCCCCTCGGACTCATTTCCGCGTCTAAGCCAGTGGGTATGGTAACCTTTCTCCCGGCAGGGTGGAAATATGCTAACCCAAGCAAGAAAACACACAGCTATGACAACGAGATGGGTCACATTCTAAAGTGGTGGTTTCCCAACTCTGGCTATAGGTGAGACTAACCCAACAGAACTTTTAAAACTCCCAATGCCCAAATCTCACTCACGGAGAGCCTCGGGGTGGAGCCCAGGCAAAAGGTTTAAAAATTTCTCTGGATGATTCCCACCTTTAGCCTGATTGACAGACACTCTTTTAAGAGATTCAGCGGGCAAATATAGGGAGAGGAAACAAAGAAATTCCTTTCTTAACGAAGCTATAGGCACTAATAACTAAAACAAGCTGCTGGCGAAAGGCCTTTCCTATAGGATGACCTTACCTCGCCCTCCAATGTCAATGAAATTAATCTGAAAGAAACTGATTAAATCCTCCTCTTCTTTGGGGGTGGGGGGCTCAGAGTCACCCTGTCTGTATCTTCCAGTTGGTTATATGCACTGCACAGGTGTTTCAGTTACAAAAGTAATATAGGCTCATTCTAGAAAATAGGATGAAAGAAAAGAATACCCATCCTCTACCACACTAAGGTAACCATGGTTGACCTTTCTGGAGTAGAAGAAGTAGGACTGCGATCATACTGCAGGTATGGTTTTATGACCTGATAACGTGAACACCTTTCCACGTCATTATGGAGTGACCTAGAACTTCACTCTGACTGGCTGCAGAGCAATCGTCCTTTGAAATGGCCGTTATTTCTTTACTGGTGATTCTTGCTTTGGGCTTATTCACAGACGCAGAACCCTGGCCCCTTGATGGACTGCAAGCACATGAATCTGATAAAAGTAAAGGAAAGGATAGGAGAGCGGTATAACGGGAAGGCGGGGGTGGGGAAGCCCTGATGGGCAGCATTTGCTAGTTCACTGGTGTGAATACTCCTCCAACAGCCAGTTTCAAGATAATCCTCAAACCGCTTTGCAAGCCTGAGTATTAAACAACTGCCTCTCCGGAGTCAGCGCCAACCCTCAGCGCCAACCCTGACTAACCTGGTAAGTTCTCCGGCTCTGGGGTGCTGTGTGTCAGAGTGGGTCTGGGAGCTGCAGCACCCCAACTTACTGCTCTATTTGGGGTTTGTAGCTGTCAAGCTAGTCATTGGAGAAGCCAGATGACTGAAGGCCCAATGGTTTTATAAAGGTATTAATGAGGGGAGAAGGTGTGAGCACACTGGGAAGACCACCTTCCTGGAACAGGCAGACATGGGGCTTTGCGCAAGCTAACCATACGAAGCCTCTATTTCTTTAATCTCTATATGGGAATAATAATGCTGTCTCGGTAGGCTGACGTTAGGATCAAGAACCTCAAACATAAAGTACACAATAAGCACAGACAGCAAACACCTGCCGACGTGAGCTGCCTTTCCTCCTCGGTCATCATGCTCGAGATACTACTGCTCGTAAAGGACACAGGCGTGAATTGTTTTAACACGTCGTTTCCAGAGACTTTAATCACGTTTATCTTTAAATTCTGTATCTTTACTATTCAAATCTGGGGTTGGCAAACCCATGATCGGTGGGCCCAATCTGGCCTGTTTTTCCGTAAATAAAGTTTCATAAAAACTTTTCATTTTGGTGGAAAACACCATGCCCATTTGTTCGTGTAATTCCACAGCTGAAAGCAGAGGCCCTGTGTCGTGGCCTGAGAAGCTCGAAGCATTTATTATCTGGTCCTTTACAGAAACCCTGCTGACCCACGATTTTAACCATTCTAACCTTTGTTGAAGTGAATACTTCTTTAAAACACACACACAGACACGTATATATATTAAAAGAAAACCAAACAAATAAGGAGAGGAAATGAAAAAGATGACATGAGAACATTCTCCGGGGACATAAAAATTCCAAGATACTCTTGTTTCCAAGAATCCCTGAGAAACACCTGGAACTCCAGGGTGAAACTGGGCTCTAGTTCAGCCTCCTCAAGACTCAACTGTACAGAACATCTCGCAAATGCAATTTTCTAGGAGAGGACTTCCTCTGGACCAGGCACGCACCTTGAGTACGGAACCCAGGAGAGTTCGTTTAGAAGGTAGGAACGTGGGATATTATTTACAGCCTGGCAGGGAAAGTGACGGAAACCACATTGGGCAGACAAAACAAGCTGATCTCTCTAACTACAGGTAAAATAACATTTCAAACATTGAAAAATGTACACAATCAAAACTGTCCAGGGTTGGGGTTTAAGCAACCATTTCCCCTGCTAATTTTTGATGTTTACATGGAACATTCTTCAAGCAGCAAATAACTTACCAATGATCTTGACAGATTGAAAATGATACATCTTTCCCACAACATAAATTAATTCTCTCGGTGGGAAATTGCTAAAATAGGCAAGGTGTCAGAAAGATTTCTTTATGTCTGAAGGAAAGGAAATGATTCCATTTCTTCCAAACACTCTTACATGGAAAATAATAAACTCTCACTTCTTACCTGTCTCGATTTCCACGGGGCTCTAAGGCTGCCCGACTAACCGAGGGCGTCACAGCTATCTGGCGCTGGCCGTGACTCAGTCTGATATTAAATCGTGTGTAACACACACCTGGGCCCGGAACGGCCCCCATAATTCCTACTCTGTGTAAGTATTCACAGAGATATTCAAAGAAGAGGGCTGCAGCATTACATTCCTGCAGCATTCCTCTGATCACATGGTCAACGTTACACGAAGACGCTGGGAAGCAAATCCTCGCAGAGGGAAACACGAGGGGAACGAGGAGGCCTCTAAGGAAACACACGCCCGACACAAACCCACCCTCTGGAGTGACCTGCTCCTGGAGCGACTGGCTGAAAACGCCAGCCGGAGGGCGGAGGCGAACGTTTGCTGAATGCCGGTGCGTACTTAGTGCTCTCACAGGTCACTCCCGCCCGGAGCCTGTGTAGCAGTGTCACTGGCAATCTGCAGAGGGAGAAGCTCAGGTCGGAAGTCCGGTCCGCCGGGCTCCTGCACCTGTCCTGTGTTCAAAATGCCCAGCCCTGGCAGAACCCAGAACGCCTGTCAACCGTGAGTCCCCAAGACGCCGAGAGAAGGAGAGGTCCCACGATCAGAGTCGACTCAGTTTGGGGAATTTACTGCGTTCTCTCCATGAAGAACAGCGACGCCCAGTAAGGCCCTGCATCACGGAAACCGCTTTACCTTTGTTGGACCCACCATTTCCCCAAACTGGTTGGGGAATCGCTTTCCCCAGCTGCCCCTCCTCAATGACTGGACTCCCGTTCCTCCGGCAGGAAAGCCCTTCCTGCCTGGTTGGACTGGGGGCCCTCACAGCGCTGAGTCCTTCTGCAGAGCAGGGGTCACGGTTACAATGCCATCTTTACTGGTGTATTTATGTGGTTAATGCTTGTCTGTACTCCTGCTGTGGGGAAGGAAAAAACATTCCCCGCTTCTCAGATGGGAAAAAGAAGAGGAGGGACTCGGGCAGCTTCTTTCTGCCATCTTCGCTCACGTCTGCCCCCCGAGGAGCAGCGGCCTGCCGGCTCTCTGCACTGGGGGGACGGGCGGGGGAGCCCCGGTGCGCTCTGGTCTGTGTGCGCTCTGGGGTGAGCTGGGAAGGGTGGTGGAGAAGGACGTTCAACCCAGGGAAGACATGCTAAGGCGCCCAAGGGCTGCGAATCCAAACTTGGTTCTGTAGTTCAGTTTTCTGCATTAATAAGCTTGACGTTGACCTTCCCCTCTGACTGCTGTTTTATTTTCCAGTCACTTTCGCTTTTGGGAGGGGAAGACAACAGTGTGCTTGTGGGTCCCCTGAAATGCCAACATCTTCCCCGATGTCTTCAAGACAGGGACGGGGTCTCCTCCGGCTCGCCACCGTAGCTCAGTGCCTGGCACACAGGAGGCACTCTAAATGTTTAATTAGATAATCATTTTAGTGTGGAGAATATTTTAAAGCAGCAAAAATTGGGAGAGTGGTACAATGAACCCCTGTGTATTCATCACCCAGCGTTAACAATTATCAACACACAGCCATCTTTCTCCTCCACTCCTCCCCGAGTGGGAAGCAAATCCAAGGCATCGCCTCACTTCACACATCGTAAACAGTAGGGGTTTGCAAAGTATCTATAAAACCATTATCGCATACAGATCATGAACAGTAATTCATCAATAGTTCTTCAAGAATAAGCAGGTGAATGAATCAGCAAACTACACGGCCCAGTAAAGGGTCAGCAGGTGGGTCCGGATCATCGTCGGTCCCTGGGCCCCAGCCCCCGGTGCACACACAAGCGCACACACTCTCACTCTTCTCCAGCCTCCACTCTCGAGGGGGTGGGGCCAAGCCACTCACCTGTTGGAGTGCTGCTGCGGAAGGAGGAGGAGGGGGTGATGGGCGGGGTCACGGGGGGAGTAAGGCTTCCACTGCTGTGGCGTGGTGGTGTGGACACATTCCCCCGAGACACGGAGCTGGACAAGGTCAGCGAGAGCTTGGGCTGAATCTTCTTCTTCAGGGATTCCTGCTCTCGGCGGGCAGCATCTGTCATGAATCTGAAGGGACAATGGCAGGTAAGTCACCGGGGCTGTTTACAGAGCTGAGGACAGATGACATTTACCCCGAGTTTGACAGACGCTCCCTCCTGGGAAAGGGCCTTGTTCACAGCTCTGTCCCAGTCTCAAAACTCACAACAGAATCGCCCTGACTGGTGTGGCTCAGTTGGCTGGGTATTGTCCTGCAGAGTGAAAGGTTGCTGGTTCGATTCCTGGTCAGGGAACACGCCTGGGTTGTGGGCTCGGTCCCTGGTTGTGTTCCTCTCTCACAGGGATGTGTCTCTCCCTCTCTCCCTCCCTTCCTCTCTCACTAAAAATAAATACAATCTTCAAAAAAATAATAACTCAACAGAATCCCTTTTCCTACACGAGGAAATCACCTTCAAGCTGGTTGTTTTAAGGTTCCCCAAAGTCAGGCCCATTTCTTCCCTGGGCAGACCCTCCTCTAGGAAAATACACACACAGATTCCACCTGTACCCACTGTAGGGTGTCAATCAAAAGACCTCGCCTCTCTTGGAAGATCCTCTCTCTCTTTCAACCCGTAGAAAGCCCACCCATTCTCAAAGTTCCCCAACACTCCCAGGTCGAGAGGGCTTCCTTTATGGGTAGGTTAACATTATGACCTCGCTGAAAACTCTGGTTGTGTTTTGTACTACTCTGGATCCTCATATTGTTATTTGGGTTTCTAAATTTTTCTTGGCGGACTGAAGGTCTTGTCTCCTTAGTCATCCGCTGAGAGGAGAGGACTCAAGTCCCTGCATTTGCTGCCAGCACACTGCCGAGCCCAACTCAGCAAACACGTACAGAATGACCAACTCACTCGGCCCGAGCAGGTTCAAGGGCAAGAGCAGCTCAAGGAGGAGGATCGCCACCAAGGCGGGCTGTGCTGTGATTTTATTACTCGTAAAGGCAAGAGTAAGTTTTCCTGAGTTTCACCTGGGACACTTCAGAATTATTCTTTCAACACTTCTCTTAGGTTAGTAATATTCAAACTTTGTTCTTGCCTCACTGTATAAGCTAACATTGCATAATTTCTAATATAAGATTCAAAACAATCTATGAAATGTCTCGTACCTAAAGAGCAGATATCTTTTTTTTTTTTTGTATTATTGGCAGGCAGGCTTTGCCAGCTGCGTCTTTGGAAATCGTGGTGGAAAGCCTAGCGAATGGAGTGTGTGGAAGCACCCGCTGCCTAGGCTGAAAACAGAACACACCCGCGCCCCGCACGCCCCCTCTGCACCCTGCCTGCCACCTACTCTGTTTTGACTATTTTAGTACAATCTTCATCATAACAAATTCCGGTGTTCTTCAACATGCAGTTTTACTCGACCCATTTTGCATTCTGCCTACGAAACTCCTAATTCTTCACTCTGGACTTTGGGAACCTGGTCATCAGATCGTTCCAATGCCTGGTAGAAGGTGAGAGCAATCAAACACCCGATGAAACAATATTACAATACAGCCCAAGTGTTTTAAAATGCCTGCTGTGACACTTGGAACATGAATGGCACCCTTCTTGAATGGCTTCTGCACTACCGTCCAGATGTATAAACTGGATTTTATATGCAGCACTGAACTGCAGTAAAAGCTATGTGCTCTGCCTTGAGAGCTCAGGGTTGGTGCTGCACGATGGTGATGTTTTAAAAAGAAAGGAACAGTGCAAAACAGAACTGTTTGCACCCGGCAGCCAGGCACTCGTTCCTTTTCCGATGCAAGCGGGCTCTACTGCTCTGAAAACTCTTTCCTCTCTTCACAAACCTCTACCCAAAATATGGGCTCTCAGAGAAAAGCAAGGAACCAGTGCTTTCTTTGATGATTCTACTAACTGGCTGGTGCCGAGCTTCTCAAATCGGGGGCAGCAGTGCGGGCAAAGCCGCAGGCCGAGTGTATGCTTCACCCAGGAAGACCAACTGTTCTCAGCGTAGGCAGTTCAAGTTAGTGTCTCAGGCTATGGGATAGAACGATTGCATTTGGGTTAAGTCATGGGACTTACAGTAGGCCAGGGTTCAAGTCCTGGGTATGTGACTTACTACAGGACCGAGGCGAGCTGAGACACTGCTCTAAACCTTGGCTTTAGTCTCTGTAAACTGGGACCAGCAACTGCAGGTAAAGGGTTAACATACATCGTTTCCCCTTCTGCAGGAGAATTTGATCTTCGCTTAATTCTGGTAACCTGCTACACAGTGTGTCAACTGTGATAACAGGCCGCCCTCCTCACGACAAGGCTGGCCCCTGACTGGTAAATGGCACCTGGACTGGGAAGAACGAGAAATCCACACAAACTAGGAGGAAGATGGAGCGTTGGGCCTCCTGAGCGTGGCCATCTTGCACCGAGGCGTGTCCCCAGTGGGGAGCCGGGTAGCAGATCCTGGAGTGTTACAGGAGCTTCATCTCCTTTTACACCAGCGCAGCTCCCAGCCCGCCCAGGGACGTCCTGTCTCTGCAGGTGAACAGCCTGCCCTGTACCGGCAAGGCCTCCACGGAGGGGCCCGCTGCCTGGCCTGCAAGCTGCGGCGCTGCCCACTTTCCCCCTGAACAGATCCAGTTGCCACTGTGGCCTCTGGTCATCTGGTCATCTGACTGTTGGCACTCCTAAGAGGAGCACCTAGACAACGGTCAGAAGGCTGTGGTGCGGACTCAGTGGGGTGCAGGGCCTGCCACACGGGGGGCGGTTCACACCCCGGAAACTGGTGTCACTACATAAAGCTTTATGACGTGGTTTCATCCACGCATCCCTCCCCCAGCCCCAGTTCCTTGAGGGCACACTGCACCTTTGTGGCTCTGAAAGCACCTGCGTCATGCCTCCCATACAGAATGGATCGTCAGTGGTTGACCAGGCACCCGCCCAGACAGTCACGTGTCTTGTCGAAGATGAAAGGTGGGTTTCTCCATGTCTTCCCTCACTCTGGTTAAAAAGTATCAATAGCTCATGTTTTTTTTTTTATTGTAAAATAAATACTCTCCTACAGTACAGCTACAAAACAACTACAAATAACAACCACTCTAACGCTCACAAGCATCACCCACCTTCCCCTCCTCATGCATTTGGTCAGCTATGGATGGCAACCTATTTCTGCCTTGTATCTGCTAAGTGCTTTCTAGACGTGAGAATGAGGCACCATGTTAAAAGCAGTAAACATGACACTCAAGGCAATCTGCCAGCCTTTCTTCTCTCTTGGATTGGTGGTTATGAACTTGCAGCCACAGCCATAAATCGTAGCAACCCTGCCCTGCTGAGACCCACGGCTGCACAATTTATTGTCGGTGCCCACACTCACAGCGCGGGAAAGCGAAGGGAGCGCTGGTTGAAATTCACCACCTTCGCTCTGGCCGAGCGGCACCAGCGGCACCATTTCCCTCCCTCTTTGCACTTATTAACCAGGACTTTGCCTACGTTTGGACACTCTCAACCCTAAAGTTTCAAAGCAATGCTCCATCAGTAGAGATTTTTGTCAAAAGATGGGCAGATTCCCAAAGGCGAGGAGTCACTTGGGGAGACAGAGTCAGGACTGACTGCAGCCAAGGACTGACCAGAAAACCAGACAAAACCACTGCCGTCTTCAAGGGCAGCTGCACTGGACACATCCTCAAAGGCCACAGCCCAGCCCTTTTCGCTGTCAGGATGGGAAATGCTCCCCTGTGTTCCCAAGGCTGAGCGGGAGCTCTGGGTTGGGAAGCCACGTCGCTCTGTGGTCCGGTGAGTTTTTCTCGATGGGCTGATATGACTGGTCATCTTTTCTGAAGCCTTCAGTAAACACAGCCAATGAGGGGTTTTAGAGCTGGGAGAAACCTGGATTAACACAGATCACTTAGTCCAACCACATCCCCTTTTTCACTGGGATCTAAGGGGGAGCGAGCTGTTCAAGGTACTTTGGTGGCTAGCGGCAGAGCTGGCATCAGAGAAGTCCAGCCTTGGGATGGACTTGAACCTCCTGCTCTGCCATGCTGCCACGGCTCCAAGAACCCTGAGCTTTCTGGTTTCCGCTTCCGAGGCATGGTTTTCAGCGCTGAAAGGGGCTGAGGAGTCAGAGCTTAGGGCCTGGGAGATGCAGAGGGAATCCGCCAGCGGGTGTACGAGCTGAGAGAGTGGGAGAGGAGCCTCGCCCTCCCCACGTCTGCCAGGTTCTGCTGTGTGGGGCTGCTTGGCTCTGGATGTGGGAAGGCTGGCTGTGCTGCCTCCCTGAATTCCTGCTTTGCAATGGGAACTGCTCTGATCTTGCAGTAGTGCCCGGAAGTGGGCTCGCGCTGCCTTGTGAAAGTTGAACCTTACGTTATCAGAAATACTGTGAGCCCCCATCATTAATCCTTAAATCATGTTCATTTAATTAAACATTAAATTAATTTTTAATCAATTATTAAAAATTAAATTATGTGAACTTGTAATTAAAATAAGTATTTTAAGACAAAGGTGCCCTGGCTGGTGTGGCTCAGTATATTGACTGCTGGCCTACAAACCAAGAGGCCGCTGGTTCGATTCCCAGTCAGGGCACATGCCTGGGTTGTGGGCCAGGTCCCCAGTGGGGGGGGGGCGTGTGAGAGGCAACCAATCACAATGATGTTTCTCTCCCTCTCATCCCTTCTCTAAAAATAAATAAAATTTTTAAAAAATTAAGAAATAGACAAAGGCAATAATACTAAAAACGTATTGGTTCTTAATCATTTTACTCCATTTTACTATCATCTATGTTATTGAGGTTATTTCCCTTAGTATCGTCTCTGTTTGGTAGAATTGTTACTATATAACCGTGTGCTACTGTGTCTCTCTTCTGCTCAGTGACATTGTGGTGCTCACTTGAAAATGGCTGTAGTGGGAGTGTTACACCACGAAAATGGGCAAATACGACAAATCAGGGTTTTTTATCTCTCCGAGTCAGTTACAGAACATTTACCAGTATTTAACTGCGTGGTTATTTTTTTACTGAGGAAAAAAAGCATTTAAACCAGGCTCTTTGTCTACTCACTAAAGGAGCTAATTGGAGAAGGAATAAAAAAAAGGATAAAGAAGTCTTTTCTCTTTAAAAAATATAAAATACACCTCATCCTCACCACTCATTTTATAGGAAAAAACACTGCTGGAAATTTTGAAGTGTCTTGGTTTCCAGATACAACTGTGGTTGATGTTTGAGGGTATCTTCCTTCTAGTACTGCTTTGCCACAAATAGAGAAAACTACACATTTCTTAAGAGGAAAAAAAAACCAACCCCATCACCTGAGGGTTCATTCACTGTTGACTAACAGCCTGGAAATCTGCGGTCAGGCAAAACCACGTCTTCATTTAGAAACTGAGACTGCCGTAAGATTAATTTGACCTTTCCTACAAATCAGAAATGCCCAAGCTACTTTAATTTAATATGGTCATTTGCAGCAATATTTGTTATTGCTTGGGGAAGTACATATTCCTTAAGTAAATTTTCAAGACTCCGTCATAAATCTTTGAAATCCTTAGACCGCAATGTTCATTCAGTCCGACACGTTAAACGTGGAAACACGAACATAACACCACGGGGGGAAATGTCAAACTGCTGGTCCGGGGAGACCAGTTTCAACCACAAACTCGGGAAATTTATAGAAGTCGTTGAAACCTGGGCAGAGGCCCACTGCCACCTCACTCCACCGCCAAATACCGGAGCCTAAGTGTCCTGCTGGGGAAAAGCCACTTGGCTTTCACTGGCTCTGGAGAACTCGGCGATGGAAGTGACCACTCGGAACTTGAGTCTCCCTCTCACAAAAACACGGAAAGAATCCAAACTCTGCAATGTGGGGCGCCGTTTGGTTGTTATTGTGAGACTCTGGAGAGGGCGTGTGACCCAGGGGCCTGTGCTGTGTGTCGGGGGTCCTGCTGTGGGAGGAAGAAGCGGGTGGTCTCCGGAGGTCCCAGCACTCTCCATTCTGGCCCCCGGTTTCCACTTATTATAATTGAGGAGTTCCGGGTTTATGGATATACGGAATACATCACCCTAGGTTCCTTCCCACCTCCAACTGTCAATGAGTCCAGCAACAGTATCATGCCATGTTTTCCAGACTCCCCCCGCCTCCCAATCCATTATACGAAATGTGTCTCTACTGGGAGCCGGCACACACGTGTGCAATCAGGCCTGCGATCTGCAAGTCTGACATCTCCCAAGTTCTAAAACTGAAGCATTTTTAAATAAGCTTGGCAGTAAAACTCACTGGGAGACAAACCCCGGTGTGAATGAATTACTCAAAAACTACGTTCAGCTTTATTTATTGAATTTAGTGTGAATATGTACATGCCTCACTGCTCAAATATTAACGTGTCTGATGCTGCGGACGACCTCAGACCCTGCAGGGAGTGTTGTGTAATGTGAACTAATTGTGCCATGCGACCTTTCTGAAGAAAATTATGAATTATGAAAACCTATCTAGGTTTTCATAAATAAGACACGAAGATAAATCTTTATGTAAACGCCTGAGGCAAAAATTTCATGAAGCAATCCTTACTCTGTGATATACGCCGATACTTTCCTCTTTCGTTTTAACAAAATCTCCTGGTCACAACCACCACCCTGATTTCTTGACCTGCTAACAAGGGACATGGCCTACAGATCAGAAAGTACTAGAGTAGCAATTAAGACAGTGGGCTTTAGAGGTCTACTCTTGAAATTCTAACCTCTGCTGCGTGCTCTCCAGCGGTGTGACCTTGGGCAAGTTACTTCACCTTTCTGTGCCTCCGCTTTCTCACTTGTGATTGGTGACAATAACAGGGCCTGCCTCACAGAGCTGTAGGGAAGGCTGGGTTGATACATGAACGGGGCCTGGCACTCTGTGCCTGACAAACAAACGTCAGGCTCCCGGTACATAAAGGGTAAGAACAACCCTTGTTCTGGAAATCCTAACTCACCAACACTTCACCCCTGACACTCATGTCAGCAATTTGGTTACACCTGAGCTGAATCAGTGAGTATTGGGGTAGATGCTGCCATCGTGAGCTCGGCTGATTCTGAAAGCGGAGACCCCCTTTTCCTGGTTCTGCGTGCATCTGTCAACTATCACTGTAATCGTAGGTAAATTCAAGGAGCAAGGTTTTGTAGCTAGAATACAAACAGAAGGTTCCTCTCCTAAGGGCCAATGTGCTGGGGGCCGTCTATAAACCCACACACCTCTTCTTTCCTTCTCTGCCTCGCTTCCTGAGAAGAACAGAATAGTAGAAGGCCTTTCTGGCAGGACAGGTGACCGAGATGGTCCATGCAGGTCAGGCCTGTCCCCTACTTGAGAGATTCATAGGCTGCACAAGGCTCTGATAGGGTCCGCAACCAGCCCTTCTGTACAAAGCTTCACATCCAACGGTCGATTTCCAGTTCAAAAGCTTTGTTCTGCTTTTTCAATGGCCCTTTGGGCTTTGCCATTTTCCAGCGAAAACAAGTTTGTGAAACCCAGAACGCCTTTGAAGGGAACTGCCGGGAGCTGGCAGGTAGACCCGGAGAGTCCAAGCGCTCCCGGATCTGGTAACGCCGCTCCAGAAATGACACTGCCGACTCGACAAGGACACAGTCGATCTTGCCAGGGCACAGTCCATGATGCACTCTCTCCTGTACCCGATGGCTTCTTCTCTCCTCCGACTACTGCCACGTGCAATCCAGGATGAGGGCGGACAGAAAGCCACTGAGGAGGCGGAACAATTCTCAGGGCGTTCGAACGCTGGCCGCTGGCCGTGGGAATCACGGGCACGTTCCAGCAGGCGCTCACGTGCGGCCCACACGTCAGAGATCTGGCTGCTCTAGGTCTCCCGGTAACGATGGCTTTCGGAGCGCACATCTGCTAACAAACCCATGGGGCGGGGCTGCTCGTTTTAGCAGCAACTTAAAGCGCAGTGAAGTTGAAGGGCATTTGGTTAAGACAGCCGGCCAGTGAAACAGGAGCTGTAAGCGGCAAGTAGAGTAGGCCGCGCCTCTTCGTTAACAGCCTCTTCCAGTGATCTGGGAACTTAACAAATGTTCTGCTTCTCAGTAGACAAAAGAAAATCCGGACTCCCAAATAACACTGACTTCAGTGTAAAGTCTCTGGCGATGTTTCGAACAATCGGCGTTTCACTTCTCATCCCGGAGCTATTTCTGACTTCATGGTCTGAGGCCTACGGGGTGGGTTTTGAAGCCCCATAAAAATTTCTGCAGTGTCACCAAAACGCTGAGCCTCTTTTAACATGTCGCTATTAAAATTTTAATGCTAAATAATAAAACCGAAAGCAGCACCAGGAAAAGAACCCACGCCATCTGATCAGATCAGTATGGCCCTTCGATGGGAAGAGTTCTTTCTGTGCCTGTGATTTTCATCTGAAATTCCCAGGGGTTGTGGATAGAATTTATGAAGTACCCAGCCAATGAATCAAATGCTGTGCTTGGGTACCAAACCAAAACTGACAGACTTCTCGCATTAACTGAGATTGTTATTTTCTTTTATCTTTTTCTTACTGTTTGTATCTGCCACACACAGAAGGACAGAGCTCCTGGACTTTGAGGAGTTCTGGTCTAATTCACACAAAATAAACTAACATGAGGGCAAGCCAATTTCCTGTCAGATGTTGTAGCTTCTGTTGCTTATAAATGTTCACTTTATTTTGGGGGAAAGGGAAGAGAAGAGAGAAGTGGGTAAGGAAAAATAAGACAAGGGATCTATTCTTTTGACAATCATTTAATTTCTTTTTCTTTTGTTTTTAGGGTAACTACAGTTAATTTATATTCTTTAAAAAAAATCCTCACTCTGAGGACATGCTTATTAATTTTAGAGAGAAGATAAGGGAGGGAGAGGAAGAGAGAGGGAGAGAAACACTGATTGGTTGCTTCTTGTACTTGCCCTAACCGGGGACCGAACCCATAACCTAGGCATGTGCCCTGACTGGGGATCAAACCTGCAACCTTTTGGTGTAAGGGATGATGCTCCAACCAACTGAGCCACATTGGCCATGGCTGAATTTACATTATTTACGGTATGCTACAGCTTGGATATTCTAAAGCTCTTAAAAATACTTATTTAATAACTAACACTGGATTGCCAATTTTTATTGCCAAGTGGTGTACCTTATCTAACTTCTATCTTCCATTACCAGCCTCTCATTCCAAAGAAAATCATTGTAACATAAGATATAGTAAAGACATAATCTTGGAATAAAATAATCCTTTCTTGACAAAGGCTGTTCTTTATTCTGAGATTATGACAATAATACAACACAGAAAACACTTAAATTATTTTTGAGATGCAGAGTAGCTACAATATAGAGCTTTATCATTATTTTGTAATCACACCTGTACACTGTAAAATACTGTTCATAACAATATATTGTTTATAATTATTCTCTAGATTCAAGTTATTAAAAATATCCAACTTTATTTTCTATCATTGCCATAGCTAAAAATTAAGTTTCAAGGAATGCTGGTCAAAATGGAACTACTAAGTTCAGGAAAAATCATCTGTAATATTACGGGCAAACTGCAAGATGTCCCAAGAGCTGGGAGCCTGAGAGGGGCCAGTATCCTCCGGAGGGAAGGAGGGGAGGGAAGGAGGTAGGTGTGGGCGGGAGGGCGTGGTGGCTGGGAGGCTTCCGGCTCCTCGGTCTACACGCCCCAGGCGACGTGGGGCCTGCAGAGCAATGGAAACACCCTCATGAACAGCACCATTCAAAAGACTAGCAGCTAGTCTGTAAATAGTACTTTGGAATGATTTTTTTTTAACCCAGTAATCTCTTTTCCAGTATTTTAGTACGCAAATGAAATTCATGCACGGAAGTAAAATAACTGCAATAACGAACAAAATCCCATTCCTGAACACCATGACTTGGTGTATTCCCAATAAATACTGGGTGTTTTTCCACAACTAAGGAACGACGTGGTTAATCTACCTTAATGAAAGCTCTGGTTCAGATTCAGCAGCCACTACTTTAAGCCGCAGGTCAGCATAAATTATCAGAGAAGCAATTAATTTTGATTTACTTTAGCCTGGCCAGAGTCAACCATGGTCTTTTTCATGGTCAATACCAGGAAGAAAAACCACTTCTGCAAACTACACCCACAAATCTTTGGGTTTGAGGCCAACTGGAATGTCCCCCTCTCGGCAACTCTCTCGTCATTTCCATCCCTTTCCACTTTCATCTAATTAGGAATCGCTGTGGCTATTTCTTACACGTGTTTTCATTGCTGATTTGACATCTGTGTAAAAACCAACGAACAAAACAAAGAAGATGCACTTTATGAGGTTTTGTGGTAGAAACCTATAAATAGCTTTTGAGTTTTCTTGTTTTGCCTCCTCTGGAAGTAAATTAAATGAGTTATTTGAGGTTTCCACATCAACTGCTAATGAGACGATGCTGAACTCTCCCCATAAGCTTGGGGAAGTTGAAACACTAAAGAAAAAAACTAGATTCAGAGTCGCCGGAGCTTCTGTGCCTGTATCAGGAACGGCTGTGCACACGGTCTGGCGGGTCCAGGCCCAGGTTCTGAAGACAAATTCGTCATCTGATGGACCGTGCATTCAAACTGGGGCGAATTGCTTACCCTCTCTGGTTTCGGGATTCTCGTTTATAAAACAGAGGTAACCCTACTTCCTACCTCGTGGTGTTTTTATCAAGATCCGACTAGATAAAACACATGAGAAGTAGTTGGCTCAACACAATATTCCCACATGTCACAGCAGGCCATTCAGAGTCTTGGCATCTCCGTGGGCGTCGGCCCTACGCTCCTGACTCTCACCTGGGAATTAGGTTAAAAACGCAACAGCCACCTGATTGGGTAATTCCTGCGTAGGAGGTTATTTGTTTGTGAAAGCTACGCAGCCCACAGATGGACCCAGATAGGTTATCTAAGTCTGGGATCTGAAGTCTCTGTTTCCAAAGAAACATACTCTTCTGATGCTGCCATGACATTCTACTTACGTGAACTCTTCTGCCAAGGCCAGCTGGTCAGAAGGGTAGAAGTCAACATTTACTAAGGATAAGACACTCCAGGTGAATCTAACACTGGGGCACGAGGTACACTGAGGGGCTCTGGTTAATGGTGGAGGATTTTTTTTTTTTTAAATCCTTACGCAGGGACATTTTTTCATTGCTTTGGGCGGGGGGAGAGAAACATTGATGGCAGAGAGAAATATTGACTGGTTGCCTTCTGTACGAGCCCCAACTGGGGACCGAACCCACAACCCAGGCATGTGCCCTGACCAGGAATTAAACCCCGAGACCTTTTGGTCGATGGGACAATGCTCCACACCTGAGCCACACCTGCCAGGGTGGTAGAGCTCTCAGCAACAGAGGAGAGCTCAAAGAGGCAGGGCTTGTTTGTGCCAGGGATGGCGCGTACAGCGCCTGTAGTGCCGCTTACAACCCGCTCTGCTGACATGGCCATCCCAAGTCAGTCACGGCTCTCGCCTGTGCTGTGCAAAGAGCCAGCCGGAGACTCTCCCTCATCACCGTGCCCCATGCTGCCGCCACCCACTGATGAAGGTGATACACAAGCTGAGAGTCGTCGTCCCTGACTTCTCTGTGCCTCCCCTAACCCCGATGGTCCACTGATATTTCCACAAATATTCCAGTCTAGGCATTTCCTAACTCAATTGGTACATACTTTGTCTAGTTTCAGAGCATCAGGGAGGGAAGATGGCAGGCAATAAACATGGTATCAGAGAGAAAGCTAAGTCCAAGACAAGGGCTGTCCCTCCTGAGCACATTCAGACGACTGCATATATTCATAAACACAAAGCCAACTGCTCAAGCACATTGATTTTTGTGTGTGTGAGTCAGGTACACAGAGTCGCAGTCAGCAGATCAGCACTGTTCAGGGATAGAGAGGAACCAGTGGCATTTTTCCTTAAATGGATTCATCCATTTAGGCCGTGACCCTCTTCTGGGGGCAAAGTCAGTTCTGTTCTTGGGCTGTCCCTTCACCTTGTGTCTGCATGTCTGTAGGCATCAAAAACTTACAGTCTTCAAGATTCATGGGCCTTGGAGACTGATTTTTTTCGGAGTGGTTTTCTCCCATTTTGTTGCAAGAATTCAGTCAAGCTGCTCCTGGACTAAAGGGTTTGGTGTCCCCCATTTTCAAGGAGGCTGGCACCCGATAAATGTGCTCAGGTGTTTGGTGCACACACCTGAGGACTGAAAAACCATTTTAAAAACTCAAAGGGATGTGAACCTGCATGTCTCTTCTTCCCACTGGAGTTAACCCAGTGAGTTTGCAAGTTCTAACGATACTTGGAAAATGGTGAGCTGTGCTGGGGTGGAGAGGATGGGGGATAAATTTATACTAGAGATAATTTCAAAACCACACAAAACTAGAGACATTAGTAGGTCGAAGTGCCATTATTAACCGCTGACCATCCTGCACAACTTCCTCTCTGCCTCCCCGCTTAGGCCTTGGTCATTCAGGCGTTTCTCATCCTGTGCTCACCATCACTGGAAAAATATATGGGGATTAAAAAATGGAAGAAGAATAAGGGGAAAAAAGGAAAATTTTCAACATAGTCCCTGGGAATACTAAAACAGATTCAAAATTGACTAATTTGGTTGGTAGCATAACTGTCTTTCTCTCTGTCTCTCACACATAAACACAGCTAAACTATAATGCTTGAAAAATTTGAGCACTATCAATCAGAGTATATATTATTGAATGACATACTAAAGGTTTATTAATTTGGAAGGTCTGAGCCAATAATTCCCAACTCTTTCAGCTATGGGGGTTGTTATAATGTCAAATGGTGTCCTGCTTTGAACATTATGATGGTAACTTCTCGTGTCTTTTAAATTAGGGGAGAAAAGGGAGTAACACAAAACTACTATTCAATATGGCTTTGAAATGAATTTTTATTTTACAAGATCTCCTAAGCTACCTTTCCTCCACAAGTTCCACACCAAACTGAGAATTTACAGGTTATTTGGGGGAAAAAAATTCAGGGTGTGTGTGTGTGTGTACTTAAATTTTTGAGGAATGTCACTGTACTTAACTGCTAATGAAGTGTTTCTTGGATGGGCTTCCAGCCCTTCTGCTGATTTACAATGAGCAGCCTTCATTTGTATGCCAAAAGCATGCACTAATCCCTAGCATCAGCTGGTTCCCAGAAATACATGTGTCCCCACAATTCTGTTTATCCTGCTGGTTTATTTAGCAAAGCTTTTCTTCCCAGAGAGTACAGACCTCCATTTCAGTCTGGCCAACCTGATTATCCCAAATCCCTAATTAGTGTAATTAAAGCTTTAATGGATTGCAGCCTGGATATAAACCATGCAACCCTCCTTTAAACTCGGTGCTTGATGAGTATGTGGGACTGGTCCATGCCAGAGGGCTTCCTGTTGAGGGACTGAAGGCTCTGCACACCTCTGCACCCCAAGCCCGGGCCACTTCTAACGCTCACCAAGCCTCACCAGGTTCACGCATGCAAACCAAGCTGCCTCCCAGTATCTACTGGGGGGCAGACGCGACACCTCTCAGCGCTCCTATGGATGTTGGCCTCGTGGGGATTTTTCTCCAGTCACTATACCGTGGAAACAAGGCTAATGCCCTAGCTAAAATGATCCCAAGCATCTTGCTGGATCCTGCAGAGCACTCTCGTGTTAACCCTCCTGCCAAGATAAGTACTTTCCCAATAACCAAACCTCAAAGGTCTGTAGCAGCTCAAACCCACTGTACATGTAGCTGTTCCCTAAAGCACGCATACTGACCCATTCTTAAAATGGCTCTGCTGAGGGTTCACATTATTGAAGCTTTGGATGGCCATACATAAGTTAACATCAGAGAAGAGATAAGGGAAAAGGGTTGGTACTTTTTTTAAAGCATATTCACTATGTATTGCACTATGCTAGGTGTGTTGTACCAATTACTTACTGAATCCTCATAACACCCCTGTCCGAGGTGTTACCAGTCCCCTTTTACAGATGACAAAATTGAGACTTAGAGACATTAGGTAGTTTGCCTGAGAACCCATAGCTAATAAAGTTGCATAGGAAAGATATGAGCAAGAATGCTAAAGATCTGTGATGCTCAGTCCAATAGCCTTGGCCACATGAGGCTATGGAGCACTTGAAGTGTGGCTAGCAGGACTGAGGACCTGAATTTCTAATTTAATTTTGATTAAATTTATAGAGCCACACATGGCTAGTGGCTGTCATGCAGGACAGTGATGACACAGATGTCCATCATCACAGAAAGTTCTTTGGGCCAGTGCTGTTATAGCTGAGAAAAATTCAGTCATACTGGGTATACTGGGCTTGAAATCATGCTGGGACATTCAAGGGGTAGAAACAGGACAGCAACCTAGATTTAGGGGTCATCCCAGCAGTTACTCACAGGGGAAGCCAGGAGAAAGTACAGGAAGAGACAGGAGGGACAAGGGCTGAGAAGAGAAGCTTGGGGGAAATGCCTACATTTTAGACAACAGGAGGAAGAAAAGCCCCGGAAGTTACTGAGAAAGAGTTCTTAGTTTCTAGTTCTTTTTATAGTTTCTTAGTTTATAATTCTGTTTTTCAGGTTTACTAACTTATTTCTCTTATGCTTTTAGATGAGCATTCGGGGAACAAATATATTGCTTGAGACAGACCATCTGCCTTTTGTAATGAAAAGGTAAATTTCTTTCTTCATTCGATTGTTTGGGGCAAAGATGTCCCGCCTTTGAGAAAGGCACATCCTCCAGCTCATGGTCCTCCAGCTCAGAGCCGGGTGGGGGTGAGGAGGTGGGGTTCTTCCTGAAGTTACCGGATCCTGCATTCCTTACTGAAACCAAAGTCACCCAGGGAACAAGTCTAGTCCTTTTCCTTCTTGGGAGTGAAGAGTCCGCCTACCATGTCTTTGCAGTGAGGGATTTCCTTTAGCAACAGCTGAGACCAAACTATTTTCCCTCAGAGAGGGCCAGCAAAGTCTCGGGCCAGTTCACCCCCATACTCTTTACCTTTGAAGTGACAGGGCCTGGAGCTGCCACTGACTGCAAAAGGACGTTTCCCACCCACTGCTGTGGAGGGGGTGGGTGAGGCAGACAGGGAGGAGGGAGGAGGAGGTAGTGAGAAGGATACCAGCAAGGCGATGTATGAGCCCGTTATGATGAAGGGTTAGAACAAAAACCTTGACATTCAGCTTTCAGAAAAGCCCATTGAAACATTTCCATTTTTTTCCCTATGGAGTTTACATGGGGCTTTGGTGACTACTCAGTGCAAATGGCCCAAAAAACGCACAAGGCAGAATTTGTGAGAGCGGAATTCTGGGACCTAAAACACACAAAACATGCAAACAATGCCAGTGCTGCCTATTAAAGCCGGGGCGAGACTGGAGGATGCCAACGGGAGGCTCCCCGTCTCCCCATCCGGACTCCCGATAGGTGCAGGAAGTGTTTGCAACCCTGCGGCAGAATTTACATCCAGCGGCCTTTGCCTCATTTATGCAATGAACCACTTTCCCTGCATCTGCATCACTCCCTGGGAGAACATGAGGAACTTGCGAGGAGACATTATATCTTTCAGGATTCGGGGAGCCAT
This sequence comes from Trachops cirrhosus, assembly GCA_028533065.1. Lineage (NCBI taxonomy): Eukaryota > Metazoa > Chordata > Mammalia > Chiroptera > Phyllostomidae > Trachops > Trachops cirrhosus. The sequence continues at coordinate 10,441,209 of CM052549.1, read as the reverse complement.
TTAATGGGTGATTCACCGAATGGAACCCCTGTGCTTCTGAAGAGTTAATTCATCTCCTGAGGGTCCCTGAGAACATGCTTCATCAGGCCTAATGGGACCAAGGGGAGGTCATTACCAAATAGCTTATATGATTTTCTTCCTTTTTTTTTGGTAAGCAAATTGACTTTTTCTGATTTTATTTAAAAATTTCTACTACCACATTGCAATACATTGTTAAGAAAAAAAGAAAGGACCAGAAGGGGGCCACAGCCTTTGGACAGGTAGGATAGGTGAGGAGAGAGTTGTCTTTTCTGAGGCCTGATTTATCTCACTCTCCCGGAGCGAGCTGGGAGGGCCAGGCCTGGGCAGCCTCACTGGGGCCCTGAGGATGATGGGTGGTCAGCACGCATACTGCACTCAGGATGGAAACGCTCTGCTCTTTCAGGCTGGGACAGGGCTCAGCTCAAATCCTTCCTTCCCGACATCTCTCACCTGATTGAAATGTTCAGACAGGAATTTCAGTCCATCTGTGGGGACCCCTTAAGCCACCACATACCTCTTAAATGCAAACAGAGATACTTTGGTCACTTCAGTGTGAACTACTCTCCTTTCACTACAATTGAAGCCTGATTTCTCCCACTCACTCTCAGCAGGGTTATCACTTAGCAGGGGCGGTGGTGCAGAGAAACGAGGGTGGGAACTGCAGACCGGTGTCCAGCTCTAACACACGTGCTAATTATATGCCTGTGATCAAATTTTCCATCTTGTGGGGCTTCAGTTTTCTTTGTCTGCAAAATGGGGGTTTTATTTATTCATTGATTTATTTCCACCAGTGCTAGAGGAATTTACAGGATACATAAAGTGCAATAAAACAGAATGAATAACAGGAAGGGGAGAAGAGTGAGGCAAAAACAAGGCTGGGGACAGAGCACAGGGGCAGAAACGGGGCTAAGACACACTGGGGAGAGCATGCCTAGGGTTGCACAGTTGCTGTGTGGGTTGAATGTTCCCGACAACCCTTGTACGTTGGAAAATTGTGAATGAAGCAAGCAATTTCAGCAGCTGTGAAGGGCACGTCTTCACAGAGGTATGTGGGCTGAGGGAGAAACAGAGCACAGGTGCCCTGCCAGCAGCCGACACAGGGAGTCAGAGGGAGAGCGCAAGTGATTCTAAAGCAAAATACGGGGAGCGCTAGGAATACGGAAGGCAGCCATGGATGGTTGAGCCAGGGCCTTGGATGCTAAGACCCTCAGCTTCTGTTGTTTATGTCTATATGAATTATTTGTACCCTCCGCTTCCAGACCAGACTTCTGACCCCCTCGTGTGTTAAGAGTGACTGCCAGGAAAAGAGCCTCACACCCTTACTAAAAATGGAAAATCCAGCTCACCAGTCGAGGACCTGAGGGGGGTGTGGCCAACACTGACCTCCCCGTTCTCCCTTATAGATGAACTACTTCTTGGAAAGGATTGGATGATATTAACGCTCATTTTCACACCAGGTTCTTTTAGAATCTTAGATACCTGTTCAACCTTGATTCCATCTCATGCAAAAGATTCCCACAGAAAAGGGGCCTCTGAATTTCCCAAGACAAACACAGGGCCACTCTGATTTTCAGAACCTTCCTCTCTGGGTGCCAAGGGAACCTTTTATTTGTGGCAGTAACCAGAGAGCCATTTACTTCAAGAATTTTAGCCAGGGAAGAAGTGAGCCCTAGCTCCATAGCCAGGATTAGACGTAGCCCCAGTAACCAGTAAGAAGGCCACAGCAAGCCACGTTAGCTACAAATTCCTGCTAAGAGTTCACGGTCAGGATGATCCCTTTTGAGCAGGCCCTAGTAAAAAAAAATAATCACCATCTGCTAGTCTCCCCTCTTTTTTTATTAAACTGGTCGTTAATTACTGGTAACTACTAATTTCATCTGGATTTTATTGAGTAATTATAAAATAAACAGGGGAGGATATCAAGCTTCCTGCCTTGCTGAGGGCAGGAATTTTCTATAATGTTATGTTTCAAAAGGGGGCTGTAAGAAACCACCCCAGTCCATTCAATATGGTAATTGTGATTCTCAAAATTCATCCTTCCCGTGGTTAACGAGTGCAACGTCTTTCAGCTTAGCTCAGCCTGACTTTGGCTTGGGTCATTAAATAGCAAACTAGTTTTCACCCACTGGTAACAACAGATCTTTCAGGGTTATTGCCTCATTAATTGAGGTGCATAATGTCATTACCACAACTTTTTAAAAATTTCATTTTCCGGGTATCATAACAATATGATACTATTGCAGATTAAATGGAGGGAATTTAAATGTTTTGATTAAACAGGTTGATCATCCTGGATAAGGTAAACTGAAAAGTTTTACTCATGTTTTTCAACTATAACATCTAGATGAAAACATTTGAAACAAGCCATTAATTTCATGACATGCTCATCCCAAACCAATCATAACTCATTTCTTTTTACTGCAAAAGTAATTGAGTAATGAATAATGAAAAGGCAGTAAATATGTTGACTTTATTATTAATATTCAATTTTGGTTAATTAAGGCAGCTGTTAAATTTGGAACATGGACTTGATTTATTAACTTGTTCAAGATATCAATGAAATATTATCTAATGAATGCCAGGATTCTTGCAAGAGAAGATCTGATCATGAAACATTCCAGAATCCAAGTGAAATTTCAAGTTCACGTTTAGAACTACTTGACCTCAAACTTACACTTGTACCTCACGCGTTCCTTAAGAAACTTAAGTGTGTGTTTGACACACTCATGCATGTGAGTGAGAGAGGTCAGGGGAGGGGCCAAAGAGAGCTTTCCATGTCACTCTGCACGCTGGTAAGCTGGAATTCTCCGATGTTGGTTTGGTTATTCTTAAACGCTTTCTAAAAGGAGTTTGTAATAAAATACCAAGAAGACATTAGATATACCTAAAAGGTGGTCGGGAGCTTAAGCCTCAAACACAGCATTTTAGTGATGGTTCAGAGGAAAAAAACCCAACCCATTAAATGTAAAGGGGACTAATGGAATGTTTTTCCCCCTCTTGCAAGTGTTGGATTGGCCAAAAAAGTTTTAGTTTTTTCTGTTCAATGGCTCTAGTAGTGCTTAGTTATCTTTAACTTCATTCGAAACAATTTTGTTAGACTGTATCATGACAGCTGTCATATCAGTGTGCATTTAAAAAAATCTTAGCAAGATTGGCGAATTTTTGTGCAGTATTTTAATATTGAAGACGGAAGACAATATGCTACATTTCTGGCATATTATGCTTTATTATTTCAAGAAAGGTAAAAACGCAACTAAAATGCACAAAAAGAGATTTGTGCAGTGTATGTAGAAAGTGCTGGGACTGATCGAACGTGTCAAAAGTGGTTTGCGAAGTTTCTGGGTACCACTGACATTTTGGCCAAATAACCCTTAGCTGTCCTGGCCTCTACCCACTAGAAGCCAATAGTGGGCGATAGCCGACACACTCAAAATATCCAAATCCATAGTTACTGGTGAAAATGAAAAACGTGTCTTTTATTTTATGGACAAGCAAACGGGCGTTTTGGCCAGCCCGACAGGATTGCAGCGATTCTTCAGTTGTCACAGCAGTCATGCTCTGCGAAGTCGCCGTGAACCGGGGACTGGTCAATGCCGAGCCGTCACGCTGCAAACACTGGGTTTACCAGGAGATTTCGCGAGTGAGCGAGTTCACAAACTCTGAATCCGTCAACAACGAGGCTCGACTGTACCGTATACTACAGGCTTATACTGCTCGCTCACCCCTGTGCTCCATCTGCTTAACCACTGCAATTCTTCTGCACTTACAAGACAATCTCGACCCTCTCTGCAGGCCCTTCATGCAATGGTACGGGCCAGAACATACGTACTTTATTTAGTAAAGCCTGAAAAATTTCTGGGGAATACTTTGAGAAGAATTGGGAAAGTAATTAGAGCTTCAAGTAACCTATATTTTCGGGGACATTTCAAGTTCCTGTCAAACATTTTCTTATTTATCTACATCTCTCAAAGAAGGGCTTTATGTCACACTAACAGACGTTACAGAACATCTTGGGTTTGCATAGCTGCAAATCAACAATGACATCTTTGACATAAAAGATTTCTTGCCTGTTACCTTCATGGGAAGGATATTCACAATGCAATCTCATGGGTAATGTGTAACACCACTCTTGGGAGAGTTAAGATGCAATTAAAATTTTTTAGGAGTTATATTAGGACCTGAGCCAGAGATCACAAATTGATGGCCTTACGGAATGCCGATCCAAGATTGAAGAATGTTTCACAGGACAACCCGGACTTCCAGATCCCACTGGAAAGCCAGCAGCTCCGGCACCATCGGGCCCCTGTTCTTGCACAGCAACCGTGAGCAGGAAGCACAGAACCTGACTCCCACGTGAGGGGCACACGGGCTTTCCAATCCTCTCCCTGTATGCCTGGTGCCCTGCCAGCTCCGCTTGCTGAAATCATTTATCTGACATCCTTAAGCATGTGAATTTGCTGCCCCTTGGCCCAACATACAAAACTTCAGCACTTATTTTAACAAATGTTTATTAGATGCCTAGTATGTGCCAGATGGTCTTGCTTTCTGAGAACAGCCAAATAAACCTCCCTCCAATTTGGAGAATTTGAACTGGGTAGAAAAACCAAAGTCTCAACAAACAAAAGAGCAACCAGTAGATCACTTCTCAACTGTAGAAGGGAAGAGATGAAGCTTTAAAATGGCAGGAACAGTGAGAATCGACTAATGTGGTGCACAAGCGTGCTGGGCCGCCATAAGGCGAAGAGCCACAATGTCAGACGGCACCTGTAGGACGTGTTGGCTGTGAGAATGTCACTTTAATTACTCGCATAGGAAGAAGTGGATTCACTTATTAAATTAAACATAGAGGGTCTCTTGCTTTTTTACATGCCTTCTTTTAAAAGATCCTGTGACAGGTTTTGATAGACCTTAAATAGTCCTTCAAGACTCATCTGCCCGTAGGACCATGCATAGATCCACCTGCAAAGGGGCCAATTTACGAGCTGATTTGTGGTTGACATATTCTATTCCAGGGGGGCCTGTGCAGGGCAGGGAGCAGGGACCTGTCCATTGATGCTCAGCAACTGAGACAGCGGGGCCCAGATAACAAACCTGAGCTTGTTAAGTAGCCTTTTTGAACCTGCAGCTCTCCCTAACACTGAACTGACTGTGTAGAGCACAGAAGAGGAAAAGTTTGGTATATGAGTTGGACATAGCTGGAGAATCAATGAGCTAGCAGAGAGAGCTACTTGCACAGCCAAAAGGGGTCTTAGAGTAGAACAAAGTAGCAGGAGGCAGTGATTCAGGTCGGTCTGGCCCCCGAAGAAGACGACTCCTGAGGACTGTGGCAATGCAGAGAAAACACTGCTGCAGAATAGAGTGGCACTTCTGTTCCCGCAGCTGAGATGTTTTTCGCTGTAAGTAATTTCATCAACACGGGATGTATTATCTACAAAAATGTTGGATAAAGGGTAATTTCGGGACAGTTAGTTAACTCATTAGCACCCAGGACTCAGGCGCCTTCTGTCTTTTTGTTCTAGTATCCCTAGCGTGTGGAATGCTCACCTCCTGGTTGCAAAAAGGCTGCAGCATCTCCCATTATCATGTATTTTCCTGGGGCCACAGTCTTTTTAAAACACAATGAGGACCTTTTCCAGAATGCCTTCCTTTACCCTCCGAACTAGCATGTTTTCCCTATGTTTCGTGGCTAGACCTGCATCACATTATTAACTTTACATCCATCAGTGGCAAGGAGAATGGATTGCCACCATTAGCTTAGAACACAGTGTCTGATTCAGGGTTGGAGTGAAACCTAAGAATCTGCATTTGTTACAAGTTCCCGGGTGTTACTAATGCTGTTGGTTTGAGAGTCACTGAGCTTGGACCACGGGTCCCCAACCTCCAGGAGGTGGGCTGGTACTGGTCCAGGCCTGTTAGGAACTGGACCACACAGCAGGAAGTGAGCTTGAATATAATGTGCTTAAATCATCCCCAAACCATCCTCTCCACCCCCGTGTCCACGGAAAAACTGTCTTCAATGAAACTAGTCCCGGTGCCAAAAAATGTTGGAGACTGCTGGCTTAGACTGTTCAAGATTTACCAGCTGAACAAACTTAGAACCTTTATGGCAAATGAGAAGGGAAGGGAGGATTTTGGGTGGAAACCAGCAAGCTCTTTATAGAGCGTATGATGTCTGTTGAAACACTGGTCAGGGTACTTGGAAGTGTGGAGCTTGAAGAAGACTAACAACTTGTATTCCCAGTTTTCTAGCTGGACGCTGAAACCAAGTAAAGTATTTAAAAATCCCCAGAAGGTAAACTGGAGACTGTTAAGCTATAATCAGCTCGTATAAGAGATAGTTTTATTTACTGAGTACGCCAAGTGGTGTATTCTTTCCAAAGATTATACAGAAAGACGTGGCAGTCACTGATGCTGTGGCCTGTGTGTCCCTGTCTCTCCAGTTGCTGGTCACACGATAGGGCATGGCCACATGACTTGATCTGGCTAGTGAAATATGCGTGGCAATGACCATGCACAGTGACACTTCCTCTTGCTGTAGTGATTATAGAATGTGAAGGAAGATAAAGCCTTTCTCGGGCTGGGTTACTGTGCTACCAAAACTAGGAGAGCACACTGCATGAGCCACCGGGGACATGTACAACAAGCAAAACAAACTTCTGTTTAAGTCACTGAGATTTGGACATTATTTGTTAAAGCCGTAAAGTCAAGCCCATTCTGACTAATATAAAGTCTATAGCATTTTTATACCACATTTATATTATTTTTCTCTTTTAGCCCAAACATCCCCTTTAAAAAAATAACCCTGACTCATTTACATTTGTATCATCACTCCAGCCAACATTTATCTTTCAGGGACACCAATTCCATTTATAAGTAAATCACAAGGTTCAGTACTTGGTTATTTCATAATTGCTCACACAGATTAATATCACTTCCCTGATTAGATCAGAGACTTCTGGAGACCAGAGATCATGTCACAACATCTTTTGTATCCTCTTGTGGAAAGACAGGAAATTAGCAGCTTATGGACATAATCTAGCTGAATAATGGAGCTGTCAATATCTTACGGTACTTGAACTTTTCCATTTATTATTTGCCCACAATCAGGCAATTATGGAGTGTGTTTTGCCTGCACAGAGTTTTATTCGAAATTTAAGGGGAGGGTTACAAGTGGCCAAATGGTTGCTTCATTGTTATAATTTTTATCATCTATAGAAATTTCCATTTCTCTGAACACTCTGACTATATATTGGCCTGTTCACTGTATTTTCCCCAAAATGAACTAAGGAGTAGAAAGCAGTGGGTATAATATAGGGGAGAAATTAGCTAGTGGGGTTTAAAATGCAATTTGCTAAGCTCACATTAAATTTCTGCTTAAAGGTGGGAAACGGCATTAATTGTTGAAAAGGAATGTCCAAGCATGTTTCCAGCTTTATTAATATCAATAATCTGAATTTGGGACGTTGTGATGTCACCTGGCCTTGCCCCTCTGTCTTCGTTTTTGCTTTCAAGCACACAAAGTGTCACAGGTCGTAAAAACAGACGGACACAATAATGAAACACAGACCTTAGTAGTGGGCAGGTTTAAATATTCGACATGGGCGGTGCGCTAGGCTATCAGGATGGGCTGTAAAGTTATACTTCGCAGCTCTCAGGAGAGAGAAATACAGTCACACCATGGGACTCGTCGGCTTCAGAACTCATCACACCCTGAACTCGTCGCATTTTGATGAGAAAAAAATGTTTCAGCACTCGGTGCTTGCTCGAGATTCGTCACGCTTGCTAGAACTTGTATGAGTCATGCCGCTGCCCCGCAAGAGAAAACGCTTCACCATTTGGTGCTCGTCAGTTTCGGCACTCATCACGAGTTCTGGAATGAACGAATGATGCATACTGAGGAACCACTGCATTTTGGACCTTGCCTCAAGTCGTGAATAGAAACATTTAGTTTTTGCAGGGATAAACCAGTAAGAAATAAAGATCATAAGTCAATCACATTCACACCTATGATGAGACTTTTTAAAAAGAAACTTTTTTTCCAAGGTAAATGGATTTAGTAGGTCTAGGGTGGCACCTAAGAATCTGCATTTCTAACCAGTTTCCAGGTGATGATACTGGTGGTTTGAGAAGCAGAGCTTAGCTGCAAGCATGTAATAATGCCTTACAGTGCTATCGCTGCCTGTTTTGTCACAAATGTAACTATCAGTGGGAGACAGAAACAGGCACGAAGACACGTTCCACGACTACAGCTGAAGTACTGCCAGCTTTGCCGGAAGCCCAGGACAGGTTTGGGTGAAGTCTGAGAAGAAAGGGGTGACCACGTTACAAAAGGCAGGGATGGGCTCAATTTTGCGCTGTCTGACCACAGGAGCCGTCATGAGGACGACGGACTCCAGAGAGCTCGGGAAGATTCAGGGCTACCAGTGGTCCAGCTTTACCTATGTCTTTTATTAAATAATTAAAAGTAGCTAATCAGTTTGAGACATACATGCTGGAGACAGGCTCTAACTCTAAAACCCCCTAATGACAACGTATATAGAGGAAAACTTACTCCTTGTTTCCAACAGTTGAGTTTGCTTTCTGTGCAAATTGTATTACTGCCTGCACTGTAGAATCCTCCTCAATGCCACCCCAAAATCCAAGCAAGTGGATGCGTCACAGGTGTGAAGAAGGCCTTAAGGGCAGTACCTCCTCACCAAAAGCCCCTGGCCTTGGCCTTGACCTAAGACTGTCCACATCACTGCAAATTATACCCAAGAGTGAAGATGTTACGATCGTGTTTTCTGATACTGAGTCCTTAGTTTTTCAAAACTTCAGCCTCATTTGGCAACTGATGCCTCTTGGGGAGCAAAATTACTTCCGTCATTAAAACTTCATCAAGTCATAATTTTATTAGTGTTGTTGACATAAGTAATGGCATAAATAAGCCCAGAGTGATTGATTTGCTCCTGATATCTCAAGGGAGTCACGCTCTAGCTCTGATCTATAAAATCGGGACAATATTTATTTGAATTGGAAAATGCCTCTCAGCCATCCGCTGGGGTGTGCTTCAATCTGCTTTAGGGTTAGCACATTCCATAACTGAGTCTATAAGCAGGTCTGCTTCAGAAACAACGTCTCACGTGACAGCTGCATCTAAATGACCATGTGCCACATGGCGTGTCAAATACTTCTCTGCTTTCCTCTGCTTCTCTTCCTGAGGCCACCCCCACCCCCTACAAAACAGACCAATCCAAAAACCTGTTCTAATGAGCTAAAATAAAACTGTTAACTGGGGAAAAAGGAGGGGGCAAAGGAATCAATATGAAGGTACCCTCCCTCTTTAGCAGTCGACAGGAAGTGCCTATCGCCCTGACCGATCTGCGTCAGTAACACAGGACAAATTTTTCATGAGATTAATGGCCCACCCCCAATACCAATAAGAACTAGCCTGCTAAGATAGATTACCATAATACGGTGATTGAAGGGAAAATATATGGGGTAATACAGAGAGGTCTAAATACTTGTAAGTGGAAAAAGCATAAATGACCGCTTTAATTAATTTCCTAATGTGAAACGCAGCTGCAGTAATGTTGGCAAGTCTCACCCACCCGTTTTAAATTTGTTACATGAAATCATGCCACTTAATTAAGTCTTCATGCACAAAAATTTATTTTATTTACTTTTTATGGAATCTCAGCATTTTAAAGCTTTCTGTTTATGTGTGTAAACGCTTTATAAATTACTCGAAACACTGAAAAAAATCTGACTCCTACTAATCAGCAGTTACAATGTAACCAGTTTCGGTTTCAATAATGAAATGCCTTTCTGGGGGACTCCTGCTGCTATGTGAACTGGCTGTAGGCTAGTAAAGTAATGAGTCCGGACAGAGTTGTCCGATCTCATGGTTGGTACAGAACTCAAGGAAAAGGGCTTGGCCCACAATTCCTACTCTGTTTACCAGACTGCAACCAGACGCACTGCTGGGGCCTTATAGCGCCTCTGGGCTTCCCCTTCCCCCTCTCCCCTTCCAGCCAAGTGCTGCTTTTTGCCTTTTTCCAATTGTGGGCTAGGGAAAACATGGTATTATAGAGCCCTCTGCAGGCCAGAGGCTTGGTAGGAGCCTACTGGCCCAACTGCTCCGGGAGTGCAGCAAAGTGGGAGTCGAAATTGTCCAAACTAAACACATCGGCTCTCAGTGGAAAGATGTTTGTCATCAGGGCAGGCTGACACTGACTCTTCCAAAAGACTCAGGAAAAACATAACACTTTTGGCGACTCACTTCAGGCTTGCTGCCTGGATGGAAACATTTCCACAGGCCCCTAGGAACACATGATACATGCATGTATAATCCGCTGCAGAGTATTAGGGACAATAATCATAGTCATCATCATCACAGTAATTCTTAAGATCATCTTTGAGGAATATGGAGCTCAGAGTAGTTTACTCAAAAAAGGCCATTCCTAGCACATCTGGGCTTTGGAAGCCAGGATACTGGGAAGAAGCAGCTAGAAGTTAGTTTTGTGGACAAACGCCATGATTGCCTCGGCCAAGTTTTCGTTCTGATGAATGGAGGGTATGCCTAACAAAATTCAGTGAATTCCTCAAGTGTTGTAGGGAACTTAGTGTGAGTTTTCACAGGGCACTTTTACATTGCGTTCTAAACTTTTTGGCTGGAGTGAACAGAAATCATACTGACAGAAATCCATATGTAAAGAAATACGAGGAAGCACGCTGAAGACCAAATGAAATGAAACAAGATTTTGTTTTCATTTAGGTGGTGCTTTTCGAACCACATTTTATGCTGGCTATAAAATATTCTTAAAGTCAGCAAAATAGCCAACAACTTTTAACAGGACATTTTTTCATAATATTTTCAAGTCGGCAAAAGTACTAACAACTTTTAATAGTAGGTGATTTTATGTTTTTATAATAGCCGAGGGAATATTAATTTTAAAGAGGAAGCATTTGACCCAAACATTTCCTTTTACTGAGTTTAATCTGTGTCAGGTAACTCGTATACCTCCCGGAGCACCAGAGATGCACGCTTCTAACAGCCCAAGGGGGCAGGGACTGTCCCCGCTAAGTTCCCCTCCCCGACAGAAAAAGCATGGACACTTGCCTGGAAGCGAGGGTGAGCGGAATAACAGGAAAGTGATACAGGATGGAAGAGAACCTACACTGTACCTGATAAAACTTCTCTCCTCAGGACTTTTAATCAGTTAACAGGATCTTTTAAAAGACCCGACCTGTCGGTGTTAAAAGGAGGCAGTGGTCTGGGGGCAAGGACCAAGGCTGCCATTCGCAGCAAACCTCTAGAAGCTTCTCAGGGAGCCCTGGGGAACTCTGGCGACAGTGTAACCAGCCGTGTACACTGCGGTCGGTCATCTGAGGCATCCGACTGCTGCTTTCCCCAGGGACCCGCATTCGCTGTTGGGAGGTCTCCCCCACGCCCCTACTCAGTGGTGTAGACAAGACCAGCATGTCTATAAGGTAATGTCAACCAAGGGTTGGGTTCCAGTGAGATGACCCTTCCAAACGAACACCCACAATTAAAACAGTGAGTTTTCCAGTGTTGTCGAGTTCAGAAACAAGGGCTGTCGGCATGAACTGTCAACAGCCTGAGCTAAAACAGGGCAGCTGCTGGCTCCTGAGGAGCCATCTCCATAACCCCCACCCCAGCTCCACAGAGCTGAGCGTCAGACGTCATGGTACCGGGCCTGGCATGCGGCTGCCAGGCGCAGCTCCTGCCCTGGGCTCGTCTCCCACTGGGAGGCTGTGGCCCGTGGAACTGCACGCTTCTCAGCAGGTGTGGGGCTGCCAGCAATGGGAGCGCGGCTGGGTCTGGCGCCGCCAACATTTACAGCCATTCCTCGCACCCCTTCTCCCCGACGGCCCCCGAGCCCAGTCCCACAGGAGCCTGGCCTGCGTGCAGACTTGGCCCAGTAGGAGAGGACAGGTGATGAGGATTAAGCTGAATGTATTTGCATATCTTCAGCACAGGGAGGGAAATTAACACCGCAGTGACATGATTTAGTGGCTGAACTTAAACCCGAGAAAGCCCTAGACTGATTCCTGAACACGAGACTGAGCGAAGGAGATGCAAAATGCAACACATCTGGGAGGGATGGGCTAGGCCGGAGTTAATGGAAGAAACAGAAAGAAATGAATCAGTCTGGGTCCAAAGTGCCGTTTAAAACCCACCCCCAAATTACGAATGGGCACCATTCCTGGGCACAAGAAATGCCTCCTTCTCCTCACTGTTGTGGGATGGGGTGGGAGGCCTGGGGCTGCTCCGGGCCATTGTCCCTGTGTCCAGGTAGCTATTTCACAGCCTTAGTGGGCCCGAAATCATACTGCCCGCCGTTTGTTCGCGGCCAAATTGGCCTGCCAACTAATCAGGTATTTCAGAAACTGGACATTTTATGGACTTGTCACTATGAAAAGAGCATAAAGACAAAAAAATAATCTTGTGGAGGTTAATGAATGAGAACAGAATGAATTAGCAGCTGCGAAGTATATTTTCATCTTTTTCCTGTGGGGGAGCCAGGAAGAGGTAACAATCTCAGTGACTATTGAGACAACGATGTCACCTGACAGTGGAAGGAGGCAAGACGACAGCCAACGTGACTCCCACTGGCTGTCCCGAGAAGGCAGTGCCTGGAAAAACGGGGCTGTTCAAAGCTTCTTCTCGCTCTCACGAGGCCAGCAAGGCACCCGATGCGTTCTCTGGGCCAGTGTGCGGCTTTAACCTGGTTTTGGCTGAGACAACGATGCGCTCGGCCCCGGTAAACACAAACCCAGAACTGCTCCGGACACAACCATCACCCCGCCGTGAACACGGGGCTTCGGAGAGCACAGCGTGTCTGACTAGGAAGTAGTCAGGCAGGTTTTAAGGCAAATGCCAGCGCACAAGGAAAAAGACAGAGCTCTCCTCTTTCCTGCTGCTGCTACCTTAGGCGCCTCTCCACGATGCTGCCACTGTATCACTCACATGCATTTTAGACTTCCTCTTGAAAACAACTTTGGAAAACACTGGGAACATCATCAAGGCGTGACAGGCCATTTGTAATCACGTCTGGAGAAGGTGGATGATTCAGTCTCCAAGACCCCCAAGAAAAAAACGCCCACAGCGACACTCACCCAAAGCTAACAAGGGGCGGCTAACTAATGGGGGAGTCTACACCTCTTCTGTGGCTTGGAAATAGCTTTTGGAGACCATTCCCAAAGAGGGTCCCCACCTGTGGTTTGAGCAAGGGGAGGATCATCAAAAAGTGCCTTCGAAAAAGTGTCTCCCAGTGTGACACTTCAGAGGACAACACTGACTTAGAGGTATACATTCTTGTGTGTGAGAGAGACGAGAGAGACTGCACTATTGAGGTCACCTGAGGCAGACCACCTTTCTTCCGGGCAGCCACGTGGTTGTCTGTGACTTACTGTGTGTGTGCGCACACACACAGCCTCATTTTAGTTGCGAGGAAGGGTGTACTAGAGACTTTGGGACCCTCGCCACAGGCAGCCTGGACAAGCCTGACGTACGTGGAGCTGAATGCTGGGGAGGAAGTGGTCCATTCTGCATGGATGGTAAGAAAGTTCCCCAAAGGGAGTGTGTCACCCCTAGGGCAGGAAGAGTATGGGTAGATGACCCAGGCTCACGAAGGAGAGGAAAGCTGCTTTGGAAATGGCATGTGACTGTTAGAGGCACATCTGTACCCAGCTTCCTGGGTGCAGCACCTGGATGGGGGCGACAATGGCTAAAGCAGGACGATAAAACAGCTGTGGGTAGAGTCCCATGTGGGCGCTCTACCTTGGTGTGGGCCACGGCTGGACCTGCAAACTCATCCTAACAGCTGAAGACAACTGCCCAGAACCTAGCTTTCTGTTCCCCAGGCACATGAAGGGGACGGAGACTAAACCTCTGGACTGAGTAACAACGGGGTGCTTGGACAATATGCATTTTAAGGAGAAAATCTGACTTTCTGCTAACAGAACATGTGGCTTCTCTACCAACTGGGAAGACTGAGAGATGTCACCAGATCGGAACCCTGGACTCCCTGTTCTGCTGTCCTCTCATTTACAAGCCCGTGTGAGCTTGCACACCAGGCATTCCGTGGGTGTCTGTCAATGCAAATAAAGATTTCAGGACCCTCACAACAAAGCCAGTGATGTGGACTGCAGAAGTGTTATAAGATCCATTTTGCAGACAGGGAAACTGAGGCACAGTGGCTGAGACATAGTGCTTTTGGACAAGGAATTCAAGAATCCCTCCAGGCCAGTGCTCTCGCCGGTGTGTCCCACGCTGGCGACTGGAGATTGCGCAGACTCCAGGCCCAGTGGCAGGAGGCAAGACGTCGGTGTTTCTGGAGGGGGGTGTATGCGTGCGTGGACAGCATTCGTATGAGGGTACAGCGGGCTTGCTCCCTCCTCTCGGCCATTAGGTCACACCATTGTGGGGTCCTGGGGGACGGGTGTTTCTTTAGGAAGTCTTCATTTTGTAACAGACACAGTCAACCTTCCATCCTCGTGGTGTTGCCAGGTCAAAGACTCGGGTGCATTTTCTGTGAATTGATTCAGATAACACCACCCCAGGTCTCCTAGAAGTTGCAGGAGGCAGGGGAAAGGGGGTAACTACTCAGAAGTGTGGGGTCAGTGATGAGTGGCTGAGGCTGCTCCATCTCCTTCAGAGTTTCCCAGGGCTCCCAGAGGTGGCAGCGGCAGCTCTCTCCTGCTCGGCTGAGGATTCCTGGTGGAGTCCCTCCCCAGTGCTCCCTCTCAAACTTCTACTTCTGCTGCTTAGCGTGGACATAAATGATGAAGCTCGTGTTATTAGGAGGGTTCTTTAGAGACACATTATAAATGGTGCATGGACTCCAGAATCATTTTGCAGTTCCCACCCCTCCCCCAATCACAGCCTGACCATCTAGCTCCCTGTGTGACCAAGGGCAAGTTTCTCAACATCTCTGTGTCTAAGCATCTTCGTTTGTACAATGGGGGTATTGGAGTTGTTGTAAGCAGCAAATGATCTGACACAAAGTGCCTGAAACAGGGTCTGGCATATGCATGCACACACACCATTATATAGATAAGGGCTCAACAAATATACTACAGTACTTTTATCATAGTACCACGTTTTGCCTTGTACAAGCAGTAAAAAAATTAATGCCCTTTTCCCCTTTTTCTTCTTCAACTAAACTATAAGCCTGCCGAGGGTTAGGGACCATGGTATCTTATACAGAGTCATCAATCCATGTCTCTTGTAGGAATAACACTCTCACCAAGACAATCTGCATTAAAAAAAAAAACAAAACAACTATGGAGAGAGGTTACAAAAAGCAGTAATTCACAACAGTGGATTTGGGAACACTATTTGGGTAAGGGGTCCTCAGCACCCTTTAAATCATTCCAAATGCTAATTAGTATTCTGTAGGAACGTCAGAACCAATTCTAGAAGTAAGTTTCTTTCCCACAGTCAATTTTCAAGGACCCTACAATGAAAACTTCTCCTGTTACATGTTGTTGATAAAATGAAATAATAATCGACTCTACAAGACTCGCATGCAGCGTGAGGTCATATAACTTTGTGTCCACATGTTTATGTATTATCTGCATCGTCCACTTGCATTTATTTAATCATATATTTACCTAAAAGCAACACGGACTTGCACCAAACTGTGTCGAATGGTATGTGATTGCTATACTTAAAACGTTCAGATTCTTTTAGACGGAGGGATTTATCTTCTCACAGCGTTTGGAGGTCTGGGCCTATCTGGTTTCAGTTAGGCAGCAGGCTTTGGCCAGCATTTTCTGGTACATTTGAAACTGTTGAACAATGAAAAGCAAAAACATGCAATTGCCAGGGCAGCTTAAGCCTAATGCAGATATAAACACAGTTAAGAGCACTTTATTTAGGTTCTGCTTTATTATTCTTAACTTTCATAGTAATTTTGAATCACAATGCATTAACAAATTTTTATTGGGCTTCCCAATGGAAAGCCAGTCGCGGGCAAGGCCCGTTACGACTCTCACGAAAGAACGTCACAGCTGATTTTAGATCTACCTTCTCACACAGAAGAAAACAGAATTGTTAAAAGCTCGCTTTTGTGAAGGTCTAATTTAGCGTACTCTGCGGTATGCTAATTCTTTCCTTTGCTCTTTGCTGGCACTCTCCCTAGTACTTATTGTGCAGCTATCCGCTTTACCCGGCTGTGAGTTACGGCCTGGAACAGACCGAGCACAGAGAGAGCGGTGAGCAACAGAAGGGCAGGGGCAGCGCTCACCCGCAGGCTCCGCATCGAAGCATGGGCAAGGAGCAGGCTGTTGAAGACGTGGTTTAACCTGGCGGATCCACTTGCTTGCAGCTGAAAATACTCTAAGCAGCCCCTCCCCTCCGACCTCTTCTTGAAAACTTATAAAGCAGTCTTCTAGGAGCCAACTCCTTGGAAGGAGCTGCTGTATTCTGTTTTACGATTTATTTAGTGGTTAAAATATCCTTGTGATTTAGGGTCGGGTGGCTCCAGGGGGCAGCCAGGCATTGCCCAGTGGCCTGTGGCATGACCAGCCTATCATGAGCTGTAGCCAGCAGGAGGAGGGGCTACAGAAGTGGCCGCTCCAGCAGCCCTGGATTGGGGGGCAATCCAGATTATCAGCAGGAGGTGAGAGTCATTCTGGACTCTTCAACAAAGACGCTCACTGCGTCTTTGTTGAAAAAGGTGCATGGCAGATTACTAAATAATACATTAAGCACAAAGAAATTCCTTAGCTTGACAGTTTCAAACGCTAGCTTACTGACTATAAGCGGAAGTTTGTAGGCAGGAGAGTACAGTGTCCAAGAGTGAGTTCAGGCATGAACTGTGTGATCTTGGGCAAATGACTTCAATCTGTTGGGTCTTAGTTTCTCAAAATGAGATTTATGATAACCTGCTCACCAGAGGGATGCTATTAAGGATTAAATGAGATCAAGCATATAAAGCTGTTAGCAAAGTATATAGTGAAATCCAATATTCAATAAATGGCAGCATTATTATTATTCCTCAGAAAGTAAGAGAAATTTTAAAACTTTCATATAAGCACATTTTTTAAGTGCCTGGAAATATATACACCAAAATATCAATAGTAGTAATCTCTGGGTGATGAAATTACAGAAATTTTTTCCTTCTGTTCATTTTTTTCTTTATTTTCTATAATAAACATACAAGGTATGTGTTTATGTCCCCCCAAAACCCAGAATTTACTTATGAGATTGATGTTTAAACATGTAAGAATAAATATACAATCACTTTCGAAGCACTCTCCATTTGATGCAATACACCTATCGAGACATTTTTTCTACTGCTTAGAACAGTTTTTGAAGTCATTGATTCTGATGCTTGTTAGTGTTTCTGCCACTTTTTGTTTCGCTTCTTACACATTGACAAAATGTTTTCCTCTGAGGACTTTTTTTATCCAGGAGGAAAAAAGGTGGTGAATAGGGAGAGTGGGGCACTGGGGTCACGTGGTTTTTGGTCAAAAACTGCTGAACACTCAGCGCTATGTAGGCAGGTGCCCTCGTAAATCACTCGTCAGGAAATGGGCAAACGCATTGAAAGAGTCCTCAAAAAAACTTCACTGAAGCCAAATGCAGCCTCTCACAACAACGCCAGCTGGTACACTGACACAGATGGGCTCCTAGAACATTCACCTGGCAGGGGGAGCCTGTACTACAAGGGGCCTGCTCTCCAGAGGATAATTCCATTTGGGGGATCCCCCTTGTATGTATTATTTTTGATCATTATAAAGTTATTATAATACTAAAATGTATCTTATGTAAGACTAATAAAGAAATGGATATGAAGAACAAGAAAAACAAATGTTATTGCAAGCCTGAGATGACTGTCTACTTACTGCTCCTTGGGTAAGTTTGAGGCAAAGACTAACGTATCAGTGTCACAGTAAATCTTTGTTTTCTGGAAGGGCATCTGCAATGAGATGCGATGCAGGGCATGGGCCGGCAAGCTGTTTCTATAAACGGGCAGACAGTAAATATTTTAGCTTTGGGGGCCTAATCTTCCCTGTTGCAGCCATCCATCCCTCCTGTGAGAGTGTGAAAGCGGCCACAGAGGAATCCTAAATCAATGAGTGTGCTTGCATTCCAATAACACTTTATTTACAAAAACAGGGCAGAGTCAGATTTGGCTTACAAGCCATACTTCCTTGGTTCCAGGTGGAGAGGAGCAAAACCGTCAAATTACAGAACCATTCCTTAAAGTCTGTATTCTAAAAAAGAAAAAAAAAACCCATTGAGTATCACACTAAGACTGAACTCTGCTTGTGAGGCAAGACAGATATGGGATGCACTTGGGTGGCATTGCATGGTCTGCACGGGACGGTGACAATCAGGTTTGGGTGCCTCGGTGTGCCCGGGAAGAGTTCTCCGAGTCACCAGGGACTGGGTCCTGAGCAGAGAAGCTCTGATGTACTAAAAGCACAGGCTATTGTGATTTTTTCCCCAAAAGAGGGAGTGGGAAGGGAGCAACAAGCCTAGGGAAAAGGAAAAAGAAGATTTACATGACAGGGAGAGAAGGAAGAAGAGAGAGAGAGAAAAAGCCAAGGTTAGGAAGGCCATTTGGAGTTGGAGGCACCTGGGCAGTTAGTCACTTGAGGCACTTTCCTCCACTGTTCTCAAGTCCCACCCTGGATTATCTTAGCTCTATGGCTAGATACAGTTGAGAAGAACACTGGTGTGTTTGATAAACCGCATCATAATGTAGCGCTTCATGACAGCTATTGCTACATAAAACCAGACACTATTGTCTACAAGGTCTGTCCAGAGGGTATCCAGTCATGGAATATGAAAAATAGAGACATTTATTGAAGAAGATACAAGATTCAAGATACAAGAAACACTGTACATAGGACAATGATGTCTCAGTCCCTTTCAAAGTAGGCACCTTGGGACCTCACACAGTTCTCCCAATTGCCATCAGCTGCCCTATCCTATTTCCCTAAATCTCTTCAGTCTGCAATCTCCTCCCTTTCAAAGGTGATTTTAAGTTTTGGGAAAAGTCAGAAGTCACAGGGTGTCAAAATTCGGGCTGTGTGTGTGGGTGCGGGCCGAGTCACCTGGGTGTTTTGATATTTCACCAAAACACTGCACTCTGCACAAGGCGTGATGCATGAGCAGGTGTGTTGTTGGCATGAAGCTGCCAATCACCAGTTACCTATAGCTGCGGCCTTCTGGATCATCCGAATGGTTTCCGTGGAGGAATGTTCAAGCTTAATGCAAAATTTGATGCAGATTTGTTGCTCTACTTGCTCAGTCACTGTGAGTGTGATGGCCACACAGTACACATGCTCACTCAACAGTGTACACCACCCCCACTGACCAGTACAGTGAAGTCATTGTTCATGCATGCACATTCCATCCACTCTCTTGGCCGCCAGGTTTCATCAGTGTTGCACAAACAGTTCTTGTTATATTAACAATGGCTGGGCTTTTTCTCCATAGACTTCGCAGGTGGCAGGTGCTTGCATGCTACGTTCTTACTCATCCCTACAATCAGCCTGAAACACTAAATGAAACTTAAGATTGCCAACATGACAACTTAAAAAAAAAAAGAGTCGAAGTGAAGGTTTCACACATAGTTTATCCCAAACCATTTTAATGCGTATCCATTTATCACAAACTCCTCTTTTCTTTAAATAGTGACAGCTAGAACTAAATCAAGACCAAAGATGAAAAACGAAGTCTTCTAAGATGTCAAAATGAACTCAGTCATGATGTATTCAACAAGACTCCTCCTTCACTCTCCTGCAAACCTGTAAGTGGAATGCACTTGGAACCATTTAAATGTGGTGATCTAGTAGGCTACTGAGAAGCAAGGTTCTCCAACGAGAGTTTTGAAGTTTACATACTAACTTACATCAGAACTGTCTCACTCTTCGTGATACGGATAGTTTTGATATTCTGCACAAATCTGACAAGCAGAGCGGGAGATGTGCACGTCTGATCTGTAAGATCTGGCAACAATGGCTTCCTTCACTGAGTATTTCACCAGAACGGGGACCCTCCACAGACCCTGTGATGTGGATATTATTTCTGCTATGCTCCAATAATGTAAAGTGAGCTCGGAGATGCAGTGATCTGGGACGCAAACCTGGGCCCATCTAACTCCAAAATACAGGAAGCCACACTTCCTCCTACAAATGTCAAATATTCTAAAGTGAGTGAATATGAACCAAAGAAAGAGATATGCTGTAACATCCGATCCTTCAGTAGAATTATTTTTTCTAAGTTCATAATACTGTGCTTTTCACACACAGAAACCTTCAAAAACTCCCAGGCCCGTTCTGATCTGAATAAATGAACACCGGTAGCCTTTGAAATCTTAGGAGGAAATACCTTTATTCACTTATCGCCAGGGATGATTCAAAAACTTCCCTGTACTGTCTTTTATTCTTCACAGATCAGGTAACTTCTCTCAGGAGAGACTTATTTTTTTAATGCTTAGATTTGTATTATTGTTTATGCTGTTCCTCTTGCTTCCGAAGCTAGACTATTCAGAATCTTTTTCTGCCTTTCCCTAATATTCCCAGCATTTATTTAAATCTCCACCAACATGTCCATTTACTACCCTCTCTTCTCTAATTAACGTGATTTTAGACCATCAATAAAATTCAACAAAAATGATCACCTACTGATATTCAAGTGCCCCTTTACTTATTAATATGGCATTGTTCTATTTGTTTATCACACGTGTTCAAAATTTCAGCTACGTTACAGTTAGATGAGCTTTTGTGGGCTAATGGGGACTCTGATCACCATGTAAAATGCTATTTCTATGGAAAGTGTATTATTTTCCAGTCTACTGATTTGTGGACGGACGTTTGGAATCCAACCCATTAGTAAGTTAGGAGCTGCCTGTGAAGTGGAAGTGCATAAAGCAGAGGTTGCCATGTCTGATTGGTTTAGCATCCTGTGGCTGTGCAATTCAAAGGCCTCTCACATACTCGAAAGTCAGTCGTCTGGTCCTGGTATCGTTCCCACGTGCTAAGAAGAGCTCCTCCCAGTCCTGCAGGTGACTGGCCGGTAAGTGGAGTCACAGGCCCAGAAAAAAATGCCCAAGGCCGGTATGAGCCAAGAGAAGAGCACGCTTCCATTTTAACTTGGTGAAAAGCAGGAACACAGAAGCAGAACAGAGACCAAACAATCCCCTTTTCAAAAACAGCATCTCCATCCTGCAACTCCACCTTCCTCTTTTCACATCTCACCTTCATTTTGACTTGGGTGGTGGCCGCCGTCTACAAAGCTTCCAGTGTGACCCTCACACTGGAAGACCCTCAGGTTGAAGAAGAACAACGAAAAACCTCATCATGAAGCTCCTAAGTAACATACTGTTTAAAAGGAGAGGCATCGCAACCTTCTCCCGTCTGTTTGTCCTTGGCTATAGCTTCTGCTCCAGCAACTATGAACTCCATTCAATTCCGCGAACACTGAGTACCTACTTAGGCTGGCACTGAGGTAAATCACAGGTTAGACACTAGCACAAATCTGAGTCTCTCACCTCAAGGAGTTTACAGGCCAGTGGGGGAGAGAAGTACATACAAAACCGAATCTAATTCAAGGCAAGTGTAAATATACCAACGCTATTAAATGCCTCCTCCAAACACTTCCAATTTTGAAATTTCACTTTTTTCTTTAAGTAAACATTCTGAAATTCTCGCTCTTATGATTTGTCTTTACATGTGGCCTAAAATGCTCCTGGTAAAAGTAGGCCAGAGAAGACCACACACTTGTTATGCCGCTCCAAAGGTAATGGTTGGGTAACATTTAATCCATGCTCTAAACAGACATGCAGTGTAGCCTAATAATTTTGAATTCAGACTGAGAAGGCAAAAATATGAAACAATCATTAGCTGATTGATAATCACTAAGCAGATATTCTTCTAAAACGATATTCTGAGCCTGACCAGTGTGGCTCAGTTGGTTGGGCATCATCACGCAAAGCAAAAGGTTGCAGGTTCAATCCCCATTCAGGGCACATGCCTTGATTGTGGGTTCAGTCCCAGGTCAGGGTGCGTAGGAGAGGCAACCGATATACATGTTTCTTTCTCACATCAATGTTTCTCTCTCTTTCTCCCTCCCTTTCTCTGAAAATAAATAAAATCTTAAAAAATATATAAATAAATAAAATCTTTTTTAAAAATGATGATCCAAATGCTGAGAACTGACTGACATGTAAGCTCCAGAAAACTGGCAAAAGTGCTTCTAAATCAGGAAATGACCTACAGTAAAATCTCTCCCCAACCCTCCTTTGGGCCACTCCAGTTTGCGGAAAAAAAAAAAATGTTTTGTGTTTAGGAAAAACAACAAAGAAAAACGCACAGTCTGGCTATAGGTTTTCTTCCCGGGAAGTCCGATCTCCGAGTCCGTTCATGACAAGAGTCACTCTGGCAGCCGCGTTTAACTAAAGATTCTTTATGGCCTCGGTGCTTGCGGATACACTATATTTTTGCACACTTGCGGACAAGATGTTGACTTCATTTTACAACCAACATCTTGTCCACATCAGGGAGTGTTCTCACACAGACGCGCATACCATGTGGGCTACCTGCTGTGTTCTGGCAAGCTGGGCAGACTGCGGAACCTAATGGGAAGGCAGTTGGAGTGGAAAAAAACCTTCCTGGGAATTTTTTAAGTGGTTAAAAAAAAAAAAAGGGCAGACCGTTTCCTAACGTCCCATACTGTGAGTTGGCACGGGGAAGATAATCCAGGAAATGAGATGTAAAAACTGTACACAGGTTCCTTAACAGAAGAGGCATTTTGCAAAGGGCCAACATGAAGAATGCATTTCTCTGTTAGGAAGTCAACCACTTGAAAGTTTTACTTTTTAATTAGCCACATGAAAGTTGAAAGGGCTGGGAATCATCATTAATTCCACATGGAGACCTTAACCAGTTGCGCTCCCAGATCTCAGCATGCTCGTTTGATAGTTTAGCACCCACCTTCAAAGGAACCAAGTTGGAGAAGTACAGTCACTGGGTTATGTCCTAAAGAATTTAAGTTAGATAAGGAACAGCAGGTAAATGTCACCTACATGCAGTATTTTAGTTTTCTTTTCTGGTGCAATGTCGTCCTCCGGTAAGTCATGTGGCTTACCAAAGCAGAATATTAGTCCTCTCATTTTCATGGCCAAAAAGATAGAAAAAAGAGAAAATGCAACAGCACCACCTAAAGGGCATTTAGCTGCCATAAAAACTAAACAAAGATTAAAGAGCAGTAAGGACTTTCCATTCTGCCTCTGGTCGCAGAGGACAAGGCTGGCCGTGATAAATGCAGTCTGACAGAGGTTCGCACTGTAGGGCAGTCTCTGGAGGGGCTGTACGCTGGCTTCGTATTCTGTCTGAGCCACAGGACAAAATTAATCCAATGCACAGAAAGCATCATTTTGTGAAGTTCAAAACTCAGTTGACTGAACTCGAATGGATCACAGACCTAAATGTAAGAGCTAAAACTATAAAATCCTTAGGAATAAATCCTCCTGACCTTGGGTAGCAATGCTTCCTTCGATATGACACCCAAAGAGCAGGTGACAAAAAAAAAAAAAGATGTCATTGGACTTCTTGAAAACTAAAAACTTTGGTGTTGAAAATGAAACCATCAAGAAAATGCAAAGATAAGCCACAGAATGAGAGAAAACACTTGCAAATTAGGTATCTGATAAGAAACCTGTATCCAGAATATATAAAGAACTCTTACAACTCAATAATAAAAAGATAACTCAATTTTTAAAATGGGCAAAAGATTTAAATAGACATTTCTTCAAAGGAAATATACAGATGGCCAATAAGCATATAAAAAATGCTCAACATAATTAGTCATTAGGGAACCACAAATCCAAAACTCAGCGAGATGCCACTTTGCACCCACTAGGATGGCTATAATCAGACAGACAGACAATCCTAAGTGTTGGTGAGGATGTAGAGAAATCAGAGTCCTCATGCATTGCTGGTGGGAATGCACAGAATTATGGAGTTGCTTTGGAAAATGGTTTGAGAGATCCTCAACTTAAGACTGTATGTAACCTTAACTCATGAATGGATAAACAAAATGTGGAATATCCATACAATGCAACATTATTTGGCAATAAAACAAGATATGGATACATGCTATTAACATGGGTAAACCTTGAAAACATTATACTAAGTGAAAGCAGTCAGGCCACATATGACTCCATTTACATGCAAGTCCAGAATAGGCAAACCTATAGAGACAGAAAGTAGATTAGTGGTGGCCTTGGGCTGGAAAGTGGGGGAATAGAGTGAAAACGAATGTGTATGCAGTTTCTTTTAAGGTGATGGAAATATTAAAAAGCTAGAGTGCGGCAATGGACACACAACTCTGAATATACAAAAACCATTAAAGTGTGTGCTCCCGGTAGGTGAAACAGGTCTGTAAATTATATCTTAGTAAAGGCATAAAAGATTCAAGTGAAGGGTTTTCAATTGCTGCTCAGGGCAAAATGGAAGATATTGTTTATATAAAAAACATAAACTTCCCATAGCCTTTGTGATCCTGCAGCTTCCAGGCCCCTACCACCACGTTAGAGGAGGAGTCAGTTACTCCTCGGTGAGGTCACGTGGCTGTCAGGAGCGGAAGTGGGACCAATCTGGGCTGTCAGAGTTCCACGTAGACCTGGGTCTCGGGTGTGACAAGAACACCTGGAACACGACAGTTAAGGAGGAGCCACTCTCACAGCCTTGCTCGCCTGGCTCAGCCCTGGTTCCACGCACACGGGAACACACTCCTTCCGTATGACCTCCCTGGGATGTGCAGAACGAGATCATCTGTAAACGGGAACACTGCTGTTAAACCTGCAACCATCTTTCCTCGTTTGTTTTCCCTACAATGTCATTTAGAACAACTAAGAGTTTATTTTTTCTTTTTGCTTTTACTTTAGGGAAAAGAGATGAACCCAAAGAATGAGAGGTTAAGGCAGAGTTTGGAAGGGAAAGTGAGTGAGAAAAAAATACACGCTTGCCAAGAGGACGTGTTTTCTCTGGTGACCAGAAGTAACGACACTGCTTCTTTTAACTATTTCGGTATTTAGCGTGGTCTTCGCAACACGTCTCCTCCAGCTGCCTGTCTGACCGATGATTTGCCGGCCCCTGTACTCATGTGAGTCTATAACAACGTGCTTCGTTTCCATTGGTTGACTTTTCTTGAGTACAGTTGTGAGTGGGAGTGAACAGAGGTTCCCATTACGGAAAACACAGCTTATCAGTGGGCACAGTCTAACTATTAAAGTAAAAATGTTGAGTTATTGCTACTCAACAGTGCTTTATTTTTTTATTTGCACATTTACGCACTCTCTAACGTAAACTTGGCACATGTCCTTTGCATGCGCATTGAACTGGTTTATACTCAATGCACAAACTCAGGTACAAAGTGTTCCCGGAAGAGTATGTAGGCTTTCACCTTTACTTTGTCCACCTGTTTACTTCTACCAAGACTCTGATAACAGATGGTAGAGAGTAAAACACTCTCCCGTCCTGTCCCGACCACTCACCCTGCTCGCCGATGGCATAAAATGGCTCATAAGGCCAGCCTTTCTGTTTGCATTTTCTTGTTTATTTGCTGTTGTCAAAGAGTCCCTGTTTATTACCCCTCCAGAATGAACTGCATGCTTTGGCTAACCATATTTTCATACCATTTCCTGCTTTAATCATAGCCAAATATTTGCTATCACCTCATGCTTGGTAACTCCAAGTTTAAGGATCCCATTACACAGCAAGTGAAATAGGTGCCCGGGCTTTCCTGTTCTAATGTTTCATTTTGCTCTATTTGTTTTCCTGGACAAGCATTTCACTCGTTCCCAAATCTTTGTGGGAGGCTTTGCCAACAGTGTTAGGTTGTCTTCGTGCACTTACATTGCTTGGTGTCGACTGCAATTGTTGAAGCCTGCCAACTTTGCTTTCAGGGTATATGTCTTAGAGACCCAAAGATTTGGACATTAGAAGAAAGCTCTTGTACCCAAGCCATTTACTCTGCAGGGAAGCAGTTAAACTTCATGGTTAAAAGGACCCCAGAAGAGGAACTTACAGACAAGGTTTCAAACCCCACTCTACCCCTGACTAGCCCTGTGCACACTGCTTAGCCTGGCTTGGCCTACATTCCTCAAGTGAAAAATGGGACCAGCATAACCTCCTCCAAAGGCCGCTGTGAGGATCAAGTGAGGCACATAGTAGTTACTCAATAAAGACAGCAGCTTCCATGACAGGCTCCTAATGCGGTTTGCTCAGAGGTAAACCAAGTATGACCCTGCTCTTCCAAGGGCATTGTACTAATTGGACAATAAATCTGTGCCTTGAAAACACTCAAAAATCAGTACAATAGGTTTATTGCTTACAAATAAAAAAAACCAGTGTCTCCTCTTGTTTTTATGGACATATAACAAGAGAATCAATACGCTGTGAAAAACCTTTATATCTCTCATTAGAAACTTGCAGCCTGACTGAATAGGAGTGTCCATTAAAACTTGTTTTTCATCTCATTGTTTCTTTGGAATTCAAAAGCCACGTATTTTCCATATGCATTCCAACAGCATCAAATTATTTATAATATAAAAAGGGGAAAGTTCTTACAGTCCTTTCCCAACCACACTGTCAGTTGCTGGGAAATCCTCCAGATTGCCTTTTTCTGTGCATTTTCTATGCCAACTTTTAAAATCTATATGTAGAAGATTGTATCACTTTGCAAATTGCTTCCTTTTTTTTTTTTAAACTTAAGTGATCCATCTTTTTCGGTCAGCACATGTGGCTCAGCCTCACTGTGTTAAATAGCATGGATACACTCAATTTATTGAAACAATCTCCAACTGAAGAGCATTTTGGTCATTTTCAATTTCTTTCCACCACAAACAACATTTTCACGGCCAAATTCTTAACAAATTCCTGGTCCGACCCAGTCTCTAAGTGTTTAAGGAAGGTTCTTCCAAGCTTCATTTTTATCCGTTGGAATGAAAGGCTCTACGCATCCTCAAGTGAACCCTGCTATTTTATGCCTTTTTCTCTTTAGGAAGTTTAGAGGATACCGTACATAGGAGCATGGCTTGGTTTGTTCTTAACTTTTCAACATTAACTCTCCCCTGGAACAAAAACACACCACCAAAGCATCTGTGTTTACGTTAAACCCCCCTGAAAACACACTCCTCTGTCCTGGCTCCTTCACCTCGTCGGCAGCCTCTGCTACTGAACCTCTACGGAGACCCAGCACATACTAACCTCAGCTTTGCTTCTCTCACTTGGTGCTACAGCCTTGGGCAAGTTACTTATTACCTCTGGGCCTCAGTTACCCCATCTGTGAAATGGGGGTAATGCAGATGTGAGGATTAAACAGATTAATGTGATGCAAAGTGCTTTGAACACTGCCTGGCAATGAGCGCTCAATAAAGAACAGCCATTATTGTTAATAGTTGTGTGGTTGCTTTTAATGATTCTTTTTTAAAGACCTGGAAAACCAACTTCTGCCCCTACCTGGGGAGTGCCTCTCACTCTTGTTTCCATAGTGGCACGCTGCCTCTTTCACCTCCCTCACTGTTTAGCTAAAAACCAGACGCTGGGGCCATGTCTCCAAACACCCCTATGTTGCAGAGCCAAGCAGCAGCTGGCCGTGCCATGTGGTTTGAGGAGCACAGAGCAGACCTTTCCGCTCCAAAATACACACTAACAAAATGCTACAGTTAGAGATTCATTATGTGGGGGCCTGGGGAGCTATTCGGTTATCAGGAATTCACTGCTTTAAGAAAAAAACAAAAACCCAAGATTCCTGGGAAGAAAAGCCTTTCGTTATCAGCTCACAGCTCAGCAAAGATGAGCCCAAAGAGGTGGAACAATAACTGGGGGGTGGAGAAGGGCTGAGAACCAGGGTGAAAACAGGGAGAAGGGGAAAGCAGGGCTGGCCCCCAGCCAGGCTTGGAGGGCCCTGGTTCTGCAGGGAAGGGGACGGGCTGCGCATCCCTGCAGTAGGTGGCCCTGGGCCCTGTCCTCTCAGCCAGTTAACCACAGCCTTTATTTCTCTCCCCACATTCCTCTTAACGGCAATTTTGGCACTGAGCAGGTTTAGGCAGAGAACCAAAGGTGGCCTTTTAGAAGTGGGGGGGATCCCTCGTGACAGGCCACAGGCTGCACGCCCCCTGGCCAGCAGCAACCCTAACAATGCTGATTTTCTTACATTTGGCACTCGCCACAGGAGCTTGGTTTTACAGTAACTGATTGGTCTGTCTCCCGACTTCATGAGAACCTTTGTGAGGACTCAGATCAGGTTTCATCCCTGGGTTCCCACTGTGAGGTCTACTACACGCTATTTTACTGAGATGACTGCATCGGAATCAGGGGCCGTTTTCCTTTTGCCTGTAATTAATCCCATCTCCTTTCAGCTAAGGCTGAGAGTGTCTTCTGTGGCACCAGGGTCAACGAGGATGGTTCTGAGGACTAAGGCAGGCAGGGGTTGGACTGCAGGGGGCACCAGGACCGCTGGTGCGAGGGTGGCGGGCCGCTCCTGGGAGGAAGAAAGGCTGAGCCCTGCTGTGGCCCTCCTGTCCTCCCCTTACCTGCTTGTCACAGAGCACCTCACCAGTTCTGAGTGTGCCCCTTTTTTGTGCCATTTGAGATGAACCCCAGATGAACCCCCTCTTGGGTGTTCATTTTTGGTTATGTTCCTTGTAAAGGCCAATAAGAAAGGCAGCGTCTTTCTGCTGTGGCAACCCCAAGCCTTAACAGCTTTGGCTTCCCCGCTGCCTCCCCCCTTCAGGACCAGCCTGCTCCAGCTGCTCCTGACCTTGGCACATCTCAAAAACCCTTCGCCTGGACCTGTCACTACCTTACATGCCCTTTCGGTGACCTAGACTCAGCTCAGACCCCCTGCCTCAGCCTAATTCACGTTATGTCCGCAGCTTGCATTTCCACGTACAGCACACAATCCCTTACTGCCTTAGGGGTCCACCTACAACTTCTACAGAGAACGACCATGAAGCACAGGTAAGCTTTTAACAAAAGCTCTGTGACGATGGTGGCGATGTGGCTGAAATCCCTCCAGCCTGATGATAGCACCCAGATGCGGTCCACGGTCCATCCACCACAGCCACTGGACGCCAGCCCTTGGGTGTGGGGAGCTCCGGCAGAGGCTCCCTGGGTCTTGGGTCTCCAGAGGGGTTTTACACCAATGCAGCAGCTCTTGAAATTAATTCTCTATTAAACCCCAAGCCTCTCAGTTTGATAAACAAACTGCACATTTGCTGTGGATTCTGTATCTGACCTTTTATGCTGGTTTTGTCAACAGAATTTACTGTATTCATAAATACTAATGCTCTCATTTGGTTCCCTATCTTTAGTATACTGTAAATTATCAGCAAGTACATAAATGTCTTGGCCTGGTAATATAGTGGGCTGAAATGACTTCCTTCTTCCTTTAAAGACGTTGCATGTTTTTAATGGTAGGTGTTTCCAATTAACTTGAAGTGCCATAAACTACCCGTGTATGAACCAAAGACAAGCAAGTTGCATGAAATTAAAAGTACAGTATCTGACTAATGTTAACAAATTAGGCACGCCTTCCAGAGACACAGCTTCTCTGTTTGGAGTTGTCATCTTATTAATGCAGAGGTATCAAAGCTCCTAGAACAGCCGTGCCAAATGAGCCTTTGAAAATTCATTTCTTTTGGCAATCAATTAGGGGTAAGATTTCAGGCTTTAAAAAAATTCCCACTCAGGCCATCTCAACATAGCGTCTCCTCTCCTCTTCCTTCATAAATGAGCTCGATTTGGGGATCTGATCTTTTTGCCAATATCAGTCCAAATTAGCACTGTAAATATTAAAATCAAATGTTACTACTTGGCCTAATTTTCTTTCAGCCTGCAGTTAATCTTTATTCAGCCTTAATGAGTATTTATTGTGTGACCCTGACAGCTTGCTACTGCTGTGATAAATTATCTGATTCAAGTCCGATTAAAAATGCAACCCTGAGTGCTAATTACCTCAACAGACCTGCTTAATAATAGCATTTCTTGTCAATTATGGAATCTCAGCATGGGTGTCAATAGCAACAAATGCACAGGCCTCCCTTAGACGCTGACTTCCCATAATGCCCTTTTACTTGCCATATGTAAATCAGAACGCTTCTGTACCTGTGGTGACCTTTTATTAGCAAGCTGTCAAAATGATAAAACTAGCCATAGCAAAACCCCCACCACCATACAATTAGGGGCTACAGCTCAGGACAACAGGAGGTCAATCAGACATAGCTAATTATGATGCATCTTACTTATGGCCTGTCCGGCAGGAAGAATTAGCTGTTTTGGAAATTTATGCCAGCTTATGCATGACCCACAGGAGGGAAGCTACTGAACTCGGGGGCTGGAGACGGGGAGGCATGGGCTGGCACGATTCGACAATATTTTCAGGGTGTCTGGAATCCAATCTGAGTTCAATTCCAGCTTTGTCACTTACTCGCTGTGACTTGGAATAAATCACTTCAACTGAAAAATGGAGCCAAGGCCATCTAACCTCACTGCTGGGTGGGGGGAGGGGTGTGGGGGCTGGGGTGAGGATTAAGAGGTAACAAGTGTAAAAACACTCAGCATGGTGCTATCACATAGTGGGTGGTGAATATCTGTTAACGTTTCTCCCCCTTCGTCTGCTTCTGTTGCCTCAACCAAGGGAACAGGTAACAAACGCTACAAGCGACATCTGTGGAGTTGTTGGACATACACCTGGCTGTGTGTCCTGTACAACGTCTCACGTGTACCCTGTCATCCAACCTTCCTCCTTCACCACAGTCAGAGCTAAAGGGACAGCTGAGTGGAAAGCTACCCCCGAAGATCATTTAGCACACCTCCGCTTTATAGGTGCAAATGCCTCGAACCACTCAAAGACAAACTACTCGAAAACTTTGAGCCTCCTCTCACAGGTTATCCAAAGCACCCATTTTGCAGCCTGTCTTAGTAAGAGTAAAGGGAGCCTTTACTGCACAGAGCATTTATTCCCGGCCAGTCACCGTGGGGGTGCCTGACTTTATTTAAGCCAACGATAGCTGGGGGACAGGTTAAGAGAGGTGAAATGACTTGCCCGACATCCCACAACGAAGAGGTTTCAGTCCCCAGCCCTGGGCTGAGAGCCAAAGCCCTCACTTCCAAAACAGGAGGGATCCCTCACGATGCATTTTACAACAAATGCTTTTAGTAGAAAGGACAGGAGAGGCTGACGCTGGCCTGAGAATGTCACACGACACTGTTGTGTGGCATTTTAATTATAGGGAACAATAAATAATATGTGCCTTGTGGCTTTCTGCCGTGTCAGACCACAAAGCAGCGGGGCAGGGATCAGGTCTGAAACAAGCCTGGTCTTTTCACGGGGCAAGGGGTGCTGGGAGTGCAGTGAGGGGAGCTCCTATGTTGTCACATGACCTCAGTGTGTTCAACTTTAGGTGGTAATTTCGGGGGCACGAACCTCCCCTCCCCGATTTTACTCCACAGAGTCTTGCTTTTCCACTCGGAAACGCCGTCGCTGCCCGAGCCTGCCACATCGCCACCCACTTGCCTCGCCTGCCTGCCCGCCTCCGGCTGACCTGGCAGGAACGCAGCGCTGTGCCGGGTTCCCAGCATCACCCAAAGCAACCTGCTCAGAAACAGTTCTGGATCTTCCCAGATTGGAAAAGCATTGTCTCAAGCGTTTCCTACATCTGGATTGTGTGGTCTGTGGGGAAAGGACAGAGAATCCATCCTGCTTCGTGATGACCAAATGACATGCCCCCCGTGGCCCTGCCCAGGACGGCATGCAGTCAGGATGCATGATGGGAACAACGCAGGGGAAAGGAAAGCAGTGTAGACGCCTCCACTGCTAAGCCAGATGCTGCGTGGCTGGACGGCTAACGAGGCCCAGGTGAGGCTCCCCAGATGTGGGGAGATGCAAGGGGAGATGGCAGAAAGGACCATGGCCACTCCTTCTGAAATGATGTGTCTCCTCTTCCCCAACACCTCGGGCCTACTCCATTATTACTTCCTTCACATACTATCTCAAATTAGGAAGCAAATCTTTCCCCTGGATCTGATGCCAAGTTGGTGCCACGAG
>CM052549.1:10346872-10408608 GCA_028533065.1 Trachops cirrhosus | reverse complement strand
AGCGATGGTCTGTTTCCGTTGAAAACCTGCAAGAGCTTGTAGACAGAGTTCTATAACTTTCAAAACATGGCCAATTCCAGCTCGGTGTCACTCATCAATTCTTACAAGAGTAACATCAGCCAAGCTGGAGTCCTTCCTGTGAGCTACACCCCTTCTTTGTGGTGACTGAGAAAGAATGGGGATTCCTGGATTTCAACAATTGCGCTTAAAGGTGGTTGAGTTTTGGAGCTCTATTTTTGAAGCTTTCTCACCAACACTCAAAGCACGTTGTGTGTGTGTGTGTGTGTGTGTGTTACTCCATGCCAGCAACTAGAAAACTTGGTAACTATTGTCATTCACTGCTACCTGCCCTTAGAAGATACCTGTTTTCTGAATGCACAGGAGGCTGTGACACATGCTAAGACACACACCCATGAATCTGCAAGGCTAGGCAAGAGGCTGCCCTCGACAGGCCCTGCTACTTGTCCGCTGCATGCCTGTCCCGTAAAAGCTGCTCCCTCTATCAGTCATGTCCGTTGCACGATTACCTAGATTGCTACTTTTGCTTTCTCCCCCCTGGAATCCTTCCGTTCACAATCAGTCAGATGAATTCTTCAGCACAATATTCCTCCATATCAGGATTTCAGGAGGCCAGGATGAGTTGGGAAGGGAAGGGTTTTGGATAGAAGGCAATTCTCAGCAGAAGGATCCTGGCTGGTCTGCTGATCCTGGGGCACCATTTGGCTTCCACGATCCTTTCCACAGCCATGCCCACCTGGTATGGCACTATTTCTCCTTTCCTCTTTGGTAGCTGAGGTGCCCACATTGCTAGCTTTCTGAATGCATGTGTAGTCCAGGGTTCAAATTAAATGCAAGGAAGGGCTGCCATGCTCACGGTGTGATGCCCACCTTTGCCACATGGGTCTTGACCCATAAAATGGGCTCTTGTCAGTTAAAGTTCTACCTCTAGCCAATGCCATTCTTTAAGAAGCTCCACCTTATGGCTAAGCCAGCTTTGTAGGGTATGTGTCAGGAGCCTCAATTTTCCCTGATTCAGGTAAAACTATCTCCCCATTGTCTCTTAATTCCAATTTTGAAACTCCCCAAGGTTCCTGAATACGGACTCCCTCCTCCTTACTGCAGAGCCAGGCCTCTATTAGAGAGATTTCCTTGCTCCTTATCATACTTTGGACGCAACCTGACCTCAGCCCACTCCAATCCTCTTTGTGGAACACAGGTGTCCATTTGAGTTCCACATACATCTGTTAACATTTTCAAGGTTCCAGCCTTCGTAGCACTGGCAGGAGCATAGCCAATGAGATTACAGACAGGGCCCGGCGGGAGTAACGCCTGCTTGAGTGTGGTGGATAAGGAGCATGAACGTCTCGCATGAGATGGACAGCAATTTGAACATTTCACCTAAAGTGTCTTATGATGTGCTGGACCATGATATTGTTATGGTACAGAATTACATGCTTATGATTTTGTAATAAAAGCTTTTGTAACAAAAAAGGGGGCGTTATTGGTGCCGGCCCCTGTACACCAAATGTTCTGTAGTCTGAACGTACTACAGAAGCAGTCACTTGCTCAGCTAGATCTCAGAGTGTAAGACTTCCCTTCTTCTCTGCAGAATTGTGCAGTCTATACTGACCGAAGTCATAGTGGACACCCAGTTGCCACTCAACACAGTTGACAGTGAACCATTTGTAGGCCTCAGTATACCAAGCTGCTTCACTTTCAAGGTGATCCAGTGTCCCTGGGCACGTTTAGAGCCATCTCCTTAGAATGCCATCCCTCCCAAAAGGGGCTGGTTTTGTCTAGGGACCCCATCTAGTGGTATGAAAACCCGTCTCTGGAAAACGACCCATCAATGGTCACTAACTATCATGCTCACGGGGCCTTTGAGTAGGTCTAGGCAGGCATGCATTTTACTAAAAAGGGCTTTCATGATAAGGGTCCCAATAATCATCAGCCTGTAGTGACTGAACACGACAGATCCAACACTGGGCTGGTATTAACATATGAAGTCATTCTGACTTGGAGCCAGACTTAATGAACACAACCTAAATTTACATTGTCCTACTGCTGCGCACTATGTGCTATGAGCTAGACATTTAGTCCAATACATGGCCGACCCTGTGCTGCATAGAACTACACAAAGTAGTTATCACGCTATCCATATATTAACGTTACTCTGAGGTCAAATATAGGACACAATACTTACAAATTAATGCATTAAGTTCCTATTAAAGATGCACTAACATTATCTGAATTTCACTCCTAAAAAAGAAACAATCCTTGTGTACAAGATGGTTTATACTTTCTTGTCTAAGAGGACACTACCTTTTCCTTGTTAAGTGGTATTTAAATGCTTGTATGAGTTCCACAACTGTGCCCATTCATCCATGATAGGAAAAGACCTAACTAGAACTTAGTCACTTCCATTTACCCGCCTCACTCAGGAAGCTTGGCTCAGTGCCTGCCACATAGTAAGGGCTCAGTAAACAGCTGCTATTATTAAGCCCGTTTCCCCTCTTTAAGTATGCTCTTCCATTTTAATCTGCGTGCGGTAACTTCCCTTTAGGAATACTATGCTAGCTCACCCTTTGATGTCTTACAATGCTTCCCACCTTGACACGCCTTGATGCATTAGCTCTGCTAAGACAAAAGAGTAGTGCTATTACCCTACCAAAATGCACAGGTCTCTATCAAATAATGCATTGTAAAAAACCAGGTTCTAAAGCATTTGCTACCACAGTATAGGCAAATACAAAGGAAAAGCATTCATTTGAGATGTTCAAGCATAAGCCCTGTGCTTAATTGTCTGCTTTTCCTGGGCAACCACACTTGCTTGTAGCTGCAAGAGTCCTAGGGGGGCTGGAGGAAAGAAGGTGAAGGGTTAGCTGAAGAACATACGTGTATAACCATAGACAAAGACAACAGTGTGGTGACGGCCAGAGGGAAGGGGGAAGGAAATGGGGACATCTGCAGAAGTGTCAACGATAAAAATAAAGGGGAAGAAAGTGTCTAAGTATGCCCATTCTTGCATAATGAATTACTTCCTTCAGTGAACATTCAGGATTCGGATATTCCGGATTCTCAGTAAATACCCAGAGAATGAAACACAAGTTAACGATGAGGCTGGTGGGGTGGGCGCTCAGAGCCGCCGCATTACCGACAACTCACTTCAATGTAACCGTGAGTTTGTGTTCAGTTCCAGGGCATCAATATGGGTAAGGAATGGCCCCTTCCTTCAAGAAGCCCCTGGTCTAGGAAGGCAGGTATGCAGATGTAGACAGAAAAACATAACCGTTTTCACACCAGGTGCAGGCAGCACTTGGCACATAGGAATAATTGACTACGGGGGTGGGGAGAGGTCAGGAAAGCCTGTGAGAAGGAGGGTTTTGAGGGCTCAACTGGACTTTATTTACCAGGCAGAAATGGGGACGAGGGTATTGACCCTGGCACGCGGTGCCATGATGGCTATCCTTCACCTGTGCCACCAACCCAAACTGGGGGTCCGTTCACACTTTCCACGAGAGGCCTTGACAGTGCAGATGCAGCCCATGAGTGTAAAGTTACATTCCAACCCACGGGTTCTGTTACATTCCTCCAAAGGCCCCAGAAGTAAAACCAACAGCTGAAATACAGATCTGGCGAAAAGAAGTCAAATCCCTTAGACCTTCCCAAAGCGGCTGAGCTTCAGCTGGGGGTGGGGGTTGTCTCGCTGGAAGATGAATCACCGAGGAAAAAGGACTGCAGAGAACTGTAAGCAGAGCCACAGGGCTGGGAGAGCTAAACAACAAGCATGTTCCTTTTTATTAAAATCAGATGTCAGCGTTAGGCTGTGTTCTTCTCTTTATAAGCACAGATGCAGAGATGCATTTAAAACATGTTTAGGAAAAAACACTAAGATATTTTTATTCTTATGAGAATACAAGCATGGCAGGGATTTGAAGGCACCTGCTATCAATATTCATTATAAAAAGTCTTACCTATTTGATCCCTTAAATGTTACCAAATGGAACCACATCCTGATCAACAAAGAACTTCAAAAAAATAAAAAATAATAATCTTTAGCACAGAGAAAAAAGGGTAGTTTCTTTTGGTTGCTCTACGGCCAGTAGCTTGGGATACTAGTTAAGTATTAGCATAATCCTGACCTTACTTTATTTTAAAAGCATGGAACAAATATTTGATGATGCTTCAAGTTCTACCAAACTCAAGTTTTTCCAGCTGGCAAACCACAGGCTGAAAAGTTAAGTCATGTAAGGTGATATCGCCCCATGTCCTAAAAAGTATTCTCCACCAATGGGTAATTTTTCAAGCCCCTCTAATCCTACATGTAGGTGGATAAATTTTTAAGCTTGAACATTTTAAGGTGTGGGCTTTTTGTTAACTATGGCCAAGAGGTAAAAGCTGTCCAAACCCAATTCTGGCATTCACTGAAAAGGTAACTTTAGCTTTTAAAATTTGTGTGTATAAAAAGGATTTACAAACTTCATGTGGAACCTAAAATGAGCCGTTTTAGTCACCAAGGCAAACGACAAATCCAGCCCTTTGACACTGCACTTAGCTAAGCGCCTGAGTTATTGCAAGCTCAGCTTTGAAAGGGCGAGAGGGGAAGAGGCGGGTTCCGAAAGACCCTGGCGTCTGGCCTGGGCCCCTGACCTCAGAATTGACCTGATCAGCCAGGACCAGGTTCTCAGAATCTCTACATAGAGCTCTGACCAAGCACTGGGTTGGCCAAAAAGTCTGTTTAGTTTTTTTTTTCCCCATAAAATAAAAGGCACATTTTTCTTTCTTTCCTTTTTTAAAGATTTTATTTACATTTAGAGAGAGAGGAAGAGAGGGAGAAAAAGAGGAAGAGATCAATGTGCAAGAGTTAATGGATCAACTGCTTCTCGCTTGCTCCCAAACCTGGGGACCTAATCCAGCAACCCAGGCATGTGCCCTGACTGGGAATCGAACTGGCGACCTCTCTGTTTGTAGGCCAGCACTCAATCCACTGAGCCATACCAGCCAGGGCAAAAGAGATTTTCATTTTCACTGATAACTTTCTTGATTTGGATATTTTGAGTATGTCGGCTATCTCCTGCTATTGGTTTCTAGTGGGTAGAGGCCAGGGGTGCTGCTAAACCATCTTCCAATGCATAAGACAAACCTCACAGCAAAGACGTAGTTGGCCAAAATGTCAATAGTACCAAGAACGTCGCAAACCACTTCCGACACATACGATCAGTCACAGCATATTCTCCATACATCATACAAATCCTTTTTTACCTTTTAGTTATATTTTTACCTTTCATGAAACAATAAAGCATAATATGCTGGAAATCTTGTGTATTTTCTTCCATATTCAATATTAAAAGGGTTACCCAAAAATTCACCAATTTTGGTAAGTTTTTTAAATGCACACTGATATGACAGCTGTCATAATACAGTCTAACAAAATTGTTGTGAATGAAGTTAAAGACAACTAAGTGCCACTAGAGCCATTGTATGGAAAAAATGAAACAAACTTTTTGGCCAATCCAATATTTTGATGTGGGCTGTGGGAGAATAAAAAAGAGGAATTTAGCCTGAACAATCGGAAAACAGACTGAATTGGATGTTTAAACCCCTTTCCATATCAGACCAAAGATCTATAGAAAACACACCCATTTTAAGTTATGGGCTGGGCCTGTGAGATGGGCACAAACGCTTCCCGTGCCCCGCGCCCCGGGGGAACGACAGGCTGTTTACCCTGGACAGTCATGAGCAGTCAGCTTCTCACTGGCGATTCCACCAGAGCAGCCACAGCGGTAGCAATGACATCGCTCCAGCGTGGTGCAACGGTGCTGGACACTGTGACTGGTGACGCACTGGACCTCCGACCCCGTCCCACCCTGCTGTCCTACCATGCCTCTCCCCACAGTGTGCACGCTCACCCCTCCGCCGGCCCCTCCCAGGCTGTCCAGAAACCGTCAGAGACGAGGCTTCCACGTCTACCTGCAGGCATCCCAGAGGCGGTGACAGGCAGCCTGCGCCCCTGTGTGTTAGAGAGCCCGCCCCAGGGACCTGCCCAGGAGAGCCGCTGTAGGTCAACACGTGGGCTCATAAGTGCCATCGTGTTTCTGTTTCCCTCCACTTCATTTCCTCCCCCAACTGCCCAGCCCAGCCCCCTCCAGCGGGCAGTGGGACAGGCCCCGGTGATGATGCGGGTGGACAAAAGGCCCTCGAAGCTCAGAGCCCGTTGCCACCTGCGGAGGGATGCAGCTATGGAACCACCGAGTCTGGGAACACTTGCTTAGGACGATGGCTTTTGTGGGACCTCTCTGTCCACCTGCAATATAAGCCCTCCCTTCCACCCACAAAAAGAGAAGTCCAGTCTTGAACTCCAGCAGTTTTTCACTATTGTGACTGACCAGCCCAAAAAGGATGGTCATACTCGGCAACTCAGAGAGGTGGCTTAGAGGACCTGTAATGTACACGAAAGCGATGACCATAAATATCAAACATATGAAGATCGAGGCTCACGGGAGGAGGACCAGGCAGGCTAGGCTCCAACCTGTGACAAGACCCCTCTCCAGGCACCGCACTTGATTCTCTAGGCTCAAACAGGACTCTTTTAATTGACTTCTAACTCCATGACAATTAAGGAACCTGGCCAATAAATTCCTGTGGTTTGGCCTACATACACTTCTTAAAATATACATTAGTCCTTTACATATTCAACGTCGGTTTCTGCCAGATTTGTGAAGTAATAGAAAAAAGTGGTAATACATGAAACACAGCCTTTGTAACCCACGAAAATCAAGCCAACACGCATTCCCTGAATTCAGTGTGTTTTCAGAAAAAGAAGTGTAATTTATATCGTTTCATTTATAATGGTGCTAAGTTAATGCTCTTGGCTGCTTTTGACAGAGACCTTTCCAATCGGCTGAGATGATTTGTTTCCCTGAAACACTTGCAGTACTCGAGGCTTTTAATTAGCTTTCGAGAGTGTTCTCCTGATGGACATCACCTCCCCAAAGCCTTGTAAGTTTCCTGGCTTCTAAAAAAGAACAAGAAGTTGACTCAGATTCTTCGAGTTTCAGGCTTTCTGTGGGTGCAGAACAAATTGCTGTTGTGTGAAGTTGGGTGCGACTGCTGGGGACTCGCGGGGGCGGGCTGCCTTCTCTGCCCCCACCCCAACCCCAGGCCCGCACGGCGACCGGACTGCATTTTTTATTTCACAGAGGATGGGGAGGGAGTCACTGAAAGGCGTGTTTTTACACAAAAATGTCAGCTGCTAGAGGTAATAATAAAAATGAGGCCACAATCAGACATGACCTTGACTTAATGAAGCACTTCCTAAAGGGTTCTACAGTCAGACAAATGTGGGAACCCTTACGCTAAGCAAGGTTAATCAGGTATCTTCAGTTAAAAAAATTCTCAGGTTTTAATTTGTATTGGGAATCTTTAAAATCTGCATTATGGATATGGACCTATGACAAACTGAGTTTGCCTTTTGCAAACTGAGTCGACCACTAAGAATCCAGAATCCTTCTGAAGAGCATCTCACGGCCTGTGTCCTGAAGAACTAATTCCCTTTGGGACACGCTGACTTCACTTACTGAATTAACAGACCACTGGAGGGACAGGCAGATGAACTTGTGTCCTGATGGGGGGGTGGGTATAATGTGGATGAAGCAGGGTGAGGAGGGCCAAGAAGGTCCTGAAGTTGGGGGCAGAAATATTAAAGGTTTTACACAAAGAGCACAACCTTGATTCAGCTCCAAGAGTTCCAATAAAGAAATACGGGGAGAAGGTGGC
Source organism: Trachops cirrhosus (assembly GCA_028533065.1). Taxonomy (NCBI): domain Eukaryota; kingdom Metazoa; phylum Chordata; class Mammalia; order Chiroptera; family Phyllostomidae; genus Trachops; species Trachops cirrhosus. Next base: position 10,400,832 of record CM052549.1, on the reverse strand, counting down.
GTGTGAGTAATATGAGACCTATCTAACTTGGATATACAGTACCTTTTACCCTTCATGTTCCCATAAGAGCGAGTGGCCAACTAGTTACACAAAATGAGGGATCCCTGACTGTTACTTCTCTCTCTGGTCCGCCCCATGTCCAAAGATCCCTATCGACAAGATCACGGTCTTTGGGGCTGTGACTCAAGCATTCAAAAAACACTTGAACATTGGACTGCTGTCAGGGACGGTAATGTATCAGCCGTGATGAGCCAGTGCCCTTGACCATCAGGAACAGCTCACTATTATTACTCCCTAGCTAGTGCCCCTCCACATGGAATTGTACTCACTGCCCCCATTTTTCACCCTCAACCATGACTCTCAAAAGCTACCGAGAAGACCCTATGAGGAAGGGTGACAGGGCAGAAGTCCAGAAAAACACCAGGAAAGTCCCACAGTGGCCAGAGAGGACATCGGATGAAAACGCAGCCATGCCAAACCTCACCCCATCTTGGCCAAGCTCAGGCACGGCTGTCGTGGACACCTGTCTCCGTGACACAGGCCCAGCAAGTACAAGGAGAGTACCTGCAAACTGTAAATGCAACCACTTGGGGATCGGGAAGCCAAGGGGTGGTACAGTCTGTTCAAGAGCTACCGCTGAAGTAAGAGTCTAGTCCCCGAGATCCCACAGAACCAAGGCTGCCCGTGGGTAACAGCCAATCACGCTTTTGAGTTTTAACAGAAAAACTAGAGTTTGTGCTGCTGACTCAGTCCTGTTCTGCCCTGAGTCTGCATGCCCCCTTCCTTTCCTCTCTGGTGATAAAGGCCTACGCGGATCTGACATATGAACTTCTCTCGTTCTCTCCAGGGTAAGTAAACTGTATTCAAATCCTCCAAGTCCTTCTCCTGGGACCTCCATGCGGGCGCCCTGGCTGGAACCCGGCCCTGGCTGGCCACTGATTCCCGAACTTGCTAGCCTTTGGGTCTTAGACATTAGGCCTCACCTGGCACTGATGTATTTTACTTGTAAAATAAATAAAACTATTTAGTGCTTTTTATTTTCTAGGACATGGTGACACATGAGATGATGTTCATAGTGTTCTCAGATGAAGTGACACCTTTGGGCTGGTTCACCTTTTGGGGACATTTTTGCAGGATTTCAAGTAATGCAGCTGGTAAAGAAGTGTTATAAATTTCCAGAACATCAGATATAGATGCATAAGAATGGATGACTAAAGTGACTCAGAAACAAACCCAAATGGGGTGCTCTGGTTTATCTGGGGTCCTGGAGTTTCTTCCCTAGCCCGCCGCCACTGTTGTAACATTCTCTAGTAGAAGACCCTCATATTTTAAGACACCTTACAAATGCCCCACTCTCCACCCAGACGCTGCAATTATACAGTAAGATTAATGAATTCACAGGCTGTTTCTAAGGATTTAATGGCTTCTTAATAGAACGGGGTGCACACGCAGCTGGACTGCTATGACAAATCATAAAAGCTTCTTAATAAGAAACCTCAATTAGTTAATTACAATTTGCTAATTGAAAATTCTAAGAATAGCATGTAAAATATTCCAGACCTCTAGGTACAGCAATAAAACACGTATCTAACATACCCACCAGACAAGTCACACATATCTATGCAGCAGGAGACCTTGGCCAATGAAGTAAGAAGTGAGAGAGCAGGTCACCATGCAGAAACCATGAGAGCGGCCTAACAGATCAGGAACGAGGAGAGGGAATTATTATTTATCACGCATAGAGCAGGCACAAGGAATAAGGTCACCTTTGTCAATTCACTCATTTCTTACTCTTCCCACACCTTTATAACTTCATCTCCCTGTGACGGCATAAAGGCTTATTTTAAAAACGCACAGATTTTTACCAATCTTGTATCTTTTAACATCTTTTCCCGTTCCAGAAGGATGTACTTGATATTCAGGGTGGCTCTACGAGAAAATGCTCAAAACACACGTCGCAAGGTGGCCGACGCGGTTTCTGTTCAGAGCAGTTCAAATGTTGTAAGGAGAGGAACGCTTGTACAGCCAGTGGCTGGAAAACCTCCTTCAATGCCACACAGCAAGCTCCAAGTCCAGGGGGAAGGAGGACAAATGAGGGCGGGGCTGTAGGGTGCCCCACCGCCCCTGGCGGGCCGACCTAGTCTGCGTGCGGCAGGGCGCACGCCAGCTGGCTGTCGCCGCTCATCCGGAGGACTCCTGCGGCCGTGCAGAGCAGAGCGGCGCCGGGGAAACCTGAAGCCCAGCCCCGGCTCTCCGATCTGTTCTGGTTAGGAACCCAGGGCCCAGTTCTGTGGGGCTCATGTTTACTCACCGTCACTGGCGAGTCAAGTAAGGTCGAATGTTCTGCTTTTGAATTCAGTCTTGGAATTTGATTTTACAGTCCAGCCTGCACCAAACCCACCCTACTGTGCCCCAGTCAGGTCTGCCTTCAAAAACCTTTAGAGAATGGATGATGATGGGGAGGGGAGAGGGGACGATGATCGGAGGAAGAGCTGGAGTGACTTGCTAATAAAAATCAGCTCAGGACTAATATTAGTAACAGTGGCCATAACCACGGTAACGCTGGAAAAGTAGAGGGACAGTGGTAATGTTAGCAATAGGACGGGCGGTAACAAAATCATGACAGTGGCAGTGACATCAATGAGACAAGCATTTGGGGAAATGCCTCCTGCATGTTAAAAACTGTGCAGGCTTTTTATTCATTTATTGTGCTCACCTTACAGATATGAAAATTGTGGCTCTGAGGTTAGGTACCCTGTCCACGGCCACACACAGACTAAATAAAAGATTTCCGATTTCTATGAGGATGTTCCTGATGCTTTCTGGCCATGCTCAGGGTCCTCAGGACAAATCTCAGGAAACCCCAGGAAGGCATTCACCGTTGCATTCCTTTTAGAAGAATTCCGTCTGTTCTCTTTCCTCTCCAGCTAGGCCACTCCTGCTTATACCCCAAAGCTAACTCACTTTCTCCCTCCTCCACGAAGCTTCTCCAATGGCAGCAGGTCCTCAAATAACACTGTTCCATTATGATGTTGATCACCTGCCTAGGAACTTACCTCTGGCTTGTACCAGCTAGCCTACAGTTGCAAAACCTATCAATGCCCTGACCCGGGTGACTCAGCTGGGTGCCGTCCCACAAAGTGAAAAGTCACCGGTTTGATTCCCTGTTAGGGCACAAGCCTGGGTTGTGGGTTTGGTCCCTGATTGGGGCGCGTATGAGAAGCAACCGACTGGTATCTCTCCGCCTCCGTTCCTCCCTCCCTTTCCCTCTCTCTGAAAATAAATAAAATCTTGGGGGAAAAAGAACCTACTGATGACATTAAGTGAGGACCTACTGTACTTCAATCCCTCTGAAGTCAGAGCACCGGCTGTCTGCGCTACTGACTGGGCACCGTGCCCGGTGCCACGCTGTGTTGTCTTTAAGTCCCCACGTGTGTCATCTTACGTGAGTGTGTGTGTGACCACACTTAACATTTCTTTGTCTCTCCTAGAGTGCCTGGCACCTGGCGGCACATTTTATCCTTCTTTTACAGATGATAAGGCCAGATGACAGCAATCAGTACAGCAAAGGGGTCCAAAGCAGCATGAGGGTGGAATACTGTGACCTCGTCACTGACTTTACTCGGCAAAAAATGCATTTAAGTTCCCCAAATTCTTCCCTTTGCAAGAAGTGTATGTGCATCTGTGAACAACTTTCTAACAGAAAAAAGGCAAATTTCAGAACATTAAATCTTCCCAGTTCAGACTCATTTAACTAAAGAGCCCTTTTGCTTGAAAATTGTATATAGTTAACAATTCACGTGTGTCTCTTTTAAACCGATTGACTGAAAGTACCCAAGGAGTCCAGAAGTGAAAATTTCCTCCTTGAGGAGAAAAACTCCCAGTTTCTCAGCACTGATTTTCAACCTGCATATTTGTCTTCCTGGGGGCACTGTACTCATCTTGCATATAAAGTTTCTCTGGGTCACACGCACTTTGGGGTAACCCATGGTGAGCTGCCCCAGCATGAAGACTTAGGGGAAACGTGGCGTGAATACATGATAAGGATCAACCGGCTCTCAAAATTTCGGCCGGCCTTTGCCGGGATGTGCTCCGACGCACCAGGGCGTTACGCTACAGTCTGAGGGGCACCTCGGCCTTACTGTGGACGTAGTCCGGCGGCGACAGAGTGAGAACCAGAGGTGTCTGGTCAGAAGTGAAGCTGGAGGGTGGAACCTGGAGGGGCAGTGCCGTTTCCAGAGACTGCCAGAGGCTGTGTCAGCACACGTCCAGCGCCAACTGCCCCTGCAGCTAATGACCTGGCAGAAAAGCCTGCTGGGAGATAGGAACTGGTGGAAGGTAAGCAGGAAAGGAAGAAACTACAGGGGAGGAGTTACAGGAAGACCCTGAAGGTGGGTAGATGACAGGCGCAGCTAAGAATGAGATGTCACAAAGAAGCATGACAGACCCAAGATGGTACAAGAAAAACTGTGTGATGGAGGGAGCATGTTCGAGAAGGCAATGGAGCAGCCAACTATGGAAATAAAATCTCATCCAAGTGGAAACCTGGCATTTTGAGGGCTCACCGTTTAAACTTTCTTCTTTGCGAAGCTTAGAGGACAGTGATAGCTGTCAGTCACAGTGCTCACTGTGCCAGGCACTGCTCCAAGTGCTTCCCATGTATTACCATATTTAGGGGTTGCCACAGCCAATAGGGTAGCGATTATTACCCTCCTCTTGCAGATGGGAAAACTAAGGCACAGAGAGATTAAGTAAGCTGCCCAAGGTCACAGAGCTTGTCAGGGGAGAGATGAGATTTGAACCCAAGTAGTCTGCCTCCATGATGTGTGACCAGCACATGAGATGCAAGTGCCTGAAGCAGGACTTTCAATTCCGACTGCCCCGGGCTGGGGTGTGTGGGTGGCCAGCACCGACGCGACCCGGCACCACTGACTGGCTCAGGACACCTCATGACTGGGAGTTGTTTTCTATTTGTCACCATACACATGCCTAGGAACACTGGTGACAACATTAAAGAGTTGTTTTTTAGGAAAATACTCCCCCCAGAGAAAGCTGACTGCGAGAGCCTGAGATGGCAGGAGAGATGGGATTTGCCTGGACTCACTGTTGGATAGATAAAGGAATGGAACGCTGACTCTCACCAGCTCTATGAACTTGTCCTCTAGACTTTTATGTAAAACAAGGAAATGCCATCATTAAAACAGCTTCTGGAGAAGCTCCAGGCCAGGGAACTCTGCGCTTGCCCTGAGTGCCCATGAGATAGCATTTGAAAATCTAGGGGTTCAGGGTGCTCTCACTATCTTTTCCATCAAGGGTGTCAAAGGTTCGCTATAACCGCCCAGAGATGCTGGTCTAGTGGCTCGGGTCCTAAAAGACCCAAGTTCAATCTGAGCTCTTCTGCTGGTGAGTAACCTAGCTTCAGTTTCCCCATCTATAAAATGAAGATGGCATCAGATTATTTAAACATGAATTTCAAACTTCCTGCTTTCCGTACATAAATGTTCTGTTGATATGGATCCCCGATGGTCCTTTATGTGCAATAACGTGATTCTCCACAAAATGAATATTCTCCCTCTGCTTACTGAGAATTTACTAGATACCAGACTAGCTGCACAGAAAAGGAAATACACACGAGAGTATCAAATAACTACTTCAAAATATTCTTGTTTTAAAGATTTTATTTATTTTCCTCCTGAGGGAGAAAGAGAGAGAACATCAATGTTCGGTTGCCTCTCGCACGCCCCCTTCCGGGGTCCTGGCCTACAACACCCAAGCATGTGCCCTGATTGGGAATCAAACCAGTGACCCTTTGGTTTGCAGGCTGGCACTCAATCCACTGAGCCACACCAGCCAGGGCCAAAATTTTCTGTTGGTAGATATGCTTAACTTTGTTAGCCTTTCATTAGAAAGGGGTAAGAACTATCATAGTAATATTTGGAAAGTTACTGAGGTCCATAGCCTTAAATGTTGGGAAGACCAGGCTCACACGCATCACTTATGAAAAGTTTATCCAACTGGGCCTAGGGATTAGGTGATTCACAGTCTTCCCCAAGCCACGAGGGTCAAGGCTTGCTTCTCTAAACACAGAAGGCTTTCCCGCTGATCCTGGACTCTCCGAGGGAAAGGGGTAACCACAGGGATGAGTAATGGTGGACACAAGTGATATTTGGAATCCCACACTGGATCCAGAGCTAACAAATCCATAGAAGAAAGGCAGCAGGCTTTGCCAGGCCATAAATTAATTACCTTTAATGGCCAGGCTTAGGGTAAAAGCAAATAGACACACTAGTGCTTCCATATCTTCTGCTTTCATTTTGGTATTTAGCACCAGAGTTAAGATCACTTTTAATCAGCAAGAAAGGCAGTCGCTTTTAAAACAGTAACGTGCTGATGAGGGAATGTCCCCTGATATTGGAGGGAATTTGAACTTTGGCCCCGGTCGTAGAATAATCTTACGTATGCCTGTCTGGAATAAACTGCAAATCTTTTTTGTCCCCTTTAAATCAATAGGCTAAAGTTCTCCAAAGGTTAACAGAAATGATTCTACCCACCGTCCTTTCTTTTAAAATATCACTCTGTAGGGTTAACGTTCACCTCTTTAATTTAATCAACGAAGCAAACTGAACACAGCAAGCTTTTAGAATTAGGGAATTCAAATTCTAAAGTATATCGTGCTTTGAAGTGGAACTTTCTTGGGACTGATTTTCAAGGTGAACACATAATACGACTGCAGATTTCCTGGGGAACCTATTCTCCAACACACTGTGTAGAGTTCGGCACATGGCCTCCTGCAAACTTATTTTCTATTAAGTCAATGACAATTTTAGAAGTACAAGAAAAATCACCTTTCTCTGTAACACAGCTAAATTTTCATTAATTCTCAATTTGAAACCGTATAGATTTTGGGTTGTGTTTCCACCTGTCAGGATCAGAGCTGATTTCTGCAGGAGAGAAAACTTACTCTTATTTCCCATTCTGAATTGCCTGTCCCGTTCCCTGTGGTTAAAATGGGAGCAGCTTCCAGTCCTGGGGCCTCACACACAGACACTCGCACAAGTGGTAGCGCGTGAACTGCTGTTTGTAAGTGACTATTTCTTAACAAGCTGAGGCAGATGTAAGGTTAGCTGCATGCGAGCAGCACTCTCGCTTATTCTACCATGACTTCTTACGTGGAGGACGGTGCCAGCACACGGATTGGTTGGTTGACTACGTGCCCACAACACAGTGATGGCGATCGTGAATTTCTCTAGTGCTTTTCCTGTGCCCTCTCCTCCTCCAAATATTTTGGGATTCAGTAGAAATCTAAGTTTTCCCTTGGGACTGTATAATGGATATTATCATCCAATATGCACCCCATGCAGGAGAAGCTGGGGACAAGCTGGAGACTCACCGGAGCATCTGATTCTGAGGAAAGGCCCTGTAAAAATAACCTAAGAGGGAAAAAATTACATGGGCACGAGAAGGATGTTTGCTTCAGTGCGATCTCTACTAATGAGAGCTTGAAAGCAGCCTCCATGTCAAAACAGACGGCGTGTTTCTGCAAGGCTCTATCTTCTGGCAGAAATTTTACGTAGCCATTTAAAAAATGGTAATTTTGAAGATACAGCAATATGGAAAATGTTCATGAAATAACAGTTAAATGTATGCTTTGATTAGAACCTCATACAAGTGTCCATAAAATTAGAATGGGACTCAAAGGAAAGGAACACATAAAATATTGTGCTAGAATAGTGGAGTATAAATGATCCTCCCTTCCCCCCTCACCGCGCCCTGTCTACCATTTTAAAAGCTTATGTTAGAATTTCCTTTATTTTGAAAAACAATGGAAAGGTTTATACAGTATATTACATTTTTTTCCAAAGCAGTCAAGCAGGAGAGGAACAAAGAAACCAAAGGAAAACGAAAACAAAAACGACCTACTCTAGCAGTCGTGGATCTTACTGGTGGCTGGTTGGGTCAGCTCAGATGCCAGTAACACTAACTGATGAAATCTGTTAAATGTTGGCTAAAATACACTGATCTCAAACAAAGTCCATTGAAAAAAAAGGAGAGAGAGAGTGAGCCTTGTCCGGTGTATATCTGGTGGCCTAGAACTTACCGTGGTGTCTGTGACTGAGTGTGTGAGCATGCTCACGTGTCGTTTCTTTTTCCCAACGTCACCAGCACGAGAACAAGCAGAAACGCGCTGCGGAGTTTTCAGAAGAAGTCGAAGGCAGCTGTGACAGCTACAGGGTTTCATTTACAGACACTGACACTGCGCATTTCAGGGCGGAGCAGACTCAAAGGTTAAAACACGTACATGTTGTTCTTCAGCATGAGGCCGAAGCAGAGACCATCCCTCCTGACAGTACCCAAATGTTGCATTTCCTATCTCAAGTGACTGTGCTCTCTGCACAACTCTGCTCCGGGTGTTTCATTACACAGATCAGCAAACAAGAAGTCAGGCCTCTAACGAAAAAATGCAGCCACTCCATTTGCAGAGTCCACGGGTGGCAGCATTAAAGGGGGGTCTGGACGCGCAGCGGAGATGCACGTGTTTTCCTTACAGCTGACGTTAACACGCACACGTCTGTCACGCAAGCTCTTCTGACATCTCAAAATGACCGCTGGAGAGGAGTAAGGGCCGTGGATCACAACGCCCTTAAATTTCCCCGAGTCTGACAAGGCTCGGTAGACTGGTGAGTGTCTGCCCATTTAAGAAAGGTTGTATTTCTAGGTGACATCTTTCTGGAGCGCATTTGGCTGTATTTAGTAAAGTGCTGATTAACCCTTCTTGATCTTTTCTCCTGACAAGAAGTGAAAGATCCTTGTATTTTATAAATCTTGGGCACATTAGAATTTGTGAAGTCGAAAGACTAATAAAAAACAAGAGAGAAAAACAAAGCCAAAAATCATAAATCCTTCCTGACTCGAAGGCATTCCTCCCTTATCCCTGAAAGAAATCCCTTCCCGCACATCTTGTTTGCATTTAACTTCTGAGGTTCGTCTTGTTCCATCTCTAGAACAAGTTGGGCGTCAGGGTATAAAGATGTGACTGCATGAATAAAAACACATGACCACTGGGGCCCCTGCACACACAACGACAAGAGGAGACAGGAAAACATTAACTGTCAAGTGACATGTCACTTGGATACACGTGTTTCTGCCTTTTGTCATGGATGTTCAACTGGAAAGCTCCTGGAAGCATCCGAATTCCCTGTCCCCTGCTATTGCAAAACAAGGAGGCGGAGTCAGGAAAAGCCAGCGCTCCAGGAGCGGCACAGTGGCATTACTGCTCAGTTCTAGGAGACTTGCTAAGAGAAAAAGTGTCCGACACATTAACACTACCCGGTACATTCGCAACACGACGAGGCTCCTGCTGACACAGTGCCAGGTCCTTCCGAGAAGGTGCCTTGCACAGATGCGGTATTGGGAGTTTAACTTGGGAAGAAAGCACTGTTTTTTCCCTTTATCCCCACCCAGTTTTTCTTACACCAGCCTTACATGGTTTACACTATTTTTATTGCAAATAGAGTAATGAAACCTCACTTTGTGCAGGCTGAAGCTGTGAAGAGGGAATTGGAGTGGTTTGGCGAGGGATGGAGGTGAAGAGTGAGCTGCAAAATTCTATTCGTGTCACAAGTGAGGAAAATGCAATTCGTGTCACAAGTGAGGAAAACGCAATTCAAAGGTTGACCCCGGACACGGTCCTGTTCGTGGGGTGGGAACCCCTGGAAGGCAAGGGCACGGAGAGCGTATGGAATGGGGCCGTGCCTGTAAGGAGATGAAGTCCATAAACTGCATTATCCCTTTTCTCAGCCTCTGTGAATACGGACAAGAGGCAGAGTGACACAGTCTGCCACTGTCGTTACTGGTGGCCAAGTCTCTCTGGTGGGAAAGCCAGGTTTGTTTTTGTGCTTTTATATCAGTTGAAACTTTTGAATAAACAAAACTCTTAGGAAACTCTCCAGGGATGGGCCTGACTGTTTGACCTTCCCATGGTAACCTGCTTGGAAAGTTCTTTCCAGTTCTTAATTCCTTCAGAGGTCTGGGGTTCTGATCTGGTGACCTGCAAAGAAGCAGCACAAGCAGCAGAGATAAAGCGGTGGCTTAACCTTCCAGAGGCTTAAGCCCAGACGAGAGAACTGCCTGGGACTCCCACGTTAACTGCAGGATGGTGCGATGGCGTCACTCCTTACAGATCTCAGGAGCCCGGCAAGTCAGGGTCCGTATCAGCCCTAATCTAAGAGATTCAGAAAGGCCCAATTCCTATTTCTTATCACAGTCTCTCACCGGAGACTTGTGCTCATTTTGAGAGGACGGGAGGAAGTGGGGGGCCGGGCTGAGGGGTGTTGAAAACAGAGGAACAGAAGTCAGCCAGAACCCTCTCTGTTTTTCCACCCTCTTACATCTGGTTCCTTACTCTTACAGCTCTTGTGATTTCCACAGACTGATCACAAATGATGAAAAGGAAAGAGCAAATCTGAACATAAGGTCTTTATTCCTCCTCAATCACGAGAATGTTTGTCTAGTCATTCAGTTTTAAACAAGGGACTCTATACTTCTAGATGAATGATTCAATAATTGTTCTGTGGGGACCGGGGCCATAAATCTGGGCCTCAGTCTGGATCTCAGATTCAGTGCCCTTTGGGAAGGAATTCCAGAAGACAGCTTGCAACATACGCCCTTCCTTCACGCTGAAAAGACCTGCTAGCACTGCTCTCTGTCAGGACCCGGCTACGTGACAAACAGATGCATCGCGCTGGCCATTCATAAACACCATGTACTGGTGCTTCCCTTAACAGCCAACTGGCAAGATGTTGTGAAATGATAATTCCTAATGCCTGCCAGGAAATAGTGAGACAGTGTTCTGGTTCACCTCTGGTAAGAATGAGAATAACTACACCCTTTACGGAAATAACTTGACAGTCTGTATCAGTTTTAAAGTGTTCACGCTCTTGAATCTCAGTTCTAGAAACATGTCAGAGGGAATCACAGGATCATTTACAACAGCGAAAAATGGAAAATAATCCAATGACCAACATGGGAAATGGATGAATAAGTTCCAGGCATTAATAGTGATAAATGATTGTTTAAAATTATGTAGAAACAAAAAACCCCTCATAATATAGTTAAGAAAAGCAGATGACAAAATTCTATGTATAATTCTGAAAAAATATGCACAAAAGAAACTAGAAGGAAATACTCAGAAATAGTAACCATAATTAACTCTAGGCGGGAAAGATTTAAGTATATTCATTATCTTCTGTATTTTGCCAAATTTCCAAAATGATGAGATACTTTTGTAATGAGAAAAATTATTTTAATGAGAGGGAATCATATCAGTGAAAATTATAACTATGTTTTTGATGTTATTTTTTTACAATTCTATAATACCGGATCTGTGTATTGTATTGTGTGTTCCGCACTCCAGGTCAAGTCTCCTTCCATCACCGTTTACCCCTCTTTACCCTCTACCCTTTCCTACCTTCCCCGACCCACTTCAGTTTTTCAAGCTGGCAAAGTAATGACACAACCTATACACCCTATACTGGACCCTGTTTCTGGAGGATGCTTCGGTGACATACATCAACATTTAGCTTCTGCCCATCCTTAGACTCGGGGGTCCCCCCATGGAAATTTATCCTACAGGAGTCACTAGACTAGCGTGCAAAAAATGTTCACACAGCTTCTCCATTATTGTATTGTTTATACATCAAGATTTGAAAATGAAAACTAAATGTTCACCAAGAAAGGGTTGTCAAATAAACGTATAGTAAACCCACAGGTATGTTAATATGCAACAATTAGAATGACGATATGTAGCTGTATTTATTAATGTGAAAACAGTTCCAAAGTGAAATTTGTTTTAAAGAGGGGAGTATAAAAATGAAGTATAGAGTATGGTCCCTTTATGTACATGTTCTCTCTCTCCCCCACACCTCTCTATGTGTACACTCACACACACGCACAAGCAAATGTTATTGTGGAAATGTCTGTACATTAATAAATGAAGGGGGGAAGGAAGGGGAAGGGAGTTGAACACACAGAATCCTGGAAGGACATGGGCCAAAATATTAAGAGGGGCATTTTCTGTGCGTAGTGGTAGAAATACAGATGATTTTCATTTCTCTTTTGTATCTTTCATTGATACAAAAATCATTAATAATGAGAATACACTGTTTGCAGCATTTACACTTTCAAAATGGTTTCAAGAATACTGCAGCAAAACTCTGCAAGTTCTCCTCAGCTGGGGAACTAAAACGCCGCTGCCACAGGCGAAGGCTTTTCTGCGCTCCTTCCTGTGACACCTCCACCCCCAGAGAGGACACTACCCTGGGTTTTGCAGTTCTCCATTCCACGCACTTCTTTACACTTTTATTATGGACATATGTACACCTCAGCACATCGCTCTTACACACACACACACACACCATTTTCATTTTTTGAAAAGAAAATTTCAACACAGCGGTGCCCTCCTTATGGCTCTGGGCTGTCAGAGCCACCAGCAGACCAAGGTCCTACAAAGGCACCTGGGAGAGCCCCAGGGCCGACGCTGTAGGCCCACCTGCCCCCTGTCTGGCCGCCTCCTGGCCCCGGAGGCCTGGGCAGGCCACGGCTCCGGGACACCTGTGGGGTTCTCTGGTGGGCACAGGAAGGAAAAACAGAACACAGACACACCTCGGTCTTCTGACTGCCTGCTCTTTCTTACGGCGGTGAGAGAGGGGTTCAACAGATGCGTACTTTAATTTGTACGAATCTATTTATTATAGTGTTATTTGTGGACTCGCATCAGCCTCACTACCTATGATCACACAGCAGTCTGGAAAACACATAAATGGAGCAGCAAAAATTTAAAAACAATATCTCTATCATCCTTTTTAAGGATAAACAGTTGAAGGGACACATCAAAGCATCTTATGTGATGAAATCTAAATGCTATTTCTTTCAGTGTTTAACTCCTGTTATTTCAGCATTTTTATACAGCAAAAATAAGGAGGTAGGGTAGATCAGAAGTAAATTGCTCTAAGTACCACTGTATGACCAAACCAAAACGGACTGGCAATCTGTGTTGAACAGGAAAGCCCAGAAACAATTGGAAATTAAATGGAAGACCACTGGAAATTTCTGATTAACTTACTGTTCTATAAGTTGTAGTTAATCTTTACATAACAGAATGAGTCCCATAATTCATAGTTCACAAAATAAACTTATTAACAGATGGGAGAGATGACAGCCAGGAAACTCTGTTATTTAAAAGATGGGGAAAAAAGGGGCTTGTATCAGGTAGAATTCCACAGCCAGGACCTGATTTTTATGTATCTGACATCTTTTAGGGGCTATAAAGGTGCTGTGTGACTTAGGGGATCGGAAATTGAACAGTTTACAATCGTTTTTCAAGTCTGAATTAAGATTCCTTTGATACGATATTCAAATACGTACATGCCCTTTAAAATTCTAGAAAATAAGACCTTGCTGCCTTAACACTAGAGAAATCTATGCCAAAGGCCAGAAATAATTTTTTAAGGGTACATGAGCTAAGAGCATAATGTGCCTGTAGGACTAAACACACTCTGGCTTTGAATTTTAAAAAATACGGCTGCTGTCTAGCAAAGCCTAATGCAACATGGAAGCAGCTTTTCGGCGTGCTGGCTTGGCTCGAGAGAACGGTGCGTCACTGATCTGGTCGGTGCTGAACACGAAGGAATGGGCAATAAAAGGAAGAACGGATGTTTGCATGGGCAAGAAACAAATTAAGCAATTTCCCAGCTTATTTGCTCCAAATGAGTCTGCCCCAATAATGAAAATAGAAATCAACTTTGAACCAACCACGGATTCTCTGTTTCCCTGGAAGTCTGCATCCAGAGGCATCTGTAGCTGACAGAGAGTGCAAAGAGTAAGCCCGTAACACTCTTCCTCTGGGTTTAAGGATGAGGACAGCATGCAGCCTTTTCTGTTAACCTTTGGGCAAAAGGCAAACTTGGGTGGTATCTCATATATACAGAGGCGAACACGCAATTTGCCAAACTGATACTCTGCTTTCCGAGAGCTAAACTGTTGCTGAACTCTCTTCAACTAAAAGATGGAGTCGGCTAGGCCAGGCACAACCAAAAAAACATGTTCACAGACACTCCTGAGAAGGCAAGGGCGACTCCAAAAGCCGGATCTAATTTCTGGATTTGGCATTCTGAACCATCTCATTAGAGGAGAGAGGGAGTTGGCAAGCACTGACTGCACGTGGGCCCCGCCATCTGTAAATTACACGGGCCCGTGTTGTCACCTAAACCTGCAGGGAAATCTCAAAGATCACGAGGTGGAAGCTGCTGGGAAGCCGTGGGAAGACTTCTCTGCAGACCCTGCTTGTTGAGCATCATGTTTACAGCCTTGACAACAGTGCAGAGCGAATGGTCATCAAGGGAAATGCACGAACGCGCATCAGACAAGGGGAGGGGGAGCCCCTGGGACAGGACTGACAGGAGTGCAGTGACCAGAGACTCAATCGCCACCTGCTTAGGGCTGAATGACAAAGCCTCCTCGCTTTTGTTTGGTTGTATCAGCATCTGGAGACGATGACCTAAAATACAAGCCAGCATACTTCAATGATTCGAGTCCGGTAATCCCACATGAGTTTCATGTCTGAGTAAAGCACTCGATGAGCCCTGGCTGGGTAGCTCGGTTGGCTGGAGCATTGTCCTGATTCACCAAGGTTGTGGGTTTGATCCCCAGTCAGAGCACATACAAGAATTGACCAACCAATGTATAAATAACTGGAACAAATCAATATTTCTCTCTCTCAAATTAACAAATTAAAAAAACTAGATCACAGTAAATTCTCAGCTCTAGGCTTTTAGGGCCAATGTGTAGGAGGCAAGGCATGGTGTTGGAGGTCAAGAGACATGGGCCTTGTTCTGGGCATGCCTGGATTCTGTGCAGGTTTGGGAGAAATCAGCCGACACCTTTTCATGTTACTACGTGGGTAACCCAGGAGAATGACAGAATAGAGACATGCGACCAAAAGATACAGGAGTTCAAATCCCAAGACTGTAATTTACTAGCTGTGTGAACCTGGGTGAGTCACTAAACTTCTCTGATCCTTGTAAAAAGTGAGGTAAGAGCCATCTTTTGTAGTGGATTCATGGCTTAATAGAGAAAATGTGTGATTGCAAAGAAATTAAGATCCTCAGAGCATCTGTGAAAGTTCCTTGTAAAATAAAGAGTTATGATCACATTTTAATTTTTATTACTTGCTTCTGCCGCAGCCTGCTCCACAGGGCGCATGACGGCGGGTTAAATGTGTGAGGTTCTTACGGAAGGCGAGGCAATAGCGTGGGGAGGCACTACGACACGCAGGAAAGGGCAAAGGCTTTGGGATCGCACAGATGTGCATCGGAGTCCACAGCTGAGGGCTACTTAATAACTATGACGTCTGAAGTGCTCTGAACCTGGGGTCTGTGGACCAAAGGGGCCCCGGGGAGAATTCAGGAGATCTGTGAGGCTGGAAAAAAAGAAACGTACGCCTTTACTTTTGTTAACCTCTAATTAAAACGTAGCCTTACTTGCAACTCTGAATATAGGCAGCTACCCACAGTATTTTCAAAGTAACTATTACTTTGCACTCCCTATAAGTCACAGTACAATTGGAACAGATCTCAAAATATTGTTTGTACTAATTACTTATTTGCAATTATGGAAGCTATTAACCCGGTACCCTAAGCTTTCTTATTTAAGGCCTTAACCAAGAAGCACATGGTACCATATCATGAATTTGTAATTTTAGTATTTTGACAATTGTATTTTAATAAAATTGGCTTTGTTATCCTATATAATTTAGTTTATGAATTTACGGTGTTTTGGGAAAGAGTCCACAGGCTTCACCAGCTCACCAAAGGGGTCCAGGGCACTAAAAAAGTTCAGTGCCTCCCCCGTCCCCAGTTCATTGTCTCAGGTGTGAAAGGGCCATAAGAGCCGTGAGGCAGGGTCCTTGCGAGATTACAGATGACAGCCAAGTGCACTGCCCGGTGCCCCGCCCACAGTAGTTGCTCAACTAACAGAATCTGATCTGTGCTGAAAATGATAAGACAAGGGAAGTAATTTTCTGTATTACACTTAATTCTTCCTCACCATCACAGTTGCAATAAAATTTAGCTTTGGTCTTTTAAGGATTTAAGGTTAATGCTTCCTTACGACTTGACTATCTTTATTTGTTCAGGCTGAGTAGCCCTGTACAGTTTGGGACAACATGGCTGTGTGGCTGTCCCTTCTAAATCCAGATCGCTGTTGCTGGAATGAGCTGCACACAGACCAGAGGTGAGTCCACTCTCTGTGGCTGAGGATGGAGAGTTCTTTCTGGGGACATGGGCTGACCTAGCTGCACTGCTTTAAGCCGACAGGCAAGGTCTTAGCCATGGTGTCGGAAATGAGAACAAGTTATTTAGAAACTGAAAACATGGAGTTATTTTAAAGCTTGCAAGCGAAGGGACCTTCAAAGGCAAGACGAGTATTTAGGCTCAGCATAATGAACCTCAATGTGAGAAAATTAAGTAATGTTTCGACTGAGTCCCAAATCAACAGTCTCAGCAATATGCAAGTATCCTGCAAATGGGAGTGCGTTCGAGCTACGAAGGAAGATTCATGGCCTTCTTAATTAACTCCGAGGTGCTGCACGTAAGGGGAAAATGATAAATCAAGTGGCTCACTGCCAGCGATCTGAATTTCCAAATGAAATAAGAGAGGTATAGTGCCTGGAGTCATTTTGTAACTGTGAACGGTGGGGGTACAGGGGGATCTCCAAGGTCATCCCTTATATTAAAATTCGCCACTATACACAGCAGCCCCTGTACCTGTCTGGTGTGAAGAGGCGGAAGTAGAAAGATGCATAAAACACAGACTGGGAGGGCAACACAACGTACATATGGAACTGTGACCGTTATTCATGCATTTATTCAAACATTGAACACCTAAGGTGTTCGAGGCACTGCTCTAGAAGGTGTGGACACAGCGATGACCAAGCTGGCAAAGTCCTTGCCCCCATGGAGCGCATGTTCTCCGGGGGGAGACAGGCACTCAAGGACAACACGCACTGTGATCTCAGGTGGTGGTAAGTGCCCAGAAGAACATGAAAGCAGAGTAAGGGCGTAGAGGTGGGTGTGCGGGCAACTACCTTAACTGGTGCTCAGGGGAGACCCGCAGTGCAGGTGGCGTCTGACCAGACGCCTGAACGAGCTGGGAGAGTGCGCCGTGTGACGCTCTGATGGCACGGACAGCATCCCAGCAGCGGGACCAGCAGGGACGAGAACAGGGGTCAGGGTGAGCTGGGTGCACTCAGGGAGCAGGAGCTGTGGCGGGGGTGGCGTGCTGGTCACAGAAGACTTGTTGGCCATGGTGATGAGTTTGGCTTTAAATTCCAGCTGAGATAGGAGGCCACTGGTGGGAGACAGGCAATCTGACAGATTCCACTAAGGCAGAAATACAAGCAAAGAAATACCGGCCTGTAGAAGAAACAGGGATCGATCCACACTGCAGCACTCTTATTAGTGGCCAAAAACAAACACGTGCAAAGGAATCTGGAGACAGCCTGAATGCCCACCAATTAGTAGTGGAAAGGTTGAAGTCTTATACATCCATACCTTAGAATTTCCTGTAGCCATTAAAGAATGAGAGCTACCTCGGATCTAGAGAGACACGAAGTAAAAAACAAAACAGAGAAGTGTGTGTATATTATATATAAATTTGTATATTGTATCTTTCTTCCTCTGCCAGCCTCTCACATTTCTATAAAACATGTCATGGCCGACCAGACCCCTCCATCTACGCCTGTACCGAGGACGAACATCCACAGACACTTGCTGTCATATTAACACCGTGATGTGACTCAATGAAGCCAGAGGGGAGGGCGTTCGAGGCCCCAGAAACCAGGGATGAGGCCCCGGAGCCAGCTGGGAACGAGGGACAGAAAATGAAGCGAACACGACCAAAGACCCAGATGAATTCAGAGATGAGACAGGAAGTCCAGATTGGACATAGAAATGGGAAACCCTGGAAACGGATACATTTAGCACGGTTTTCACTGGGGATGAAAGGACTATGGGACAGTGCTGAGGGTGCAGCTGAGGCTGCAGAGGCCGTGCCTGTGGTGGGGCGAACCACGCTGTCAGGTGCTGCTCTGGGTGACCCTCGGCCGCCAGCCTGACAGACAGACATGTTATCTGAGGCTGAGACTGGAGATGATGAGTGAGTGAGCAAGGACCTTGGGGCAAGGGAATTCATCTAAACTGGTAAATTCAAAGTTAATACCCAGCAGCCAGCCTGAATGTGGAGGCAAGAAGGGGTTAAATCCTAGAGGTCTCAAGGCAGATGTGGAGAAAGAAGAGGTGGCCATGGAGACGCTGATCAGTGGGGAAATGTCACAGTTAAAGATACTGAAAGCACAGCAGCTCTTGTTTAGGACAAAGTCCAGTAAATGGGGTTCTTCGAAGCGGGGAGAAAGGAAGTAGATGTCTAATTCTAGATAGTTTCAGGATCACTGCACCTCTCAGCCTGTAATACGTTTGACGATTTTGAAAAAAAAATGTAATAATGCAGCTTCAAACTCGATTCAAAGATATAAAATAAAGATTAGTCATAAATACTGACGGGCTGAGGTAAGAAAGACTAAAAAAATGACCTGATATTATTTGAGTTGTATAAGCAACCTGTTTAACACAGTAATTGCCCTGAGAACAAACTACAGATGACAAAATAAGTTATACAAGGAGGCCTAATGAGCAAGTTCTATTGCCCGGCTCTGCCGAGACTCACCTCTCCTACCCTGAGTTTCACGCCAGCAGCACAAGCTAACTGTTAGAACAAGCCACAACATCACAGAAGGGCTCTTTCCGGCTTCCCAGTACCTGCTGCCTGTACATGGTTTTTACAGAACACAATGAGCAAGCCCCATCAGGTTAGAGACATTCCAAGGGAACCTGGCAGGCAGCCATCTCGGCTTTGTTTCAGCTGATGTCCATAAAAACGCAGGCTAAGAAAATGGTAGCCTGACGTCTGGTGTTTGAGATCTAACAGCACACAACGCGGTTACGGCGCGCATCAGGCCACAAACTTGTCTGGGGCCGAGGCGCACAGAACTGCAGATCTGGTGGACAAAGGGGAAGAGAAACGCATGTCTTGTACTGTAATAAATATGACTGCTCTCTGAAGACCACAAACAGGTGGTTTCGTGGAAAAAAAAACACACAACCCACTGCCTTTAGATTAAAAAAAATCAAAAGCTTCAGGCTTGTTTGTATAAAAGGCCAGTGAACACTTGTCTAATTACAGCATTTTTCATGCTGTCTGTACAAGGCTATGACAAGACTATAATCTGGCAAAATGCGTCCAACTGAAGAGTGAGGGTTTGGGGAAATTGGGTGAGGCCTTGGAGTGAGGAAAAAGGTGGAAAAGAGGAACAAGGCATTCATTCAGCAGTTCACATTCTGGCAGGAGGATTAAAACACAAAGCATCCAGACTGATTTTATTTTCGCTCAGAACAACCTCTCATTTAGTACACTCTTCCCCGAAGTTCTCGAACACATTCATAACGAGTGCTGTGCAGACTTTGTCTCCTAAATCCAACCCCTGGGCCATCTTAGGGGAGGGTCTCTATTGCTTGCTTTTGTTCCCTGCGTAAGGGCTAGGTTTTCCTGTCTTTCATGTCTAGTAATTTTTTACTGTATATTAGACATCGCGTTATCTGATTCACTCCTACGAAGACTAGTTATTTGAAACTAGCAGATAGTTCAATTTCAGGCTGAACCTGTGCAGACCTAGGTTTAGACTTTATTAGGTCAAATCTGTGGAAAGCCCGAAGTGTTTCCCAAGACCTTCTAATGTGTCAGAATTCCTCTCCAATCTGTCTCCCCTGAGGATCTTGTGGGACCTTGGTTTTAGGTGTTGTTAGGGTGTCTCTGGAGCTGGCCACACAACTCTAGGATGAAGTCGTTGTTTCTAATTAAGGTCCTTCTGGTATCTCAGTTGGAAGGTCAGGGTGTTGACAAGCCGTTTCCGTGCTGGCTGAGCTGGATGCAATGCCTACCGGTACCACTTGACCTCTGGTCTCACGGTTCCATCCCCACCCCTGTTGCCACTGCTCTTTGGTAAGGCTCCTAGAATTACCCTGAACAGGCGCAGCCCACCCTCAGCCAGGGACTCATGAGGACCCCCATCCAAACTTCTATGGCCCCCTGCTGCACAGACGCCTCAGCTCCAGTTCCCCTGCGCCAGACGCCGGCAACTTCAGTTGCCCCAACTCTGACCGACCTGCCCTCGGCTCGGTGGGACTGCTGCGCGTGGGCTCTCGCTCACCCTACTGCGATAGGAAATGGTCCTCAGAGTGAGCCGGGAGGTCACAGGACTCGCCTCCTAAGTTTCCTTTGTCTTGGGGAATCACCGTCCTGTTGCACTGCCTATGGTCCCGAGTCTGAAAACCACTATCTCATACAGCTGTCCAGTCGTGTACGGTGGGAGAACTAGTTATGGCCATCCATAACTAGTTAGTATATTTTCATGCTAAATTCCATAGAAATGCTGACTAAAAGTTGTATAACATTTCATTTTCATCACACAACTCTCTCAACGCACATGGATAGTAGAGGCTCCAGTTCCTCACAGAAGTGTTGCTAAGCTCACTCATTTATTCACTTTCACACACATTCACACTCATTCAAACATTCACTGAGACCACTGTGTGTCAAACACTGTTCTGGGGACTGGGGACACAGTTGAGGGAGGCTGGAAATGTCTCTGCCTCACGGAGTCTGCTCCCTAGTGGGAACTGCCGGGCCCTGCTCCAAAGCAATGCATCCTTTGCAGTTGTTCCTCTAAGTGCCGAGTTGACTGAGAACGAGGTGACCTGGCATAAGCAGAAGGTAGAGGAAAAAATACCTATTACTTACAGAACACTATGGCACAGGCACTGTTACATGCGCTTTCCATGCACGAACTGGTTTAATACATAAAGAAACTGTATCACTAGAGGTGAGAAAGCAGAGGCTGAGACTGCCAGCTTGCTCACAGAGCTGAGGAACAGCAGAGACAAGACCTGGAGCTCAGCAGGCCCGCGCCGGAGGCCATACTCTGAACCCTACACGGCCCCCTTTCTCAGAGAGAGAAGGATTGCATTGGAGTTGCAGGCGGGGAATGGAGTAAACAGCAACAGTTTCTAAGAGGGGGAAAAAAAAAAACCTTTCTTTAAAAAAACACGAAACAAAACCCAGAAGCAGCTAAGTGTCTGGGCAAGTTGTGAGAAGTAAGCAGATCATTATTAAAAGAGGCAAAAAAAAAAAAAAAAAAAAGAAGTTGACTGAGAGTCAGCAGATAAGGGCACAGTTTTGGCCTCCCTCTCCCCAGCAGACCATGAGAAAAAAAGATAGCGTTCCGCATTTGAATCAGACAAATGGAAAGCTGTCCCGAATAAAAGGCTTCCAGGGTCCTTGGGGAACTTGAGGATGTGGGTGGAAATGACAATTCTAGCAATGGCCCAATCGGTATCACAGAACTAGTCCCATCAGATGCTTCAAGAAGATGTGCTCGGACTGAGGTGCGCACGAGAATTACTTTGTCCCTCTTGGAGATGTCAAATGTACATCAGCATAGGAGACAACGATATATCCCATGGTAAAGAAATCTATTTTATTTAACTCAGGATTCCCCAAACTTAATCAACCAAAGAACCCTCCTGTGATTAGCTCGGGGGTGTGTGTGTGTGTGTGTGTGTGTGTGTGTGTGTGTGTGAGAGACACACACACACACACTGGTGAACACCCCTTGGAATTACTGTCCTATGAAACCCATTTTATAATTTGCTGTCTAACTTTAAATAGCAAACATCAGGCTAGGTAAATATACAGTTTTAGGAGGTCACACCTAACTGCTACTGTGCTGAGCAGTGAAGGGAATTTGAGTAGAGCCGCAGTTTAGGTACACACTATTAAAATTTTGTTAGGTAGTACCGACAAGGATTGAAGGCAAGAAGGTACCAATTTGCGCCTAGGCATGGTATTCCTGTACAACTTATACAAAAATGATATAGATATTTAAAAAATTAAAATTTGGAAACTTCAATTTATATTACTTTAATAAAAACTTCGTAGAGAATATAGTATAATTAATAGCCATGGCCATGCACATTATTATATCTTTAAATTATCTCACAGTAATCCATTTCTGGGGCACCACAAGTTAATAATAAGCTATCTTGTCACCTCGAGGCAGCTCCCTGAACTACATTATAATAACCTGAAGGAAATATCCAGATGTAACCTATGGCTTTCTCATCAACCTTTTCATAGAGCCTCAGCTGACTTCACTCTGCAGCCCACCTATCACCTGCCCACTAGGTGAGATGAGGCGGAGGGTGGCTTCCTGGGTGCTCACGGCGCTCTACCTTTCTTTCCTCCTGATCGAACACGCCAAGGTGTCCTTTCCCACTACAGCTGAGGCCTGCTAAGCTAGGAGGTGCCCTGCACCCTTGTTTCCATGTGGCAATGTATCATTTAGGGGTTACTGGTCACCTCATGACATATTTAGCTTCTGCTGTCTCACACTGTTTCATTTTACTAGGTTGCTACCCTCCAATTATCTACAGAATGGTAATTACTCTTATTTTTGTCTGTGGTCCCTCTGCCTAGCTGTCCTACTCTTTTTCCAACATCAGTTTTCCAAATTCTCCTCTTTTCTGAACTAGCACTTTACTCTCTGATACCCCCACAAGTCAGGCTGCACAGTGATCAGAACACAGATTCTGGAGTCTGACTGGGCAAATCTGAACCCAGTACTTCCTTGGTGGACCACCTGGGGAAGTAGGGCAAGTTATTCAACTTCTGAGTCTCAACTTCTGCACCTGTAACTGGAGATCTTCACAGTACCTCCTTCATATGGTCATTGTGAAGATTAAAATAGCAATGTAAAAAATGCTCAGCCTAGAGCACAAGGCAAAAGTGTTATTTTTGCTCTTTTTAGTGTTATTTCTTCTATATTCTTTCATTCAAAATCTTCTAGTTTTTTCATAACCTTTATACTTTATTTTCCAGGTGAATAAATATTATACAAACTAAGCAATTAAATTTCCCATTACATAGACCTTTCAGTTCCTCATGTCACAGAATAGAGCTCCCTATCCTTAAAATTTATATCCATCTTTTTTCTCCAGAACTGTTCCCACAAACTTCACTAATTCATTCAGTCTCATTAAACTATTTCTATTTTAAAATTTTCTTGTGTAGTGTAACAGACCTATTTTTAAAGGAATTAAAGGTTTGTTAAACATATGTTCAGGAGAGTGAAGCAATATTAAATAGATATAAATAAAGGCTACTATTTCTACTCAATTCTTTTCTTTTTATAAGCCAAAAAACTGGCTCGATTTTAAGGATCCTAACCTTGTTGATTTCAGTCAATGTCATTGCCAAAGAAAGTTTCATTTCAATCTGGAGATGCCCAGAAGTACATTAGAGTTAGACAAATAGATATACGAGCAGAGAAATATTAATTCTTTTCCTGCCTTTGCTGCTCAGCAAAAGTAGACTTTATTTTCCCCTGAGGTTTAAGAAAAGATCTTTTATATGTTCTTTATTTTTTCATAGTCCTCTTTTCTGCTGTAGCCAGGATATTGCTGTCAAGCAGACTCTCTTTCACATGACCTAACCCGTACTAGTCCTTCAGTCTCTTCCTGAATCCGTACTGGCTTCATGCGACTTTCAATGTTTCCCTTCTGTAGCTAAGGCCCCTAAGACGCCTTTAGCATATTTTTCCCATGGCCAGACTTGGCTTCATCCTCGCTCTGCCCTCTTTCCTTTACTAGGTGTTTATTTACCAGGTGTTTACTTAGCATCTACAAATATCCAGAGTGTCCACTGTATGTTAAGTACTGTGTTATGAATGTGGCACTGTCCAGAAAGGGATTCCAAGTGAGAGGCATTGTCAGTAGCCTGGGCAACCTTCCATACACAGTCCCTCTCTCTCCACCTAAAAACCACTAGGAAACATCCACACGTGTCTGCCTCTCGGAGCTGGGAAGCAATGCTGTAAATTGTTTTCTCAGGCCCCTGAAAACAATGATGTGTCCAATTCAGGAAGAGTCTTCTCCAGGTCCAAATAGTTTATAGCAAACACAGAACATGGAGGAACCTGCCAAATGACACCGCGGGGACATAACCAAAAGAAAACCCAGAGGGTGGGAGCATTCTCTGGGCCACCTGGCCCATCTCTTGAATGGTCCCTGTCAATAGGAAGGACCACACCAAAATAGAAGAACGGAGGGGCAAAGCATCCAGGTACAACGTGATATTTCAGGCTGGACACGGGAGGAGACAGACAACTGTACAGGATCCGTTTAGATCACCTGGGAAGATCTAATATGATCTGGGTTAGACATACATTAGACCCCAGAGTACTGATCTGTTCAAACAGAAATCAACGACTAAAGAGTAGGTTGCAGAATAGTATGCCAGCTTTTGGTTAAAACTTATGTACACATTTTTTAAAAATAAAAATATGTGTTAAGGTATTACCAGTAGTGATACCTGGGTGGTGGGAATGAGATGTTTTAATTTAAAGAAAAAAATTGTTTGATTATGCTTTCTAATTTTCTACAATGTCTGTGTAACGCTGTAATAATAAAATAGTACTCTTAAAAAATGACTCATTTCCTCCCAGAAGACTCATCCAAGAAATTTCACATCCAGTGAGATTACGGCGATTCTAGGATTCAGGCCTGTCCCCCACTGCACCGTTTATGCTAAACTGTCACACCTGATTCAAGTCCTCTGGTGTTCTTTTGTGTGGGTGGCTCTTATCTCTATTTGACTTCCTTTGTAGTCCCAAATCACACTTGGCAGGGTATTTCTTTCTTTGGTGAGTAGAACACCTGTGTAATGAATGAATAGATCCTGGCTGCCAACATGGCTGACAAATACGAGCAGCAAGAGCAAATGTGAAAACCTCGCTGAACCTAATTAGAACAAAGCCGAGTATCACACGAATTCGTACCTACCCAGGTAACGTTTTATCCAAAACACAACTGCTGTACCACTGGAAAGTCCTACTCAATACCACAATTGATCTATAAGCCCATTCATCCTATTCCGCGATACTAGTAAGCTAATTAACATTTACATAATTCTAATGTACAAAAATTTTCAAAACCCATGCTAATCACTGGAGATAAAGGCCTTGTGAGTAATCCAGACAAACATACTTCTTTATTGCATCTGATGTGATTTCGAAGGGTGTTCTAACTTTAAACATCTCAAAAATTATGGGTAATGGTAAACTACAGGTATTTTCTCTCACTTCCAGGGAAGGCTGATAAGCAGGAAATCCAAAGGAGATATGTAAATAGGTGTTTATGTTAATGAATTCTTTTAAAACCATGATTCATAAAGGAACTTGAAACAGCACAGGCAACTTGGATTTCAGCTCTCTTACCCAAGGCTGAAGTACGGTTTCTAACAAGGCATCAAAACGAAACGATCCAGATCATCCATTCCCAGCCTCCCACTTCCGACGCTGAACCTCGGAGCTCTGACACCAACAGACTGAAAACACTCTTCGTTGTATACAAAAAAGGGACGGCCAATAGAAATCCATGCACTCAATTACGGGCAGGGAATTTTTCGTTCTCATTAAAAACTAGTTTTGCTGTACTCTTCTCTCTTCGGGGGTGTGTGTGCTTTCCTAACATCAGCTGGTTTCAGGTTCTCTCCAGAAATCACTGTCCCCGTGATTTGACTTGCCTGAGACACCAAGTCCTCTTCAGACCCGACAGATCGAGGTCTAACTGTTCCCTAAGCTTGTGCTCGCATGTTCGCTTTCAGTACAAACTCACGTCACTCCACACAGACAGGTCAGGTGCTGAAATGTTTTTACTAAAAGATGAGCTGCTACTTTGGAGAGCAGGACAAAGAAAATGCCATTGGCCCGGTCAAGATAGGATCGAGCAGAGGTCCCCAACCCCTGGGCTGTCACCAGTCTGTGGCCTGTCAGGAACAGAGCCACACAGCGGGCAGTGGGCACGGGTGGGCGAGCTCTGCCTCTGTTCTACTCACCCCCACCTGGTCCATGGAAAACCGTCTACCCCGAAACCGGACCCTGGTGCCAAGAAGGTTGGGGAACTCTGGGATAATGTACACAGAACAAAACGGCATCCTCATGTCAACCCAAGATGGCTGCCAGTCAGCCAGGACGCTTTGGTGCAGGAAGGAAACTACCTAAGTCAAGCCTGGCCGGTTGGAGTGTTCAAGATACCTGCACGCACGACCTGGACAGACGTCTGTAGAGGTGGAGTACCCCAGGATGAGCCCATCTGAACTTCCCTGATGACTTATCAGGGGTCCCAAAACACTCAGGACGAGACCCAGAGGGGTGGAAGGCAGGCCCCTTGGGGTTATAACTGAGGCAGGCTCAGACCACTGCGGAGAGCGGAGCGCCACGCCCCAAGACGCTGCCGCACACCACGCTGATCTCCTGACTGCCCTGCCGCTGGAGGCTCTGCCCCACGGCCAGCCCGGCTCCAGAGACTCTACCTGGTAAGACACTTGCCGGCTGCCCCGCCCACTGTGCTCTCTCCCAGACCTGCAGACTGAGGTCTGGGACTCGGGTTCATTGTCCCCAGTTCTCTAGTATGATGTTACTGATGGCTGTTTCTGAGTGATTACTATTGTTATTAGGTTGATAAGGATTAGGAATAAATCTGCATGAATAAAAACTGAATGAACCTGCATTAATAAAATCTGGGTGAGTGGCATAACCACCTGTGCAGGCTCCCTGTTCTTTCTGGATGCCGATGTCACCTGTAGGACTGGTGGTCGCACAGGTGACTCAGAGCTTTCAGTTCTTAAGGCTCAGATCAGACGGCCTGAGCAGGGACCAAAGGCTGGCTTATAGGAAAGACTGTATCACAAAACACACACTCACAACTTTACTATGTAACTTTCTGATATTAATTTTAATTTGTTATACCCTGATATATACTCTGATATTCCAACAATGCTCTGAATTGATAAAATACCTCTGTGCCCCAGCATTTAAAAGTTTCACTCAAACATAAATCCATTAATCTCTCAAACTGCCCTATGAAGTCAAAGGAGCATATTCTAACTCTGCACACAAACTAGTTCCAGAACGAGCTTATAAATCAGTCGTTTCCAGCCACATGTACACACAGAGAACCACCTCCTCTTCTCCCCAAAGAAACAGGGAAATTCCACACACAGGCTGATTTTCATAATCTCCTGCAAACAGTTTAAAACTGAAAACATTTTTTCTACTCTATTAAAAAGATAGATTAAAAAAATACATGTGTGGCAGATACGACGTTGCTATAAATTCTGAAAACAACTTACCTATTAATGTAGCTGAGGGCAACATAGGTTGGCTGCTGTAATTCTTGTTTCTCTAAAACACGTGGATCTGTATCTGTAATAAAAACACAATTATGATTTTTTAGCTTTTGCATTGGAATATATGAGCATACCTAACAAAGTAATAGAGGCTGAACAGAGAAAGGTTAATTTAGTATACCTCTTTTTAAAGAGAACTTGGTCAGCAAAGCACAATCATTTGTTCGTTCATTCATAAATAACAAGATATTGCATTACTGTTCAAGGGAATTCCAAACATCAACAGTGATAAAATGTCCATCTGTCACACAAACTCTTGCACAATCCCCCTCATAAATATTGGTTTTCACTGCTTACAGTTACAATGTTGGCATGGTTTTTGGTGGTTAATCGGCCTAAGAAAGAAAGTCTCTGTTAATTATGCTCACTTCAATGCTGGAACAAATTAGTTGCCATTGGAAAGCGCCATCAATTTGAAAAATCTGTGGAGTATTATTCTTGTTTGCTGAAAACTTTTCTGGATTGGGATTCACATTCTGGAGGGTAACTTCTTTTTAATTGTAGAATGAGTTCGTTATAACTTTTCTAGACTCTCAATCAGAACTTCTCATACTGGTTCGGATCCACAAACACCACATTCATCCGAGGGGTTTCCCTCCCAAAGAGGCCGACTTCAACACCAGAGCAACCTTCTGTAAACTGCCTCTTCAACACAGTGTGCATGCACAACACACACTCAAAATTAAAAAAAAAACAAACGCATTTTACAACTAGAAATGTATTCAAATTTTCACGTAGCAACATGATTCTGCTAAACATGCGCAAACAATGTTTACGTAATATTAAGATGGGGAAACGGAGCACATTTTTGTTTTCTCAGAAAAAGGTTCTGACGTCGCACACAGATTTCTGTTCATTACAACCTCATTTGAAACCATCTCATTATTAGAACTCTTCCAGCTGCACTCAGCAGGCACACACTTTTTGATGCCTCTGCACAGGAAGAGTTTACTGCACGTGGGAGATGTAAGATCCACCCACAAACTCCGAAGTGCATTAATTAACTGGTGATGGGGTTGGGGTACAGACGCAGTGGCAAAAACGATAGCACAAAATCAATTTACAAGGCTTCAACTCCCCGACAGCAGTGGCAAATGTATTCTTGGTGTGTTAATCATCTCACGTTCGCCTCATTGTTTTTCCTGTTCCAAGAATTTCAGGGACATCCTATTTGGAAAGCCTGCTTCCTGGGCCTCTGCCACTGCAGGTCCTTGAAAGCCAACTTCTAAACAAGAGACAAAGATCCCCCGAATGTCTCCATCAAGTCAGGTCAGTTTTTGACAGCACACGTGAGACCAGACAGTAAGTCAGCATTTCCCGTTCCTCCTCCAACGATTACACTGCAGCCGAGACCGTAGATCGCTGGCCTACAACTACACCCTGGGGCTCTCTGACTACATGGAAGCCACTCTTTGAGGAAACAGTTTTCCAGTACAACCCGCTCTCACACTCATCTAGGTGTGCTGTAACCCCACAGTCCATCCCGCTTCTCAGAGGAATGCTTTGAGCACTTCTGACGTTCACAGGGGAGGAATCAGCGGAACGGTGCTCACCGGGGAGAGGTGTCTTACCCCTGGGCCTGCCCACTGGAACACTGGGTGGGCAGCGTGTGCCCACGGCGGCTGATGGCCAGCCCTGTGAGGTCTCCCTCGGTGCTTACTGAGGTGAGACACAAGGGATCGGAGACAAACCACGAAAATGAAGAGAGGAGGAAGATGAGGGAGAACAAGGTGATGATTGCCGATGTCTGTGTGGAACATGTCTTGAGAACTCACAAAACCATCCTGCTTCAAGTTTAGGAAAGATGAGTGAGGCTTTGAGCTTGTGAGACAGGGGCCTGAACCCGATTCACCGAAACGCGTTCCTTCCTAGAGCATCTGGTGCCTGGTTACATAAGGGATATTATTTTGAAAGAACACCAGTGAGTCTAAAATGTGTGTATAAAGGGGGACGGGGTTAAGAGGCCAATAAACATTTTTACGTCTTCCACTTTGGCCTTTATTTTTGTAACTGAGTCCCAGTCTAATTGTATTCTCAAGACCATCTTCTAAACCTTACCTTTGCTTCCAAATTACATTAATTTCTGAGATGCTGCCTCCTTAAGCTATCTTGACTTTCCTTTATTAGTGTGTGTGTGTGTGTGTGTGTAGATGTACACACAATTTGTATTACGCCTTTCTTCCTCATCATACAGTACCTGTTTGGAAAGGGGAAAGTGCCCTATACAAAATTCTACAGTGTGATGCACCCCCCCAAATGGCGCTGGCTCCTGACATCCACGCAGACTGCACCTTCTAATATTGCTTCCCAAGAATCTTTGCATTCTATTTGCAAAGCAAGGCTCTGAAACCTTTTCTGGCTTTGTTTCCCCACCTTCCACTACCTTTGCTAGACTTAGGCTCACATGCCCTGAAATTATGAGTGGTGAAACGGACTTCCAGAAGCTTCTAAAGGCCACCCTCTCCATGACAAAAAGACTATCCGGGAAGCACCTCAGGCAGGAGTCTCCTCTTTTTTCTAGTTTGAGGACTCTGATACCTGACAGGAAAGCAGAACTTCCAGACAGACATCAACCGGGCCTAAGTATCTTTTTCAGATGAGATGTTTCCTCAGGCAACCTTTAGAACACCCATTAAAGCTCCAACTTCTTAAGACGAAACCAGACACTTGTGCCCACATGTCAGGAGAGGCCTGCATGGTGCCCCCCGAGGAGACGCATCGGAGGCCGCCCCGCATCCCGCTGGCTGGTTGCGGGGATGTGACTCACCACTTCACGGGTTTCATTAGCCACTGAGCACTTCCCATTCAGTCAACGCTTAATGGCTGCCTTCATTATTTCTCCCTTCCTAACAGAAAAGTAACCGATTGAGGCTAAAAACTCGCTACAGGAAAGGATCACAGTGACGAGAGACTAGGATTTTCACAGCAGGACGGTGACGGGCTCCTCATGAAGACAGAAGGCATGTTATCAGCATAAACTGGTGAGACTAACACTACCCACGGAAGGTTACTGAGTTCAATAAAAACAACATCTTTATACCATGTGCCACGGGACTGAGAAGTTTTTCACATCTAAGTTGCTACAGTAAGAAGTGTGATATGAATTGCTGTCACACACGACCTCCCAGATACTTCTCTGGCTTGTTTGTGTACGACACCAGTAAAAATGTGAAGCTGGCATGTTGGCTGCCATTGCCCAGAGACGTAATGCACTCAGCGAATGGCTGGAGGGATAGAAAACACCTGGATTTTCACAGCCACGTGATGCTCCGTAGAAGCCGGCAACTGGCGAGAATATGAGCATTTCTGTAACGTGGCTGCCTTCAGCCAGACTATCCTACCCCTTTTATGCCACTCAGACAGAAAGGCAAACCCAACCCTTTTCAGCAGGGCGGGATATAGCCAAAGTGCGCCCTGAGAGACACTTTTCTGCCTCATACCACGTCTTGCACACTCACGCAGTTCAGGTTGACTGAGCGCTAAGAATTCAAATATAAAAATGTATTTGAAAATACCTAAACAATAAAAACCTGGGGCCTTACTTCAAAGCCTCTAAAACACAGCATCCTCTCAAGGAGGAGGCATCCTCAGTGTAGAGCTATGCCTCTTCTATCACCCCTGCCTCCAGGTAATAGCTTAGACGCACAGCTGTACAGTAAACACCAGACACGGGCACCAACGGGAAGCTTTCTGGAGCTCCCGTCACTTCTCAAGTGGCAACGAGAAAAGCAAGGCAGGGACAGGAATAAGGAGAGGGCAACATTCAGACCCTGTGGAGCTATCTTCAAGCCAAAATGAAAACACTATCAAGGCTGTTTGCTGGGTTAACTGAAGCTAATTGATGAGCTCACGGGCTTTAGCTAGTCTGCATTGCTGGGATTTTACATAGGTGCAGTTACTTATAATAAGAAGGTCAGAAACCAGCGGAAGTACCTCTCAACAACACTAATGAGGTCTCCATCAGCAGTGAACTATTCGCAGGCTGGAAGGCAGCAGTGAGGGCAAGATGTGGTATCTGCCACCCTGAGAAGGCCTTTCACAACGTCTCCATCTTCCCACGGCCAGACTCTGTTCTATGTGTGCAAGGCAACAGTGGGGCACCTGAGAGGATGCAGGCGGAGAGCAGCGGGCTCTGGAGGACCCTGGAGAGGCAAAGGCCCACCCAGCCGGCCCAGTGATTTTGAGGATCTGAGCTGGGTACACCACTCTTCTTTGGACTCACTTGGCAATAATTAATGGGCACAGTCTTCCAACGGTTGAATTCCTAAAGCCACAGAATTTTAGTTTAGTCAGCATAGCCTTCTACAACACCCCTGGCCAAGTTCGGCACATCCCTCCTCTCTGGTTGCCACTCCACCGCTGGCCGGATTCCTGTACACGCGTCCCCACAGAGGCTTTGTCCGGGCACACGTCTCTGCTTTGTTCATCTCTCCAGCACTCTACTCGGTGCCCAGGATCAGGAGGGGCACAGCAATCACTGAATGGATATACTAATTAGTTGTGTGGTGAGAAAATGGAAGACTTCTGGTCAACCAGGGCAGATGGATCAAGGGCGTTTGTTTCCTTCACTATCCAAAGTCCCAGTAAAGTAGAAATAAAGGAATAAACCCCGAGGGATAGAAGAAGCGGGGGAGATCAGCAAGTAAGTGATTTCGACCAGCGCTTTGAAAGATGGAAAACTCAAGAGGGAAGGTGACCTAGCAGTGGTCCCCAAACTTTTTGGCACCAGGGACCCGTTTCACGGACAATTTTTCCACAGACCTGGAGGATGGGAGGTGGTTTCAGGATTATTCAAGGGCACTACATTCAAGCTCACTGCCTGCTGTGCGGCCCAAATCCTAACAGGCCCGGACCGGTACTGGTCCCCCCCTTGGAAAGTTGGGGACCCCTGAAGAGTAGAGGAAGCTACAACCTCAAGGGCCTGCAACAGGGGAGACCCCTGATAAAGGGGTGAACCCACTGCGGAAGCCTGGGGAGGCTCTGGACGTGGAGGCGCCATGCACGGTAAAAGGCAAGGAAGGGAAGGGTCAGGGCTGGAAACAGAAGGATTGTTGGAAGGGCTGATTAACTATCCTGAGACACCGAACCAGAAGACCGAGCACAGTGGAGGTGAACGGGGAGAATGGGGCACAGCTCGTTTTATGGCTCCTCACAGGTGTGGGTTTTTTTTTTTTTTTTTGCTGTTTTTGTTTTTAAACAAACTGAAAGCAAGATCTTTCACCAGCTAAAAGACTGCCGCTCACTTTATTGCGATACTCCTTTCATTGCGGTGGTCTGGAACAGAACCCACGCCACTCCCGGGGTCTGCCTGTGCAGTGCGGGAAATGGTGGGGACTGGAGTTGGAAATGTGCCTGCCGCACGGTTCCCAAGAACGCTGGCAGCCAGTCGGGAAGATTCCTCTCTGATTAAGTTAAGTGGGCTCCGAGAAGAGACTTCCAGATGTGGACATCTGGCTATTCCCTAATTAAATGATCTCCTTACGGTTAAGTCCATGGTCAAGAAGCCCCATCGGTGCCTCCAGCCAGAGCCTCTCAGCTTTTTATGGCCTCAGTCTTAAATACGAGCCAAGAACAGTCAAAGAAGGATCATTAAATACTTGAGGGAAAGTCGTGAACGAGGATGGGAGACACTAACACCAGCAGACGGTGGGGGAGGAAGACAGGGAGGCAGGAGCGAAGAAGTGGACAGACTGATGCCGGGGAAGGCAGCTGCCACACCTGCCGACGAGGACCCACTTCACTGCAGGGCTGGGACCAGAAGCCCCTCGCCCCTCTGGGCCAGCATTCCGACCATTAAAAAGTCTGCTGGTCTTCCAAAGTCAGCTCAGTGCCACCACCCAGTTGTAACGCTGCACTCCGTCTTTACAGCTCTCTGAAAAGCCCGAAGCAGTTCTGTTGCAACTTTCACTCCATTTTTAGGACTGAATTTGATGAACCAACAATTTACAAAGACCAACTTTTAATTCATGGCTAGTTTACTTCAGCTGCTAAAATAAGTATTTCTTGTTGGCAACAGCCTTTTCAAAAAAAAATCCTACAATTGCACATAACCAGCCTTTGAATGGATCAACTTTTCCTTAGTTTATAGACACGTCATTTGAAACTTTTCCCAAGCCATAATTTCCATTACAGGGCAGTCAGTGCAAATTACAGTGAGATTCCTGCCTTCCCAAATTCAATGTGAAATCCAGATGCAGTTAAGTGTTGCTGTAAACTTTACGAGTTAAATATCTAAAAGTTGGGGACACTGTGCAGCACAATAACACCATCTATTTAAAAAAGCATTTATGTTCACATTTGTAGCCCGAGTTTTCCTCCACAAGTGAATAAACATTCTTCATCCAGGAACCTTTCAACAACACGCTAACAGGCTGGTTTATAAACAAACACGGCGTTTTGCAGGCTTCCCCGTATCTGGCATAGCCAGAGGTTTAAAGTTATCAGAAATAGACAGTTCTGACTAGGGTGCTTGCAGATTTTTTACCAACCCATTAAACCCCTAGGGTCACTGATGAGTGCTTGAGAGTGGCAGCTATTTCTCCCTAAGTATAAGATGCTCAGCCCTACGTCTACGACTCTATCAGTCCATCCTCCTCTTCAGTGGTGTAATTCATCCACCCAAGCTCGCTCTCGCCTTGTTACCTGTGACAAGGAAGCCTGCCAGAGACCCTCATGGCTGCCAGGTATGCTTATGAAGTGCACAACCTGGACATCTGTGTACAGCAGCCTTGGAGACTGGGGCGCAGGGATTACATAACAAACTCAGACAGGAGCAAGGCCAAAAGTTGGCCCCATTCAACCCTCCATTCTTGTCTGCCGGCGCACACAACTTTACGTGTCTGCTTCCCCAGAAATGAGCCTGGTGATGGATCCACGCAGCATGTAATACTGCGCTGGCCAAAAGTTTTAGTGTTTTGCGTAGGACAGCTCTAGTAGTGCTTAGTTGCCCTTAAACTTCATTTGAAACAATTTTGTTAGATTGTATTGTGGCAGCTATATCAGCGTGCATTAAATAAATTATCAAAATTGGTGAATTGTGTCGCCACTTTAATATTGAAGATAGAACAAAATAAGGGACATCTGAGGTGTACTGATTTATCATTTCAAGAAAGGTAAAAATGTAACTGAAACGCAAAACAGATGTGCAGTGTATGAAGACGGTGCTGTGACTGATTGAACACATCAAGTGTTTTGCAAAGTTTCTTGGTACTATCAATATTTGGCTAAAGAATTCTTTGCTGTGGGCTGTCTCATGCATTGGAAGATGTTTAGCAGCGCTCCTGGCCTCTACCCGCTAAACGTCAATAGCGGGAGATAGCACACATACTCAAAATACACAAGTCAATCAAGTTATTGGTGAAAATGAAAATGTGTCTTATTTTACAGAAAAAACTAAGCGGAATTTTTGGACAACCCAATACAAAAGACCGTAAGGAGCTTCTACGTCACTTGCACCTGTCGCAAGGCCCTATAAGCAAGTATCTGGAGGAGAAGAAAGCTGTTGGGTGATGCTGGGGGACCAAAGGAGAAGAGGGGGAAATGAGGCTCTTCCAGGCTGGAGGGAAATACCTGTTCACAGAAAGAGACCTTTCACTCCTGCCTAAGATTGTTTGCTCGAGGAAATCCCACCCATCCTCTAAGACACTGGCCTACTTGTACCACCACCACCATCGTTTGTGCCACATACATTTGCAAATCTGGCTCCACACCCCACCAAAATGGGAGCTGCTTCAAGGACCAGACCTTAGACGCCACAAATCCCCAGCCCGGGGCTCACTGTGATGCAGGTCGAATAAATGAATGCCCTGGACTTGCAGTAACACGAGACACACAAAGATAAGCCTCCAGCTCAGGCAGTTCAACTAGGAGAGTCAGACAGGAGAGGAAAATAGACCCAACGTGTAAATGGCTGTACCAATATCTGTATTTACATGAGAAATAGATCTCATTAAGTGCAGATGTTCAGAAGGCTACAGAATGATGCAAATTTCAGAAAAATGGGGAGGGGCAAACAGGTCTAATTTCAGAAGGCTTTATGGATGAACGGGGACTGAGCTGGGTTTTAAAGAAAGGGAGTGAGGCATAGGGAGTCACTCATAGGGGCGATTAGGGAATCTAAAGATGGCATTAAATTTGAGGCAGAAAGCACATGGGAGAAGTCTGGGGGCCCTAAATCAGTGGTTCTGAGCCATGGCAGTCCCCCCGCCACCTCCTGTCCCCACAGATGTTTGGCAACGTCTGGGGAAATCTTGGGGGAGGATCCTACTGGCATCTAGACCTAGTGGGTAGAAGCCAGGAATACTGCTAAACATCCTACCCCCCTCCACACACAGGATAGCCCCCAACCCTGCCTCACCCCCGACAAAGAACTACCTGGCCTAGAAGCGTCAATGTCGTCAACATCGAGAAACCCTGCTTTAGAGCTCCATGACTATCATGAGAAATAGAGCTATTGTTCCTCAATGCTTCCAGACGACAGTTCCTGTTATTTTCTGTGGTCATGGTCTTTTCGGTGCCCGGTTAGGAAGCTACAAAAGAAGGATGATAGAAGAGGTTGCTTGAACTCAGATGAAGGTTCAGGCTTTTTTAATGAAGACAAGGAAACTGAATTTTAAAAGAGACGCACTGAATTCTTGCCATGTGCTAGCTGCTCAAGGGAAATTCTAAGTCAGCAGATTCACAACTGAGCAAGAAAGACAACCCACTTCACAGGCAACAACAATCCAAGACAGACCGGATGTATGCCAACACGGAGAAACATAGTAGCGGCTGCGGAAAGCAAACTCGATTCTGTGGATTGGAAAGACTTCGTGAAGGACCCACGGACAAAGACAACGCGGGGTGGGGAGACTGAATTGGGAGGGGATGTGGGCAGGGGAGAGCAGTGGGGGAAATGGGAACAACTGTAACTGGGCATTAAAAATTTTGAAAAAAGAAAACTTAAAAATTTTCACACAAGCCTTAACCTAGATCTGCAGACAGAAAAGGTGAGAAAATGGTGCATCAGAATAGAAAACGGTTTGAAGAGATGAGCAGGGACTGGCAGGAAGTCCAGAGTGAGGCTGGCAGGTCAGATTGGGCCCGTGTTCTGGAAGGTTAGAAACGCTAACTGTTCAGAGTTAATTTCGTACACAATGGAGAGCCACTGGAGGCATACACTGGCATGGCCCATGTTTTAGACAAATAAGTGGCGGCGGTGGCGTGGAGAATGGTGGGAAAACTGGAATACAGAAACGTAAGGTTCGGTGAAAGGAGGGGAAATACAAGAACTTCTGATGTTACAGATCTGACTGCCTTGTTACCAAAAGGAAGGACGAGAAAGCGAAAGGGTCTGACAGATAGGAGAAGGGGGTCTGCTTCTGATGTGTGGTGAGACACTCTGCAGAGCCCAGAGGTCTGGGGCTCCAAGAAAGGAGAGATAAAGGCCTCAGGCTGCAGAGAGGAGCTGCAGTGCTGGGAACCCCATGCTAATGCCACGCTCTCCAGCAGGCACTTTGAAACCAGAGCGCGTCCCTCTAAACAAAACAATGATACATAGCAAAAGCCCCGCTACTCTGAAAACTTGGTTAGCATATAACTCAGCCAATTCATCAGTGAGCATTGACTGAGGACAGGCTAGGTCTAGCAGAATTCTTACAGAGGTAAAGAAAAGCCAGAGGTTGTACTCCATTTGAAACCAGGTAACTGGGAAATTTCACAAGGGAGTTGAATATAAAAGATGGGGAGGGGGTCGGGGAGAGTCACCACCAACCCTGAGTCCAGTATCTTGGAGGATCTGGTGCCTCAGGCTCTAAGGCTCGGTGTTGCACTAATTCTCACTGCAGAAGCTGCTCCCACTTCTTGGTGTTGGTTAGGATTGTAATGCAGCTCCACACAAATCAAACGGCCTCAGTTTAATGCCAGCCATATAGCCTGTTTCAGTATTAGGGTGTTTTTTTCATCTGTAAAATGTTGATAAGGATAGTACTTTAGCCCTAAGGTTGAAATGAGGATTAACTAAGCAATGTGTTAGGTGCAGCTCATAAAATGTTTTGAAATTAAACTCTGCACTGTTGTAGATTATCTCCATTTTATAGTCAGTGACATAATGACGCCCAGAAAATCATCATTCACTTAGTGTGGCAGAATGCTGGCCGCCATCAACTACAGGCATACGTGGGGCACACTGGGGGTTTGGTGCCAGATCTCAATAACGCAAATACAGCAATAACGTAGGTCACAGATTTTTTTTGGGGGGGAGTGGTTTCCTGTTACATATAACAGTTATATTTATACTACACTGCAGACTATTAAGTGTGCAATAGCATTATTTCTAAAAAGTAATATATGTACCTTTATTCCCTAACATGAAGGTATTTTTACAAAGTCAATATTGTAATAACTATGTCTGGTGTCAGGCAGGTACTCATTGGGGTGATCACTTTGTAAGTTATAAAAATGTTTAATCACTATGTTGACACCTGAAACAAATCTTGCATGGAAACTATAGTTGAAAAACAAATTTAAAAAATACTATATTGCTAAAAAAATGCTAACCATCATTGTAGTCTTTTTGCCGGTGGAGGGTCTTACCCTTCACTTTGTTAAAAAAAACACCACACACACATTATCTGGGAAGCACAATCAAATGAGGCGTGCCTGTAGTCATTTTCCCCTCTGCCTCCACAAGGCTTAGGAACATGGTTGTCTTATATAAAGAGTACATTCCCCAGAATTCCTTGAGCCAAGTGTAGCCACGTGACAAAGTCCTGGCCAATAGGATATAA
This sequence comes from Trachops cirrhosus, assembly GCA_028533065.1. NCBI lineage: Eukaryota > Metazoa > Chordata > Mammalia > Chiroptera > Phyllostomidae > Trachops > Trachops cirrhosus. The sequence continues at coordinate 10,362,655 of CM052549.1, read as the reverse complement.
TGCATCTGAGAAGCCCCCTTAAAAAGTCATGCACCTCTCTTCGTGGTATTTTTCTCTTACTGACTGAAAGGATGACTGGATTTCCTGCATCTACTCTGGATATGAGATAATCTTGGCAACGGAAGTACTACATGGTAAAGCAACACCACAGATCCAGAAGTCTGGATCCCCAATTCTGTGAAGCCCTATACCCCTCCTAGCCTGAGCTACACTTCTTGAAAATGAAAAGATGTAAACTCTTCTACAAAAAGAGCCATTGCTATTTGCAGTGTTTACAGTTATGTGTAGCCAAATCAAAACTTAACCAAAGCACAGAACCACCAGGATGCTGGTTTATTTAGTTGGACCTGAGATATAATTTTTATGTCTTGCCTTGTTTTTCTGGATTAAAAAAACAAGAATTTATCATGCTAAGCTTTTGGAAAGAAAATCAGCCCGCAGCACCTGTGGCTCGTTTTTTAAATCCTCACCTGAGGATTTTTTTTTCCCCATGTTTTTAGAGAGGGGTCGGGGGAGAAAGGGAGCCAAAAAAGGAGAAACATCGGTGTTAAAGAGAAACATCAATTGGTTGTCTTCTTGTACAAGCCCCAACTGGGATCAAACTCACAACCTGAGCGTGTGCCCTGATCAAGAATCAAACTTGTGACATTTCTGTCTACTGGAAGACGCTCCAACCAACTGAGCCACACTGGCCAGGGCTCTGTGGCTCACTCTTACACTGGGATAAAGAATTAGAGAAGGAAATTATCGTGTCAAATTATGGCTTCTTTGGTGGCTTTAGGAATTTCTCCAGAATTGGTTATTAGTGGGCAATAATGAAGCAAATTGCACATGCATATTACTTCTGAGTTATGAACAATGCAACCAGCAGTAACCTTTGAAGCTGTCAGGGTCTTTTCAGGCAAGCAATTAAAGTGAAAAATGAGAGTGTGCACAACTTCCATCACCCAATACTACATGTAATAACACCACCTACAAACACTGACATAAGAGTGGGACTCAGTCTGAATATTTATTAATGCATATCTGTTCCCATTTGTTCCTTTTTTCTCGGTAACCCATCCCGCCCCACCTGCCAACAATTCTTTTCTTTAAAGGGCAGTTCTGACACCGTGCATTGCATTCACCTGAAATCTACATACACTGTGCCATCTCTCCCATCTGCACCTAAAAAGATTTCCATCTCGTTCTCTCCCTTGAGCAAAATACAAATTTAGCACAAGCTTGGATTCTAAAGGAGAAAAAGTTGATAAGTAAGCCCTAATTGGGGAAGTGAAATCAAGATTAAAATAATCAACAATAGACAGCCCAATATACGTGTCAACTATTGAGTGCTACACACTGAAGCTGCAGCCCCCTGACCCCCCAAAAAGGTCCCGGCTCTCAAGTAAACCAGACTCACAGGGGTGTCTAACCAGTAGCCCAGGATGGCTATGCAGCCTGACACAAAATTGTATATTTACTTAAAACACAGATTTTTTTGTGTGATTACGAGTCCAGATGTATTTAATGTGTGTTCCAAGACGATTCTTCCAGCATGGCTCAGAGATGCCAAAGGTTGGACAGCCCTGCAAGAGGATTTGACTTATACTGATATGTGAAAAATGATCCAGTGTAAAAAATATCTGCTCTTCTGTTAAAGTGTAGGACTCACTCCCTGCCTATGTTTTGTGATTTAAGCACCTGGAAGGACTCGAGAGAAGTGGCAGGGACAGACACAGAGTGGGGTCAGCTGGAACAGGGCTTTCCAAGCTGAGAAGAAACCCCTGTGCTGAGTCCCAGAACCTGATGTCTGTAGGTTCTATGAGCAAGTTTTATTTCATTTGGTTTCAGCCTTTACTATACACCACCAAGTACCTAGAGTCCCATGGTTTTCAATCAGAAGTGCCTGTTAGTAGCACCTGGATAGCTTCAAAAAATTCTGATGCCCTGGACCCATCTCCAAAGACTCTAATATGTAACCTTAGCTGACAATCACTAACAGACTTGGACAAGGCTTAGAAACCACAAAAGGAACAGAAAACTGCTTGGGAAAGTCATTAAACCAAACAGCTTGCCTTTTTCTCCAAACTCAGCAGCCAGTTTTAAGACTGGAAACGAATTATTCAAAGCAACTTAAAGGCTTTATAAATAAGTCCCACATCTGATGAAACCTTTTAAATTCAGACTACTTCAGGTTTGGCCCCACCTCCTGCCTTTTACTTTTTATACAGAAAGTGTTATGCGTAACACTTGTAATTATGTAGAGAGGTATGTAATTATGTAGAGAGGTTAGAGGTTCGTGTATTTTTAAAACCAACTCACAAACCACCAAACACCAACAATCCTTGAACTGTGAGCTCTTCTCATCTATTCATAAGGGCGTCCTGATAAGATCTCTGACTAGGAATCTTTTTTAAAAAAATATTTGCTTATTGGTTTTCTTTCTTTACAGTGTGTTCCTAAAATTAATAATTCTGCATCACTTCAAGTATTCTGTGGTTCAGAATTTTCTGTAATTCAGATTGGCTGGAACCAGTGTGGTTTTCCTGTGCTGTTATTATTCACCTCAGTTACAAATCAAATCATAACCAGGCATATTAGTTTTTGCATTTTGGAAGCAAGTCAAGGGTTTGGCAAAAGGAAATCACCCATATTACTTCTCATCTCCCAGGGAAGCTGAATCATTGCTTTAAAATAAAAAAAGGCGGCGGCACGGAGAAATAGCTAAACATCTGGACACAGAGTGACCTGACTATTCTAAAATGAGTCATCAAACCTGAGCACGCACACTGGTTACAGCTTAACTCGGGTTAAGGTCGGGTCTGCAGAGCGCTGCCTGCCCACTCTGGGATGGCTCACACCGCCTCCACGCCCACAAAGGAGCCAGGAACACGATGTGCAGGCTCATGCACCACAGAGGTTGTGCAGTGGTTGGGGATTCGTTCCTCCCCATCCTGTGTGGGTTATGCCTTCATGTTCCGTGCTAACAAGCAGGGGCGCATGCTGGGCTGCAGCTCAGACCTGTCTCACGGATGGTGTGACTCTGGGTGCCGGGGAAGGCCCAGGCACCAGGCAGATGGCTCCTGGCACTCTTGGCTTTTTTGGAAGGGCTTCTGGGAAGCTCTCTGGACTTTGTTGCCCAACCCCCTTTTTAAAGTAAGGCTGTAATTTCTGTAGACGGGCAGTATAATATGGCAGTTATGGTCATCATCTGCTACTTGCTGTGTGACTTGAGCACGATTCTGAGCCCACGTCTCAGTTTTCTGATAAGAGTGATTCATAGCTCCTTATACATTCAGGTTTATCATGAGGATTAAGAGAGATAAGCCATACACAGCACAGAACACAGTGGCAGATACAAGGTAAATACTTAGTAAATTGTAGCTACTATTATTATATCAAGGGGTCAGGCCTGAAAGCACTTAGTGTTTACACTGTGGGACCACATTTGTGGTCAATTGCTCTTAAGTAGCACTAACAACTCATAATAACGATTTCATTGCATTACTGAGTGCCTAGTGTGAGTCAGTGCGGAATCAGCTGCTCTCTACGTGCATGTGTGAGATTCTTGGGAAAACCCTTTGGGGAAGACAGCGACCCCCTCAACCCCGTGCCTTTCTTAAAGGGAAATGCAAGGCTCAGAAAAGCCCCAGATCACATGCCTAGGAGATAAGGCCTCAGATCCAGGCCTGACTCCCGAGTGTGTGCTATCTGACTCTGACCACGGCCAAGCCCTACTACTCGGTATTCAACACCAATGTTCAACTAATTGCCAACTGGGTGTTTTTTTTTTTTTTTGAAAATAGTGTTTCGTGGATAGAAGCACTGCAATGTTTTGGAAGCACAGATACACTGATGGAAACCAGAGCCCCCGACACAGGCTCAAACAAGTTCCTCTGCCTGCATCTCTTATTTCTCCCCTGGGTGAGAGGTTTGAAGGAACACCAGCTTTGGAACCAGAAAATGCTCACTCTAGTCCCGGTTCTAACTAACTTACAGCTTTTAGCAAGTCTGTTTCCTTCCTGTGAAATGGGGACAAAGGTAGTGCACACCCCACTTCAACAAGCTTGAAGGGAGAATCACATTCTAATCGAACTCTTCCAGTGTAAACGCTAAGGCCCAGCTCCAGCTGCAAACCGAAGGTGACCTTGGAGTTATTCTCTCTCCAACAGGAATAACCCAGCACGGCCATGCGCTTGTTAGTCGCTCTGGCGAACACTGTTGGGAAGAGAAGGCTTAAACTACACTCAAATGGAGACCTGAGTTACTTGTGTGAAGCACTCACATTTCACTTTCCTTTGCCATCCCTGGAGTATATGCACCTGCACTACTGTTCTCCTGGATGAGTCAAGGCCTTCCATCAGAAAGCTTTCCAATTGCTCTTCCAAAGCCACGTGTTTTCAGTGGAGACAAAAACATGTTGGCTAGCTTCAGCCGAGTTTAAACCATTCCGACTGGAAACAGCATGATCAGTTAACTCGCTTTATAAAGGAAAGCCTATCAATATTTGAAACCAGACACATTTAAATGAAATGATCACACATTCAAACCAAACGCAAAATTCTCTATAATGCTTAAGTGAAATAGACATTATCAAAGTAATCATAAGACGTGGGATTCCTCAGAGGTGCCGGAGACTTTGGGGATTTGGTAAACGTTACTATCAGCTGAGCTTCGGCAAAGGCCGAGACTGATGGATTTTTCTCAGCTTCCTTGAGATGAAGTTTAATACTCTAGACAAGGACTCAGTATCAAAGATATTAAATAGATAACATACTTTTAAAAAACATTTTAAGCTGCTGCATGTCTATGGCCATGCTGCCCATCACTCTGTCCTCCCTTCGGGTCCATGGTCCAGCTCAGGGTTTTCTCAATTGCACCCCACACTATGATACATATTTTAAGTTGTAGCCAGTTCACCTCCCCCAGAGAAATGAACAGAAGTTTCACAAAACATTAACTCAGCTCCTCTATCTGTATATGCAATACACCCTGATATTTCATTTAAATTCATTTAAATGGGACAACCATTAAAGTGATTTTATGACCCAGTGGAGAGTCCCAAGTGGTTTTTTTTTAAATGTGAATCTTGCTAAATTACAAGTCAATATCATGCATTAAGCTCCTGGCCCTCCCCCACCCACCACGTTTGCTCTCACTCTGCTGCTCACTTCCTCCTGTCCTCTGCGTACACCTTGTTCACACTGTCTTTTCTGATTATCCTGGGGCTTCTCCAGGCCAACCACCTGCCCTTCTTTGCCTTCTTCTGTGCCCTGACCTGGTTTACCCATACTCTCTGGCCTCTGGTTGGGTTCAGCCAATGACAGGCACGAGTAGAAAATTAGAGAGTGAGAGAAGAAAATGGTCCACCTTTGACTCCCCACTCCCTCTCCGCCAGGTGTGACTTGGGCAGGCGCTGCAATCCCCCACACCTGGGGCCACAGCTCCTGTAGGGTCACCTCTCCAGGTGTTGCTAACAGCATCACCTCCCTTGCCCTTCCCGCTGTTGCTAGGTCCTGGGCACCCTTCTCTATCACTGAATCTGGCCACACCCTTACTGATTCACTCCCCAAAATCCACTACAAAGGGCACCTCCCCTCCAAAGCATTCAGGGAACCCACTTGCTAGAATTAGCCTTAGAACACACATCTATTAAAAGGATGAATTACACTTTAAAGTGGTTACGTTCCCAACGGCTAGTTTCTCCAAGGCCAGCACCCTGTCTCTCTTCTGTCCCCAGCACTTAGCACAGCGGCTAGCAATGAACTGGTTACTGAAAGGATAATCAAGTGAAAAAATAGGATTCTTAATTAAGTGACTTCACAATTACATGCCAGGAGGTGGGATTTTCTAACACTTGTCTGTAGAACTCTCTAAACTCCCATTCCGGGGGGACGTAGTCTGCTTTCTCCCTGTGACTGACTTCTGGAGGCAGCTCAAGCCAACTGCTGCTTGCCGCGTGCTGATCCCTCTACCTCCAGCCGTAACTCGCTCCCCACCATCCCACATCACCTGGCAGGGTGTTTTCTGCTAATTAGGTTTTACTTGAAAGATGTAATTATTGCTGCAACCCAAGGAAATAATCAGTGGCCAATTTTAGTGGACAAAATATTCGTTAATCAACAGACAAGAGACCAGAATTTAAGAAAAGTTCTTAAAGAGAAAAAAAAGGCAGATTTTTCCTTTCCTCTAAATATAGTTTATCTATTCAATTACAGCCTCTTCAAAGTTTACACTTCAGATTTAGTCCGCTGACTCCTAGTGAAGTCAGTATAAACTTCTGGGTTCTAAAATGCATGGCCCAACAGAATTTATTCCTTTCATTGCATGAAAAGGTGTGATAAAGACGAGACGGCATTCATCTTATACCTGGTCTCTTTAAAAATGCTTACTCACACGAGGATTTCTAAACTCAACAAGCATCAGCTTGTTTTCTTACAGTGAAACGGGGGGAGAAGGCAGCAGACAGAGCACTAATCGGTGAGGTCAACACCCACATCGCCTGTGCCCCATGTAAGCACTCAGCTCTTTAAACCCGAGGGTCAGAGGACATTTTAAGTTCTTCTAACACCTTGCTTCTGATTACCAGGGAAATACTTGCCAATAAAAAACCACCATGATCCAGAGATCAGCACAAACGCCTACACTTTCCAGTGAAAAATATTTCAAGCCCAAGGAGCGTTGTCCCTCATAGAAAATGCTAAACCCCAAAGCCTTCTCCTCGATGCTTTTTTGTAACATTTATGTCCTCGGGTTTCCGTCAATGGTGTGGTCACTAGACGTGTCTCCCCCCCACACCGTGAGAGGCTCATGGGACAAGGGGAGACGGGTCACAGAAGGCAGCACAATAACTGACAGTTGAGTTTAATTTTTAACCTAAAAAACATGTCCATGTTTTCATTTAATTTTGAATGCTAACAACCGTATTCTAGCCTCCCCATGCTCATAAAGCTTTTCAGAAGGAAAAAAGTTTTAAATAATGTTCACCATACACATCTTAATAGTCTGGATACTAAAGCATTTTTCATTCAGAGTAATGATCTCCAGGAGTAAAAATAATATAATTATAACTACTTTGGTCAGCTAAATCACAACCAGAAATGCACTGGTACGTATTTCATTTGGCGTGTCAAAAAGTCTTCATTGCGGACCTTCAGCGGAGCACTAAATTTTGATCTGTCATTGGAAACAGGTCGCTTCTATTCCTGGCTGACGGCGTGGCGACCGGGGACGGCAACGGGCACTACTATTTCACATCACATCTCCCTGCCTGAGCTTCTCCGACTCAGAAGTGGGGAGACTCATGAATAAAGAATCATTTATGATACAAACGTCCTGTTTACTTAAAAAATTCTTTTAAAGCATAGAAAAATCAAGAAGTGTCAGGAAGGAAAACTGATAGGACAGCCACTGAGGGCCAGGGAAGGGTGCAGTTCTACTCCTGAGCTGCTTTCTCTCAGCACCAGGAGGGAAGCAGGAGCCTGGGTGTCCAGGCAGCACGGAAGGCGTCCTCCGTGAAAGGGCAGGGGATCAAAGGGCATGCCATCGCTTTGGGGCTGTCCTCTTCCACGGAGGTACAAAGTTCACGGGGAGGGTGAATTATGCGCATGGAAGAAGGCAACGTCTCCTGAGATTCTCCTCCAAGACTTGCTTTTAAGCTACATGAAGCTCCCTATTTAAGCCTTTATCTTCCTTTTAGTTCTCCTTTCAACAAAATTTTGAGAAAGCCTTTGCAGATACTTTCCCTCCTTTACCCCCCAACCCAAGCCTGGGTAACACGTTATCCCATCCGCTCCCACCGCACCCTCTGGCTACCCCCATCTCCACGCTTAACACGTCGCTTGACGCTGCCAGACTGGCGTTCCCTCCCAGCATGCCCGCGTTTCTCACCTGGGAGCTTATAAGGTGGCCTTCACGTGGGTGCTCCCCGGTGAGTCAGATTTAACTGACCTGAGATGAACCACCAACTAAGTGAAGGGAGGGGCCTGGGGTTTTCAAAGCTCCTCAGGTGGCTCTACTACGCAGCCAGGGCCGAGTCCTGCCCCACGAGGCCTGGCACGGGCTGGTTCACCGGGGATTCCCCACCCCTCCTCCGCCCTGGCTCCCAGCACAGTGCCAGCTCAGCAGCAGCCCTGGGACGGGGTCCGAGACTCTGCCATTCTAACAGGTTCTCAGGGCATGCACATGTTGCTGCTCTCAGGACTACACTGCAGAACCACCACACCGAAAACCACCAGAACAGCCTAGTGATCGTAGGTCCCGTGGCACGTGGAGGCACGTGGAAACACGCGGCAGCCTGGGCTCCAGGCGCCTCTGCGCACCAGGCGAAGGGCGTAACCCTGTGAGGGACGGCGCAGGTCTTTACTCCGGGCCGCAGACCAGGCCCTGGAAACCGCCCCTCTGGAACCCCGGTTGAACTGGCAATCTTTAATTTCCACAGCTCAGGTACCTGAATCATCATCTATCACGAATTCAGAATTAAGGTGTGGTCTGTGAGCACAACGGACTGCCATCCACACTTAAGTAAAAAGTACAGAACACGTTCCTAGAAATAGGCCTCGGATCAAAATTTTCCCAGAGCACCAGTGGCAGACTTAGGCCAGAAAACAAACCCACGGCTGCTTGTTAAATCAACTCAAGCAGTAGGTTCTACAGCTGTAAAAATACAGTGGTTTAAAATCCAAGCTTCTAATAGCCACCCAAATAGATGCAGTACTAGAATTACTCAGGAAAAAAATACATGCTTTCTCCTCCTCCTCAGTTAAGAGATTTCTTTCTGGAGAGACAAAGGTAAGGAATTAGGAAAGTGACTCTTGCGTTAGGGTTTCCCATGAGTGCGCTGGCTGCTGGTTCCCAGAACTGGGGAGGAGGGATTCCTGCCAGCCCTCCCCACTGCCCTGCAGCCACAGCAGCACGGATGGCACCAGGACAGTCACCCGGGCAGGGCCTCTCTCTTCAGATCTACTGATCTGTCCCCTGGATTCTGGCCACCAGTGATAAATCTGGGTGTCAGAAAACACAATACTTTTGGGTTGTCGAACAGTTCATCTTTGTGGAGTTTCTGGAGCAGAAGCAAGCTGGGAACGGTGGCTTCTGAACCAGAGCTCTGTCATTAGGAAGAGAGGGGCGTGCAGAGGGAGGGCTCCCCTCGGACAGTTACAAAGTCTTACGTTCACCGACAGCCACCAGGGCGAATCCGACTCTAGGAAGTGACATAAGGGCTAAACGCACTGTGGTGCCCCGGATGGGGTCTGGGAACAGAAGAAGGACGTTAGGTAAAAACTGCTGACACCTGAATAAAGTAGGAACTTTAGTTAATTATCAGTTAGGTTCATAATTGTGACAAATGAACTACACCACTAACGTAGGATGTCAGTAACAGGGAAACCTGGGTTGGGGAATGTATAACTTGGTACTGCCTATAATTCTTTTATAAATTTAAAACGATTCTAAAATAAAACGTTTAGAAAAATAGGGCACAGATGCTGAGACATTTGTGAGAGCAAGACAGCAGGTACACAGGTGTCCGTTGCATTATTTTCTCTATGTCTGAAATACTTTATATTGAACCCAGAGAATTATACACATACACACCCGCCCCCTGCCCCGGAAAAGGACTGTGTGTTTAGATGAGGATGCTGTTAGCAGGCCCCAAACACACCCTCATCCAACCAGTCGCTTGGGAGGGACCCTTTCTGTTTGGGCCCTCCTTGGCTGTTCACTGTCACATGGCGGGGGATCCCGTGTCCGCCCCGGGCTCCGTGTCTGCCTCTCCCCTCCCACCCACCACGGTCCCTCCCCATTTCATCAGACTTCCACCCCCACAGAGCTTTCACTCAGCCAGCCCCCTTCCAGTGCTAGCTGAAAGCCGCCTTCCAATACTGCCCCTCCAAATGGCCCTGGTGTTTTGACGAGGACAAAGGAGGGCCTCTGGGTCCGTGGGAGTGAACTGAATGGTGGAATTTCAAGGCCCTGTGACAGGGCCACCCGTGCCTTCAGAGCAAGCCACATGGATATTGTGCACGTCCCTTCTGTGCTTCCAACTGGACCGCCCTCGACGGGAGGTAAAACCCATCCCTTGTTCCAGTGGGTCTAACCGAGCAATGCTTCCAGCGCCAGCCCCGAGCTCTTGATGTCATGGAAATTAACGTTTTCCAACCTCCACAGGAGTTAAAAGCAGGCAGTGAGCTGCCAGGATGGGAATGCAGAGGAAAGGGGCTCAGGGGCCTGCACAACCCATAAACTGAACGCTAATCCCCGGACCCGCCACCCGGTCCTGGGGCTGGCTATTTTTGCTCGGCTCTTTCAACGCCAACAGCGGGGAATGTGTGTGGCAGCCAGCTTTCCCCTGACACCTCTGCCTCTGGGTGTCACCCAGACCAAATGAGTGAGGGTGAGGGGAAGGGGGCCAAGGGGACATTATTTGGGAGTTCAAGAAATAAAACTGAAACTTACTGATTTGTCTTCTAGACAAAACAGATCAATTCAAAGGTTCCTCTTTGCCTTGCCTGGCATTATTTCATCCTGGGCTGTTCCACCCTCAGTGGAGTCTAATAAGAACCTCCGTGCAGCCCAGGCATTCTCTGCTTGCTTTTACCTCATTCTTTCTTTTTCACTCAATAAATAGTTATTAAGCACCTACTGTGTGCCAGGTAGTGTTCTGGACACTAGAAACACAGCAGTGAACAAAAAAGAGAAAGATAGCCTCTCTGTCTCGAAGTTTACATTCTGGGAAGGGAAAGGTCAATAAGGAAATAAGTAAAAACATCCCACTGTGTCTGTGATCTCAGTAAGAAAACCAGGGCTTGGGAAGGGAGGTCACAGTTTCCCCTGGTCCCTTAACGGGCACTTAGCATATGCCATTATTTAATTTGGTGAATATTTCTGTGTTGCCTCTTCAGTGACATCCCCTATGTTTGCAAAGGATGGGGCTGTTCTGGGCTTTTTTTTTTCAGCACAGGATGGTGTCAACCAATTCTGTTGCATGAAAGGGTTTACATGACGCAGCTGATTCCTATTTTAGAGCCCTTGGCCTCGTGGGTGCAAAGGGAACTCAGGGGACTCATCAGCAGCCATTCATCCCACATGTGTTTACACACCCCTCTCTCCTGGGCAGGGCGTGGCACTGACCAGATATCAGGGAATGGGCCAGACGTGGCTCCTGCCCTCCTGGAGTGTACATGTCGGTAAAACAAGAAATAATTCCAACGTGTGACCGTTCCTGTGAAGTGGAGATTATCTGGGGGCTGAAAAGGAGAATCACAGCAAGGAGGCCAGGGAAGGGCTTTCTGAGAAGGTGAGGTTCTAGCTAAGGGACTGGAAGGCAGAGGGCAGGACAGGGGTGAGGCCGGGGCGGGGAGAGCAACGTTCCTGGTGGAGGAGGCATGTGCTGAGTTAGTGCAGGGGAGGGCAGGAGCCCGCCCTCCCAGGCCCCCGTGGGCCGTCATAGGGAGGGCACGCTTTATTCCGGGCTCAAAGGGAAGCCACAGGAGAGTCTGAAGAGCAGGAGAGAACACGAGATTTACGTTTCAGGATGATCACTCCAACAAGACACTCCTCAAGTCAGAGTGGCCACATGTCACAGTTTGTCGGGGCAATGCCATGTTATGCCTGTTGCCCCAGCATATCATTAATAGCACCCGAATGTTCCAGATGAAAAGCAAAATTGTATGGTTATCCTCTTCAGAACCGTTCTCATAACTAATGTGACTCGCTCACATAAAACGGGATATTCTCTCTGCCAATCCTGTTCCTCTAAAACCAAACGCAGCAGAAGCTGCATACAACATGCCCTATAGTGTCAAGTTAAACCTATAATTATAAAGAGATTCTACTAGACCCTGTTTTTCTTTACCGAATCTTCTTTTCTTCCTGTCTTAAAAGTCTCTCCATGATGTAGTTCACATTTCACAGCTGCTGCAGCGGAAAACTTTTCCACGGATCAATCTAAGATTCTCGTGGCTCCGCTGGAGTCTGCCCTCAGTCGACACGGACAGACGGAGTCAGTCACTGCCCTCTGAGCCGAGATCCTGAGAGTCCTGTTCTGGGAGAGGCCCGCCAAAGTCACCTCTGCGGGGCTCCAGGTTACATAAGCCCTGTTTCTCTAACCTCTCCTCTCAGGTCTTACTTTTCAAACGCTCAGTCATCCCTGTGGCTCTTCTGTCTACCCTTGCCAACTTCTTCACCCCGACACAGTCCTTCTAAAGTCATACTCCAGAAGCCCTCCGCCATTTCCCCTACCAAGACCTTCCCAGAAGCTTCAAATCTGTCCTCCTCCCATCTAAGCCACGGGCCGGGAAACTGGAAACAGCGCTGCCACCCCACGCCTTCCCTCCTGTCTTGCTTTCACCTGTCCTCCTTGGACCAGACCACCTAAAGAGAGGATTAAGAGTAATCTCACCATCTGGGTTACAAAGGCGTGCAGGGGTGGCAACCTCTGTCAGCCTGGATTATACCCCCTTCTCATATTGCTCCATCTCAGAACCACAGAATGTCAGGGCAGGAGCAACCTTAGCGACAAGCTGTGCATGAGCAGCTTTATTTAATGCCGGCCCACTAAAGAGCCCGCAGGAGGACTGGACCTGGCCCTGGACCGGAGCCCGGCCCTCTGCCTTGCCGCCCTCCATCACTCCAAGGCAACGCCACCGCCTCGGCTGTTTCCTCTTATCTCTGCGTACGTGTCTTTGCCCGTTGTGACTTTGCTTTGCTTCTCAAGGGCAGAAAATTCATTTACTAGGGCTTTGTATTATTTACATCATGGTATCTTCTGTGCAGCCAGGACTCAACAGTCATCTGACCAAAACGCATGTGGATCCCTCCTTGCGTTTTACGATACAGACAGATTGTAAGAGTAATGTTACCAGCCTTTGGGTGGGCACAGGCTCTGGGGGCAAACAGATCCAGGTCCAAACCAGCCTCTGCCCCTTGTTTCCCAGATGACTGAGAAATGGGCACAGTTCACCTCCTCTACGGGGGTTGCAGGAGCACACCCAGGCCTCAACGTAATGCTTTCCTCCCTGAGCACCACTTCCCCCTCTTTTGCTGACTTGACTTAGTTAATATGGGTTCTTGCTTCTCTCTCTCTAGGTTAAGCTGAGAGAGAGAGAGAGAGAGAGAGAGAGAGAGAGAGAGAGAGAGAGAGAAAGAGAGAATACAAACCAAAAAACCCCTGACAGTGCTGTTACTAGAGATACCATTTTCCCCCATCCTGAAATACTTAATAACCCTCCTTAGAAAAAGATAAAACCATGCTGTTACTTATATCCTTTTGCAAACTTTTAAAAAGTGCTGAGATAACACCAAAATGGGGAGGGGGGCATTCCTACGGTTATATGCGACCGAAGGAGGAGTGAGGAAAGTATTTAAATTTACAGGGAGAACTCAGAACAGCCTCCTGATGAAGTGCGAACCAACGGAAAACTGCACAGGGAAAATTCATCAGAAAGGCGGTATGTGGGCTAATCCTTCAGCGGCAGGAAGCGGCTGGGCAGGCCGGTGTCCTGGGCCGCGCCTTCATCTTAGGCCTCACAACCCCGGGAAGCAGCCCCATTTCACGTCTGCGGCGCCCAGGACTGGTACCACACTGACATCTTGTGGCCGCGAGCATCATGACAGGTAGGCAGCCCCAAAGCAAACACGGACCTGAAGGTTAATATTGCTACCATCTGTCAATTCTGCAGCACTGAAAGAACTTGAAGTGTTTTCTCCACCACAAGTCACTGTTTTCACACCATGGAAACAGACGCGAGGTGGCTGCTGCTGCATCGAGGAACATGTGTGCTGGCCGGCAGCTTAATTGCGACATTGGCATTTGGACGCCGTCCGGGTCGTGCCAGTGCCTCTACTAAATGTCACTGTTTTCAAGCGTTTGCAACTCTTGGCTGGGCGTTCCTCCTTATCTGGCACCTGAGACTTTGGACAGGAGACTTAGTGAGATGGGCTGGTTGGAAAGTGAAATGAAGCCTGCAGCTGAAGCTTTCAAATACCAACCAAACTTCCCCTCAGAAAGTCTCAGAGAGGAAGGGAGGAAACAAAAATAACCTGCTTCTTTGGAACTTCAAAACTAAATGTCTCCTCGCGGCCATACTCAGGGGCTACCTGGTAACGCGTGTACGCCGGAAACCCTCCCTCTCGCACAGTCCCGGGGTGCGCCGCGTGTCTGCTGCACTCAAAGCACTTGGGGGCACTGGGCGGTCCCAGGTCCCCGACCAGAAGGCAAAGGCGAACTCAAAAGGGGCAGATGTGGGCCCAGGGAGTTCTGGTGTGAGGGGGTTGGGAGGTTGAGGGTTAAAGTCGTGGGCCTTGGGAATCAGACAAAACAGGACTGAATTCCTAGGCCTCTCACGTCCTAACTGTACATCTGAGCATGAGGTCTGAAAATGCAAGACCTCAAAACCTCATTTTCTTCATCTGAAAGCAGGGATGATAGGACCTTTCATGTTGCAGTTGTGAGGAATCAGTGGGGTCCTGTGCTGAAGCGATGACTCCCCATGTACTAAGGGCACACAAACCACAGGGCCATTGGGGTCAGCTGGAGGGAGCAGCCGGTACAGAGAGGAGCAGGAAAGGCCACTGCCGCCCGCTGAAACCGGGAGTGTGTGCACAGGATGAAGCAGGACACGCGTGGGAGAGCCCGGGGGTGGGTGGGGGAGTGCAGGTCACTGTACACCAGGCCGAGGCACCTGACCAGCTCGAGTCCTCTGTGCTCCCGAAGTGTCACCTTACTTTTATCATGTCATCTCCCCAGAGGTTATTTTAGCTTCCTGAAGGCTCGGGCCACACAGCACGAGGCTCCCAGCAGAGGGCCGTCCGTGTGCACAGCAGATGCTCAAGAATTATTTGGCCTGTAACCCTCCCCGGCCCCGATTTGCTGGCAAATTAATGAACCTCCCTTGCTCACAGGTTCCTTACTGATAAAATAGGAATAAATCACAGTACCTGCCTCCTTGGGTCACTGTGAAGATGCAATGAGACAAACTGAGTAACGTGACAGGAGACACTCTACTAAGGGTCACCGCTGGCAGAGCCACACCTGCCAGCAGTGATTTTCTGTGAAGCTCAGTCTCGAAGACCTAAGGGTACGTTTAGATTAAAGCAAGGAGGTTTGCACAGTCTCACCACAAAAGTATGTGGTAAGGGACTCGTTAAGAAAATTGGGTTATCGTCTTTATTTCTGAGCATTATGTAACTCCTCAGTTCTTAAGCACAGCTCCAAGCGCACCATGGCAGCGCTGCCCTTAATTGGTTTTCCAGACAGATCTTTCCCAATTTCCACCAAAAGAATGCAGCCGGGCACCACCTCATCCTCATCGTCCTGACAAACGGGTGAATCACGCGGCAAGAGACGGCCCCGCTCCAGCAGCCGCTCCTACCTGCCAACGAGGTGTGGCCGTGCTTCTAGGGCGGAAAAACATCGTCTTTCTAAAATCATAACATTTATGATTTGTTTGTTCATAACGAAAAATGAGAGCCACGGCTCCAGAAAAAGTGAAACATCTGGAACATAAATGCTGCTCACTGTCAACTCTCCGAACATTGTTCAGCTTGTGCGTATTTTGCTTTCTTTCCTCCTGGCCTTCTCTTTAAAATAAGGTCAGCCTTACCTTTCCACTTAGTATAACCGAACGATTTCGTGTGATAGTTCTCTCCTCCCAAAGACACCACTGAGCGCTCAGTGAGCACGGGAAGCTGTGCTGGACACTAGGAGGCCCTGAAAGGACGCGAGAGGAAGCCCACGCTCCCCAGAAGCCTGGGCTTCACGGAGGGCGCACGACGACACTCAGGAAAACCCAGTAACGACGC
>CM052549.1:10310807-10346372 GCA_028533065.1 Trachops cirrhosus | reverse complement strand
GGCAGAAAAAAAAAGAAACAGGAAAGTTAAGCAATTAAAAGGAGCACCATCAAAAGTAACTTGTTTAGAAATATTTTCAGAGAAAATAAACTCTTAAAAGCAAATGAGCTACTTGATTAAGGCATAGAGTTCTTCCTTCCTCACTGGTGCCTTCCTTTCTTGTTGTATTTGGGGGGAGGAGGAAGCGGGAGTAATAAACTAGGAAATAGGATTTAGAGAGAAATCATGACATGCTGAGAAATTGTTAGCAGGTGCTCCACAGAGAGTGTTCAGAATGACAAAATGTAAATCAGAAAATATATAATCTGATGCATTTTCCTTCTGGGGTTCTAAAACCCACCAAAACTTTCAACTGTTGTCCTAAGCGATTCTCTATTTCAATTATAAAGTAACAGCAACTGGAGCACTGAGAACAGACCATAGACATGTATGGCAATAAACACGTGAAAATAATAAGTAAAAATTAAATGTAGTGGTCAAACATAATCTCTTTAACGGGGTAAAGGGTGCATTTGTGACAATTTAGCAAGAAGATAATTTTTCTTCTAACAATGTAACATATAAAGTCAAATTGAGTGCCTCTAGCCTCTTTATGAGTAAATGTATGTGAGTTGATCGCTCAGGACCCTTGCAACTTGACTCAGGAAATTACAGTCGTTTCTTTGTCTTGATGCATTAGTGTGTCAAAGCTGTGAGGGAAAATAAAAGTGTATCAAGCCTTCCCCAAAGCAGTCATTTTAACACGCCGCTCTTCACAATAATTACGGTTCCATTATGTACTAACGTTCCCTGGGACTACAGCCCAGCCTGGAATGAACTCCATGTTAAAGTCTATTTGATAAATATTTATTACCAAGCCACTGGCGTTGGCCTTCTACAATGAACGTCTTGTGTGCCATACAGTTATCAGGGACATTCATGGTAGACAAGATTATTAGTAACATGAAGTTCTCTTCTTGTTTATTTCTCCTCTGGCGTCAGAGTCCTGGCTCCCTTTGGGGGAGCACCCAGAACGCAAACACGAGTGGCAGACTCATGCAACCCGGCTCCGCAGGCAGCGCTGGACACCGAG
Source organism: Trachops cirrhosus (assembly GCA_028533065.1). Classification (NCBI taxonomy): domain Eukaryota; kingdom Metazoa; phylum Chordata; class Mammalia; order Chiroptera; family Phyllostomidae; genus Trachops; species Trachops cirrhosus. The sequence goes on along the minus strand of CM052549.1, from coordinate 10,345,300 downwards.
CATCTTGGCAAAAGCTCCACAGCTTGGAGGAGGGAGGGCATTTGGGCTTCCGCATGGTGTACAGGCCATTCTGGGGCCCACCCAAACAGGCGAAGGAAGGAAAACGCCTTCCAAACGTTGCCCAGTGGCTTTTATCCCCTTTACCAGCCACCTAGAGATTTCTAGGTGCCTTGGCGCTCTGGGGCGTGGGGCGTGGGGTGAGGCTGTGGACAGCAGACACACAGGCAACTCTCAGAGCGACCACCTGCATCTCAAGCACGGACTCTTCAGGTACCAAAGGAGCCAACAGATACGGCATAGCTTCCTTTCGACTCTCCAATGGGCACATTTCAGAGGCCCAGGTTATTTTAGAGAGACTCTGATCTGTGGGGGCAAGAGTGGACAGCTGACCTGACCCATGTGGCTCAGTGGGATGGGCATCATGCACAAAGCAGGAAGTCGCCAGTCCAATTCTGGGTCGGAGCACATGCCTGGGTTGCAGGTTTGGTCCCCACTCAGGGTGCGTACGAGACCACTGATCCGTGTTTGTCTCTCACACCAGTGTTTCTCTTCCTCTTTCTCCCTTCCTTCCCTTCTCACTAAAAAGAAATAAATAAAATCTTTAAAAAAGCGGACAGCTGAATAAATCCTTAGTGGGGTGCAGAGAGAATCAATCTGTCCAGAGTTTATTTGGGTACATGCAGACCTTGCTTGACTTCTGCCTCCTCCTGGCTGAAAACACAATGCTGACTGCCGGACGAGACAAAGCAGCGAGACTAGATGTACTCACATACAGTAAATATTATGTTTTCCCGCAAGTGTCCTCTGCAGTAAGATACAGCAGCTGAGGAATTTACAGAAAGCATCCAAGAGTTCTGCTCGGTCAGAAAAAATCGGTTACTTTAAGTTACAATTAACCCAATTTTAATTTAATTCTCAAGCGGTTCCTTAATGGTTGAGCTTAGCAGGCCACATTTTGACCTCAGTTGAGTTTTTAATTAAATTAATTGGGGTGACATCGGTTCATAAAATTATATAGGTTTCAAGTGTGTGATTCTATGGAACATCTTCTGTATATGGTGTTGTGTGCCCGCCACCCGAAGTCAAATCTTCTGTCACCATACTATATGTGGCCCCTTCCATGTAAAATATTCTGAAAATGATTCAGGAAAAGAGAGGGGACATGGTGACGTAAAAGTGAAGGAGGGCTCATGACAGCCGAGCTCTTACTTCCAAATTCGCTAACTAGCTGTGAGGCCTTGGACAAGCCACTCTACTTGTCAGAACCTCAGTTTCCTTATCTAACAGAAAGGAATTTTCCCAGTTTTACTAAATGTGTATTTTTCTTTTATCTCAATTTCATTATACACTGGGCCCAGGTCAAACACACTTAGTCAAAACGAACGCTTTTTCTAAATTCTGACTCGCAGGAGAATGCAGTGACCAGAGTTGTGTGGGAGGGAGAGGTTCCCTAACTCAGCTCTTATAAATGAACTTGAAAACTTGCAGGCACCCTGCAGCCACGCAAAACCTCCCACTCTGCAGCTCACTCCAGCCTAACAGCACAGACCACCTTGGACGACTTCGGAGAGCACGCCTGCGTTCCACGTCTACCGACCGCTCACTCTCCTCTTCTCTGGTCACGCCTAGTCACGTACAGCGGGATTTGGAAATGTTCACTTCCAATGACGCGAGATCACAAGTTTAAATAGGAAAAACACTTTCTTTTTCCAGTGGAAAAGCTTGAAACTCAGCTGATAATTCTTACAAAAGGCACTACACAAAGGAGGGGGGGAAAGACCAACCAGAACTAATCCACCAGGCCAACACCACAGGCCAGGCCGGGAGAATGGGAATTTTCCATGCAACAGAGACTGTCCACAGAGATGATTCAAGGCCACCGTCATTTCCCCCTCCAGTTTATGCTGTTGTACGTTTTCTTTCAACTGAATTACTGATATTGTTTCATCTACCTGCTTCATTTATGTCCCAGAAGAGGCTCCCCAGCGGGTTTGCAGCTGTCCTTCTAAACACCAGACCAAAAGGCCTAACTGAAGCAAGGACAGTGGCTACACAAAACTCAGCAGACAGCCTCTCACTGGGCTTGTATTGATTAACATAATTAATAGATACATGGTCATTTGTCAGGGTTTTATGGTTCTAACATTACAAATCTATGTAGACTTGAACTTGTAAACAAATGGTTCATATAATTTTCTTTGCATAACTGGACTAGATAAAAGGGAAAAAAAGAAGAAAAGATAAAAACTCTACTACTGAATTTATTTTCTTCCAAGTATAGCTAAATAATGGAGATAATAATTTTTTTAAACAAAACTGTTTAACATCTGCTTCTTATAAGGCTGTGATTTCTTGCGAACACTTCGTGTTTGCAATTCCTGTTCCCAAGAATTACTTGCAAATATCAAATAACTGAAATTCCAAAAAAAGAAACATGCGCACACCTCATAACTCCAGGAAATTCCTGATGAACTGAGAGCTGGAACCCGACCAAACGGAATTCCAGATTATCTGGAGCTTGTCCTTCCCACACGCCTTCTATAAGAAAATGGGAAACTATGAAAAATAACATGCTATTTATTTAGAGCAAAAGATGTGCCGACCATACTGACAGTAAGCGTGCAGCCGCCTCACTGGCTGTACTTGGTGCATTTAGAGCAGAGCGAGCAGGCAAGAGCAATGTTCGGGATGAACCCTTCTCTCTGCCTCCATTTTTTTTTTTACTTAAACGGAGTAGACTATAAGTAGATAGTATCACTGATCTCTGTCACTCTACTGCTTCGGACATTGGTCACACTTCTATATGGAAATACTTGTGTTAACTATTTAATAAACAGTGGTGAATTGGAGGCAGTAGATACTAAATGTAAAAAGAGGTGTGATTATACAGTTCGCTGAAATGTAAGATCATAGAATCTTAAGGTTTAAAGGGAGCTTACAGGTCTCTCTACCCTCCACAGTGCAGGAATCCTTCAAGAACATTCTCATGTTTTTAGAAATAGTTTTGTATCAGGCTCTAGACTGGACATTCACACATACCACATCTCAGGGCCTCACAATATTCCAAAGAGATGGGCATAGTCATCTTGCCAACAGGGAAACTGAGACCCAAAAAAATGAAGGAGGGAAGACGAGGAAGAAGAAAAAGCCAGAAGAAAATTGCCCAAAGCTTTTGCCAATTCTTTTCTATGGTCTAAGATCCAAGGATAAACGAGAAGCCAATCAGGCAAGATAACAATGTGCCTCCCTCCCCGGTGTCCAATGCACACACGGACACTCTGACTAGTTTACGGAGATACAGGAAAGAAGCCACGCCAGCCGCCGGGACACGCTGTGCCCGCAGATGCTGCTTCCTCTCTCCCGAGGTGTGAAAGCACCGCGGTGAGAGGCAAAAACGTTCGGGACCTGCTCCCAGCTTTGAAAACTCAGGGATCACCGTGCAGCTGAGGGAGAGTTACGAAAAATGCTGAAACCCATTCCCCTAACAATAATCAGCGCAATTGTGTGTTTTATTTTAAAATTCAGTAAGTACGCATGTTTCCGTTCCCCTGGCCCCCCAGGGGATAAATAACTGGAATGACAGAATACATCCCAAAATACAGACATGGGGAAAGGGTGGCAGTTTTAACTTCGAAATTCACCATTCTTGTCAGTTAAAGTCAGACCTAAAGCATTAATTTATTCTGAAAACATTAATTAACTGGAGTTTTTTTGCATTTAATTTTCTCTGGCATTTTGGAATCTATTCTAAGCTCTGTGGAAATGGCAGGTCTGATGTTATTAAAGTTAGCCTTTCAGAAAGTCCTCGAACTGAAGACTCCAACACATTAAAAAATGCTGAGAGTCCAGATAATGCAAATCTAAAGTATTATTAAAGGGTATTCTTTACACAGGAAAGAAAAACCTTAATTTCATTAAAAATGAATTCAACTCTTAAGAAAGCTTCAAATTTACATACAACTTAGAGGCCCTTCAAACTACGCCTAAGAAACAGCAAAAGGCAGTTCATTTATTCTCGTCATTCATTCATTCAATAAAATATCTACTGAGTGCCAAGCACATGTCAGGTAGATACTGTCCTGAGTGGGGCAAACAAGGACCTATTTTTGTGCAGGTTACAATCTAGATGGGAAAATGGCAACCAACAAGGACCTAAGAAAATATCTAAGAGTGGTGAGAAGGACCGAGAAAATGAAAAGGTGGTGTAACTGAGAGTGCCTGGGAAGACCCCTCGGAGAAGGCAGCACTGACGTCAGCCAAGTCTGAAACGCTGAAAGTCGGCCAAAGATCTGGAAGTAAACGTCTCAGACGGAGAGATGAGAGATCGTCTGGGGTCACTGCGAGGAGGTGAGACTGAGCCTGGCGGGTGTGAGGAGCAGGAAGGTCACAGTGACTGGGCCACAAGGCAGGCGAAGGCATCATGTGTGGAGACGGGGAAGCCTGGGAGAGGAACGCCTGCCCCTGCACTCCCACATGCGTGCGTGGGCATGTGTGTGCGTGTGCGGGGAATCAGGAGTTCTATTTTGAGCATGTGGAGTTTTAGATGCCCGCTTAAAGGAATACTTCAAATAAACAAAAAATGATAGCAATTAAGCCATCGCCCAGAATCAGGGGAGGATTTGGAATGGACGCTGCTAACTATGGCCACACTGGGGAGGAGAATGTACGTTTCTAAAAAATTTTTGTGGAATTTATTGGCGTGATGGTTAATAAAATTATACAGACTCCAGGTGTACAGCCCTAGAATACATCACCTGTACACTGTATAGTGTATTCGCCTTCCAAAGTCAAGTCTCCTCCTACCACCGTTTATCCGTCTTGACCCTTTCTACCTGCTGCGCTCTGCTTTCCCTCTGGTCCTCACCACGCTGTTCTCCATGTCTGTGAGAGGTGTTTGTCCCTTCACCTTTTCCACCCAGCCCCCAGCCCCCAGCCCCTCTAACAGCTGTCAGTCTATTCTCTGAGGTCTGTTTCTATTTTGTCTGTTTACTTTGTTCACTAGATTCCACATAAATGAAATTGTACGGTATTTATTTTTCTCTGACTTATTTCACTTAGCACAGAACATAATTTTCTAATAAGCTTTACTGCACTCCACAAAGTCACTTTAGGGATGCCATTTATTCAAGCAATATGTGATCTACTACGCCCCAAATTCAATCTGGTGAGCAAATCATAAAACATCCATGAAGGAAAGAAAGTCCTGTAAGAACCACGTAAATTATTTCTGTTATACAGCTATAGTGTGCTCTGAGAGGCACAAATTCTTTCATAGAATGCAAATCAACAGGTGTCCTAGATATATGAGGCAAACTTAAGTTAAAATATGTGCAACAGAAATTGTGTAGTAAAAGTCAGAAGCAAAAGACCTGTCGTTGTGCCTCACAACACAAAGACTTATTGTCGGGCTGGCGAACGTCTGGGAGCATGTGAGCATGTCTGTGTGTGCACCCGCATGCTCGGGAGCTGGAGCTGGCTGTCCGCGCAGGCGAGGAGAGCTGACCTCCTTTCCAAGTTGGACCGTCCCAGATGGCTACACTTCCTTACTAGGGATTCTGTGAGCTGGGATTCTGAAGGATTTGGTATAGACTATATTTAAATTAAAAAAAAAAAGGTGACGCAGATGTGGGAAAAATGAGACTAGACATCTTACTACAGTGTGAAATTATGAGGCAGTGCAGAATTCCATGAACACAGCTACTTCCCAAGCCTTGGCCAATAAAATATCTCCAGAAGCCAAGAAAATATTGCTGCATCTTGTGCCTCTTCATTTTCCAAGACATTTTTGTGTGAGAGCTTCATCAGCCTGAGGGCAAGACCTACATACTTCAGATTATTTGAATTTATGGATTATGACTATAGTACAGGCAAGGGGTCAAGAGTGTTGATTCTGAGCGTCCTCGCCAGCATGTGAGGCCACTTCTTCTTCATTAACAAACCCGCAGAGGAGAGGGTTCCCCTGTAACACAGCGATCGGGCAATAAAGAGGGCCTAAAAACTCATCTTGTGCATCTCAGAAACTGAGTTACACTTCTGACACCTACAAATGCTGACCGTGTTCTCTGAAAACTGCTAAGGAGTCACTTTAACAGCTGTTGGGCTTTCACGGAACGGCTCCTCTCTCATCCCGCCGAGGGGGACACGGCCTCTCCACTTGGGTACGAGAATCTAGGTCACCCTATGGAGTGCGGCCTTCAAACACGTCCGCTAGTCCAGTCGAAGACGATGGGGTCACTGCATGAAAATAAAGTCCTGGGAGCCTGAAAAGACGGTCCTCTTGGCGGGGCAGAGAAGTGAACAATTACAACAGGGGAGAAGGATGTACTAAAGGCACACAGGATGGACTCTGAAGGACAAATAGGAGTCAGGTTAAGAAGGTTGGAAGACGGAGACTGCACTTCAAAGACAGAACCGCCTGTGTCCAGATCGCGAGGCAAGATGCAGTGCGATGTTTGGGGAACAAGAAGCCCCATCAAATTATAGCGTGAGGTGGGCAGAGGGGAGGACAAGGCTGAAGAAGGGGCTGCTGCCAGTGCCACACAGAACCATGGGGGCCTCTCGGGCCCTGCTGCGGTGCATCGGTTACCCTGGAGGAAACGAGACAAACTCAAGAGCTGTGAGTCTGAGTTTGTCAAGTTGGGGAGTGGGGTTCCTGCCGTGATCAAGGCTGCATTTTAGAAACAGGATGCTGGCAACAGACAGGATGGCTGGGGGCCAGGGGTGTGCCAAGGCTGGAAGTAGAAAGATAAAGTAACTAATGCATATATTAAAACAAGGACAACCCTCCTTTCACCTACTGCTTGGTAGGAGGGGTCTCTTGTTAACGCCAGTTCCCCACTGGTTCCGTGTGTACTGTGATGTATTCTACAATGAAGTGCGAGCTTTGTCTACCTGGCAGGGGCTTCTGCAGCACTAGGATCCTCCAAAGATAGAAGATGGATACAAAACTGCTGCAAAAGATCTGAGTATCGCTAGGAATATATTGGAATAATGAATGAGGGTTCACCTTGAGAGGGGGAGCTAAGTCGGTAATGAAGGTCATGAACAGTAAAACTGGGAACCTGACAATCTGGTTAGCAGATAGCCTTGTAAAATGATGGCTGCCTGTTTATGGTGGACCATTAGCCCCCTTTACCCCACAAGATGTGCTCTTCTCTCTCTTTCTCTTTCTCTCTCTTAATCCTCACCCAAGAATATGTTTATTATTTTGAGAGAGAGAGAGAGAGAGACACTGATGTGAGAAAGAAACACTGATAGGTGACCTCCCACACACGCCCCGACTAGGGATGAAAACTGCAACATAGGCACGTGCCCTGAATGGGAATCAAACCCCAAACCTTTTGGTGCACGGAATGATGCTCCAACCAGCTGAGCCAGGGGGCCGGGGCAAGATGTGTCCTTCGAACGCAAGAATCCCAAGTGTTGTGACGCCATCTCTCCCCATGTGATGCACCCCTTCTGACTTTCAGCTCAACTGCCACCTCCTCTGAGAGTCAGAGCTTGAACCGCCCTCTCCTAAGTCCCACACCTCCCCCTCCCCCAGGCCAGGCCCAGCCATATTTCCTGCTGTACCGCTTCCTGTGAATGCGGGCTGCTTTTTATTCATCTTTGTGTTCTCACAGCTCAGCACATGTCTCAGTTTGTTTTAAGAAACACTGTCAATTAAACGTTGCTTTAAAAATATTGTACAGCTACTGGGAAACACAGGCTGGTGGGTCTTCAAGAAGTTACCCATAGAATTAACATATGACTAGCACTTCCGCTCTTAGGGATATACCCAAGGGAATTAAAAACTGGTGCTCAGAGAAGAACTCGTTCACAGATGTTCACAGCGGCATTATCCATAATAGCCCCAAAGTGTAAACAACCCAGGTGATGTCTATCAATTGAGGAACAAACCAAATGTGGTACAGTCTTACAATGGAATATTACTCGGTCATAAAAAGGAATGAAGTACTGATATAAGCTACAACGTGGATGAACCTAGAAAGCATTAAGGGAAAGAAGCCAGACGTAAAAGGCCACATGTTGTATAATTCCACTTATATAAAGTATCCAGAATAAACTAGATCCACAGAGACAGAAAGCGGATTACTGGTTTGCAGGGGCTGGGGGCGGGCGGGGTGGGTAGGAAGGAATAGGGGGCGGCTGCTCACTGGGCATGGGGGTTTCTTTTTGGAGTGATGAAACATTCTGGGAGCAGGTAATGGCGACAGCTGTACAGCATTGTGAAGGCACTGGACACTGCCAAATTGTATACTTTAAAGTGGTTAAAACGGTGAATTTTATGTTACGCAAATTTTATTTCAATTTTAAAGAATACATCTAATACATCTAATACATATAAATCTAATCTTACTGGAGACCCAAATAAGTGAAACTTCTTAGGCTGCTTGAGTGTCCGTCCATCTGTCCTCCCTGCCTCCCGACACCTCTCTCTCGCCCTCCTCCTGCGCTCCACTCACAGCTTGCCAGACATGGACACGGTCAAGGAAACCCTTCAGTCCTCCACACCATCTGCAAAACTGGAGCTGCACCAGGACGGCCATCTAACGACTTTTTCTGCTGTCACATTTGGAGAACTTATTGGGATGATGTAGGTCCTACGCAGGACACCCGCTAGCAGAGAACGGACACAGCGATGAGAGTGCCCCTTCCTGCAAAGTGTCCGCGCTGTCCCAGCTGACCGCTCAGTCTGCCCGAGAATTTTAAGTCTGTCAGCATCTCTGAAAGTTCAGCAAGATAGTAGGAGTTACAAAGAAAGCTAATAACCTATTCTTCTAAGGGAAAAAAAAATCCCACAAAATGTATTTTTCTTTGGTTTTTAATTAAAAGTGACCTTTCTGAATCTATGGCTGGAGGCTGCTGCAGTAATAATGAAAAACGATGCCATTTACTGGGGATACTAACTGTGGCGGTACAATGAGAAAGGTTATAATCATCACTGAGCGCCTAGTTCTCTAAACACCGCCTAATTGTTGGGGCCTGGGGGTCGGGTGGGGGGAGGTACAGAATAAGAGACAGTATAATCGCACTGGGGAGCGAAGGACTGCCCCAACCACATTTGAAACCCAACTGGGGAGAGGTGTTCTCAGGAATTTAGTATCAGCTTTTCCTTTAAGGAGTTCAATTGTGTAAAAGATGAAATTTTGACACCAGGGGTCACCAGCCTCTTAAACTCTGAACGAGGTGAGACCAGTGCCTCGCCTAAGGGGTAGGAAGGAAGGAAGGAAAAATGGTTGGAGAATGAGGAGGAAGGTGAAAATTAGGGGGATGTAAAAGAAATTCATTCACTTTGTTTCTTTCAAGAAGGTGGGGGGCAGGTGGGGGGGGCGTGGGGAGGAGGGAGGCAGGAACAAGTCTGCAGAAATGCAGCTGAAGGGCTAAGTGCCTCTGAGCCCATTTTCCCGAAAACTAAAACGTTTTCTTCTGGCAGGATCTGGGCGGCTTCCTTCCTTCCTCATGCAAGTTAACCCAGACTGAGCGACAGTAGAAGGGGAAGCTGCCAGGCAAGGAAACACTCTCTAAGAGGCACTTGGAGGAAAAGCTCTGCTGAACTGAGATGCAACTGTTTTTCTGGGACTACTCCTGTACTCTAGACCATTCAGCACTGGGGGCGCAGGGAGCAACTGTAATCGGGGTCAGAAACACCGGCTAGTTCAGCGACTACTGCATAGACTGAATTGCCCAAATGAGTGCGGGACAGTGGTGAGACGGAGGCTGCTAGAAACAATTCACAGAGTGTGGGCTTAGAAATTCTTTCCCCTCACCTTTAAAAATCACAAAACAGCATTTGCCAGTTTTGGCAAAGTGAAAAAACCTTCCTTTACCAAAATCAAACAGAAGTATCAAGTTAGGAAGTGACTACCCCCGAGCTCCCGCCACCTCTCCCAGGCTAACGACAACAAGCTCCCTGACCAGCAGCCTTCTCTAACTTCGTCATCGTCATCGCACAAGCCAGTGCGGAGCTGCCTGCACCACAATTTATATCTGCTTCTTGCCGAGGGCTTACAACAGCGCCCAGCAGGATGTGTGAAGTATCTGGAATCCCATCACTTACCACAAAATCCTTAGGAGCTAAGTACTCCAAATATCCCCATGTTTACAGATGGGCAAACTGAGCCTTATTCAAGTTCACCCAGCTTGTACTTGACAAGTCTGTTACAGACCTGGGCTCTTAACCATTATGCTGATACAAGGCATTTTCTCATGTCAAATTATTTCAGAATTAGCTTGTTCTTTTCAACGGCTGGATGGTATAATATACAGTGAATACTCCAAATGTTATTGAACCTGTTCCTTTAGTGAGGGGCATTTAGGCTATGCTCATATTTTATCATACGTATTGCTACCATGAATTTCTGTAGTCTAGCAGCAGAACAATTAGGTCCACAGCAGGTACGCTTTGTGTTTGCAGAGGCACAGCCCTTCCAGAAAGGACGGGAAAGAGCACCCTTTTCCACGCACCTTCCCAAACGCTGGGCGTTATACGTCATTTTGAGTTTTGGCAATCTGGCAGACAAAAATGAAATCCAGTAGTGGTTTTCCCTGATGGTAAATGAAGGTGAGGGCACTTCGACGTTTGTTAGTCATTTGTGTTTCTTACGTGATTGTTCACGCCCTCTCCAAACTTTTCTATTCCATTCTTTCCTTAACAACTTGTGAGCACTCTCTAAATTCTGAATATTAACCTTTTACCTGCTACATATGTTTCGTGTATTTTCTCCCAGTTCGCTACCTCTACTCTAATTTTATAATTTATAGTCTCTTTCACTACAATTTCATGAAACTGAATTTGTTAAACACTTTAAGACTTCAGGGCTTCTTGTCATGCTTTTAAAGGCCTTCCCCATGACTATAAAAATATATTGTTTTATTTTCTTCCAGAATTTTATAGGTTTGAAATGTAGTGCGTGTCATAAAACGGAGATCTAAATATGTATTCTTCCCAAAGAGATTGCCAGTTGACTTAATACTATATATTACCTCTTTGTCCTTTCCTACTGACCTGACAGTTTTATCTTTATCTTATATTCTCATGGACCTATTTATAGCGTGTTTTAAAATCTAGCATCCCAAATTCCTCACAATTTTTTTTAAATACATTTCTTTTAAATATATTTCTTTATTTATCTTTTTGTATGACCTTTAGAAGCAACATGTCAAGCTTTAAAAAGAAATTCTATTGGGATTTTACTGCAGTTGTGTTTATATTAATTTGGAGAAAACTTCTTTTAGAATACTGAGTTCCTAACCAACAGTGGGATGAATCCCCACTTATCATCATCCCTTTGTGCTCTTCAGTCAAGTCCTATTGTTTGTCTCGTATACATTTTTGTTAATTTCACTTTCATTTTTTATAGATTGTCATGCAATTATGACAGGTATCGTTCTTCCCCATAATACTACATATGTGGTTAATGCTATCATATGAAAAAACTCATTTTTGTTGACTGATATTCTAATGATGAATCAATCATACTGAAGTTCTATTGCTTTTAACCAACTGCTTCTGATACTTATCGCATAGAGATAAACATATGTTTTAGCATTTCACCCTAGAAAGTAGGTGAAATACACTGTGCTCCCAACACTGGACTCTCCTTACCCTCCCAGACCAAACTTCGAATATCGCGATGCTTTACAGTGTGTGGTCTGCACCTACATTGATAAGGGAGATGGTTCCATGTTTTCGTGGTCATATATTTTTGTCTGGTTTAGGTAACAAGACTTAGACTGGCCTGTGGAACAAACCTGGAGGCTTCCTGTCTGTGTCTGTGTGTTGGGGGTGTACAAATTGTCACAAACAAAATCTGCACCTGGTATTTAGGAGGGAGAGCAGACTGGCTGGCTCCTCTCCGAAAAGAATTATTAGATGGTTGGTTAGGATGGAAATGGAGGGTCGGATGGCTAGATGGAAAAATGAATACAAAGAAGAGTAATTTCTCTCTATGGTTATTTTCTATTCATGTGTTCCTTCTTGAGTCAATTTTGATAATTTATAATTGTTTAAGTTTTCAAACTCACCACTAAAAAGATAGATGCATAGAAAACGCTTGTGAACCTTTGCTTATATCTCCCTCTTTCTCCCAATTAAACTTGCCAGAGGCGTTCCTATTTTATCGTTCAAAGAAATGGTTTTCAATTTCATTTATCAAATCTGTTAGGTATTCCCCTTATCTTGCTTTCTATAATTTCTGAATTTATAGTCATTACTTATGTTTTTTGACTTTCAGGGTTAATTTTGTTCTTTTTCTCAAGTATTTATTTGAATACTTATTTTGGTTATTTTCAGCAATTTTAAGTTTCTCATAAATGACTTTTTTTCTTGAAGATTTTCTAAAATTAATTTATTTTTTATCCTCACCCCAGGACATTTTTTAACTGCTTTCAGAGAGAGAGGAAGGGGGGAGAGATAATCACTTCCCATACCTGCCCTGGCTGGGGACGGGACTCCACAACCTGGGTGTGCGCCCTGCCCAGGGATCAGACCCAGGACGTTTGGGTCTCCAGGACTGTGCTCCAACCCACTGAGGGCCACAGGGAAGGGCTCTCATAAATGTCTTTAAGACGGTATCTGTACTTTGAGAACCGCTTTGGCCACAGTTTATAGGTTTCTATATGGAGTGTTCTCATTCCCACTAGCTTCTAAATAGCCTGCCATTCTAAATATGATTTTATCCTTTAACTCAGAGTTTTAAAAGTGTTCACACACATAACTGCACATGAAGGTTCACAGCATCACTACACATAATAGCCAAAAGGTGGAAACAACCCAAATGTCCATCGAGGCATGAATGGGTTTAAAAAAGTGCTATAATCATCATACAATGGATTATTATTGAGCCCTAAAAAGAATCAAGTACTGATACAGGTTATAAATATGTATGGACTCTGAAAACAAGCTAAGCCAAAGAAGCCAGAGAAAAAAGACTATGTATTCAATGCTTCTATTTATACAAAATGTCTGGAATAGGCAAACATGTAAAGAAAGATGGTTGGTTAGTTGTCACAAGGAGCCGGGAAGAGAGGTGAATGGAAGTGATTATTAACTGGTACCCATAGGATTTCTTTTGAAGGTGATAAAAATGTCCTGAAATTAGTACCAATGGCTGAAAAATTCTGTGAGTGTATTACAAACCACAAATAGGATGAATTTTATAGTATATGAATTATATCTCAAACAACAGTTATAAAGAATAGTACAGAAGCCCTGGCTGGCGTGGCTCAGTGGTTGAGTGCTGGCCTGCGAACCAAAGGGTCACCAGTTCGATTCCCAGTCCGGGCACATGCCTGGTTTGTGGGCTAGGTCCCCCATGGGGGACACATGAGAGGCAACCACACACTGATGTTTCTCTCCCTCTCTTTCTCCCTCCCTGTCTCTCTCTTAAAAAGTAAATGAATAAAATCTTAAAAAAAAAGAATAGTTCAGTAGACTCTTGAACAAGGTGGGGGTTTGGGGCACCAACCCATATAACTTGACTCCCCCAAAACTTATCTCCTGATAACCTGTTAACCAGAAGCCTTACCAGTAATATGAACAGTCAATGAACACACATTTTGTATGTTTATGTATTATATTCTGTATTCTTACAATAAAGTAAGCTGTAAAAAAGAAAATGTTATTAAAAAAATCATGGAAGAGAAAATACACTTACAATATTTATTTTTTAAAAAATCTGTGTATAAGTGGACCCGCACAGTTCAAACCCATGTTCAAATCAAGGGCCAACTGTATGTTAAAATTTCCCCCAGGTCGTTAGACTGGGGGAAAGCTGTCCTTGTCGCTAACACCTAGGATCACTGTGTCTGGTGTGAAGAACCTGGACTGTGCACAGCGTGTAAGTTTTGAAAGGCATAGAGATTTTCTTTGTGGCCCGTCCCATACTCGATGTCCGTGTCATATGAAAAGAGCATGTGTTCTCTTTTGGCTGTGTATTTAACTCTCATTAGATCAAGCTTGTCAGCCGAGTTACTAGTATTTTCTATGTGCTTTCTTTAGTTACTAATTCTCCGGACAACTTCTAAAAGCAACTGCGTTTTTTAAAAAACCAGTTATATTTTAAATGCATGTAACTACTTCCCATATTTAATGTCTCTAATTTATTAAAATGCTATATTTTCTCCTGCAAACTGGCTTCTAGATACTAATTTTTCCAGCTCCTTCTGCATGCTCTCCTGTTTCTCTTCTAACCAACACATCTTCCCAAAAAGTCCCAGCCTCTGCCCCATTGCTGGAAAACTGTGCTGGGGATCCTACGAGGGCTCCCTACAAAGGTCAATGCCACAAAGCAGCGCTGTAAATGACACAGTCCATCAATATTTAAAGACTGCAAATAAGAACAGTTAAAATCAACTAGGAACTCAGAGTAAGGCAACAATCACAAGGGAAGAAATCACACCTAAAGTTGATCTAACCAATCATTCCCCTACCACCTGATGCAGTGTTAGAAATTAACACTCCAGTGCGGTCTACTGGAAGGGAAGAAACACTCTCAATTTTGTTTTGTTTTGTTTTGTTTTGTTTAGAAGTTGCTTCACTGAACCTTTGAAACTGCAGGTGCACTCCAAGGGCAGGCCTCATGTGATGTTAAAAGGGGAAAAAAATTAACCTCGTGCACACTCCTATATTCGAGATCATTAATGAAAAGCCAAAATGTTTAATTTGCTCTGATGTTTCTGCTTTCTGTCATTTTTGTATAGTTAACGGGATCATAATTTAAGTAAGTCACACATTGTAAATAACCTGGCTATATTATTCTCTCCTCCCCGGTAATTAGACCACCTTTTGTTACAAAGAATCCTATAAAACATTTAACCATGAGTGGTTGTAAACTGCTCGTATTAAAAATCGGGTGCCCCCTCCTAAATTGAATATTACCACAGCAACTGCATGCCTTTTAATCTCTACTTCATTTTCATTTTATTTGAGTTTCTGGAATCAATTTGATAATTTGATAATTGAAATACAGGCATAAAAATCTACCATAAAAACTTTTGGGAGAAAGCAATCCCTATCGACACTGTCACTTTCCACAGTGCAAAGGAGAGGCGAATGTTGCATATGAATTTGTAACAGACTCTCCAAGCCCGCACCTAGAAGTGCTTTCTCCTGCCTCTTTGAAAATCATAAAGCCACCTGGCACAGCAGGAACTGTAGGAGTATTTAACAAATTAACAAACAAACAAGTAGCCCTGGCTGGTGTAGCTTAGTGGATTAAGCGCGGGCCTGTTAGCCAAGAGATCACGGTTCGATTCCCAGTCAGGGCACATGCCTGAGTTGCAGGCCAGTTCCCAGCAGGGAATGCACAGGAAGCAACCATACATTGATATTTCTCTCCCTCTCTCCTTCCCTTCCCCTCTGAAGATAAATAAATAAAATCTTTAAAAAACAAACAAACAAACAAGTACACAAACATCATCTCTCCATCACAAGGCAAGAAACGCAACATGCAGCTTGGTGTGACTTGTGATTACTTGATAAGCTGTTGATCAGTCAAGATGTTAAATTCAAACCTGCAAAAATCACGCAGGTCTTAACTCCCAGTTGTATAATGTAGGACACTCGCAAAGAGGATGAATCATCTTCCCCTAAAGAAACAGCGACAAGTATGGAGACTATTTTTTAATTGTGGTAAAAGTTAAATAACATTAATTGTATCATCTTAACCACTTTTGAGTGTATGCTTCAGCAGTGTTAGGTATATGAACACGGTTGGGCAACAGACCTGCAGAACTTTCTCATTCGGCAAACTGAAATGGCATTCATTAAATCCTAATTCTTCCTCTGCTCTCCCCTAGCCCTCGACAATCACGGTTCCACTCTCTGAGCCTGTGAGTCTGATTACTGTAAATACTTCAGATGAGTGGGATCACACACTATTTGCCCTTTTGTGACTGGCTCATCAAAAATGAGCTGGGACATCTGGGTGGCTTCCGCTTCTCGGCTACTATGAACAATGCTGCCCCGACCATGAGTGCGCACATGTCTCTTCGAGACCCTGCCTTCCGTGCTTTGGGGCAGGCATCCAGAAGTGAAGCTGTTGGACAGGTGGGAATTCTACTTCCAGTTTTTAGAAGAACTTCCATACTGTTTTCTGCAATGGTGGCACCGTTTTACATTGCCGCAATGACGGTGTATCAGGGTTGTGATTTCTCCACATCCTCCCCAGGGCGTGACACTTTCTGTTCTCTCCGTAGTGGCCATCCTAACAGTTATGGGGTGTGCGGCGATATCTCTCCGTGCTTTTGATTTGTCTTTCTCTCCCGATTAGTGATGCTGAGTTTTTTCATATGCTCGTTGGCCTTTTGTATCGTACAGCTTCTTCGGGGAACTGTCTTTCCAGTCCTTTGCCCTTATTTAACCGGGATCCGCTGTTGTTGCTGAGCTGTAGACGTTCCTTACGTGCTCTGGACATTAACCCTGGTCGGATACATAATTTGAAAATATTTTCTTTCATCCCCTAGGTTGTCTTTTCATTCTGTTGATTGTTACCTTTGATGTCCAGACGTGTTTAAGCAGAACGTGGTCTCATGTGTCTATTTTTGCTTTTGTGGGTTGCCCGTGCCTTTGGTGCCACAGCCAAGAAACTGTTTCCAAATCCAATGTCCTGAAGCTTTCCCCTATGTTTCCTCTACGAGTTTTATAGTTTCAGTCTATAATCTCTATGGGTTATTTCTGAAGACAGACCAGAAACTACGAAAATGTTTTCTGCTACCAGAACCCATTCCTGAGAGAATCGATGCATATGACACCCATTACACTCTCAGCTCTAGGTTTCTGAGTTAGACTCATGGACTTGGACAATACTATCAGCATTACAGTTAGGAAGAAACAATCTTTTTCCGGGGCACATTCAGGAAAAAAAATGGAAGAAGCTGAATCTATTCTATTAGATAGTAAAGTAAAACTGTACATAAGACAGTATTTTCACATCTCCTAGTTATGGGAAAAATATCCCCAAGACTCAGAATTGTTATGATCCCAGTGACAGATTTCAAGAGATAAAGGTTTGAAATGGAATAGCTTTTTAAACTTTCCTAGCACCACCCCAGAGTTTTGACAAAGGAGGGGAATGGAGCGGGAAGAACTGAAGTGGCCGAACCCATCCGCAACCAGGAAGACGCGGGAGGGCTCCGCAGGGTCCTCCATACCCCCTTCTCCCGCCCAAGCCTCGACCCCGGCAGGTCTGCATCCATCTTCTAAAGAAGCTGTTGAGTAAAGCACCATGAAGAGGACAAAGGACAACCACTAGTCTTTAAGGTCCTCCCAGAATGAAAATTTAACGTCTTCCATTAGGGCAGGAATCGGTGTCATTTTTGTCTGTGTCTCTGACTTTCCACACAGGCTTTCCCGAAGATGTGCTTTCCAGCTCCACTTTGGAAAGTCAACGGGCCACAAACCAATGAGGAGAAACAAAAGCTTCCAATCCGATATGCCATGGAGCATATATTCCCACATATGCTCAAATATGCAAAACACCACTTCGATGCTCAGCCAATCCTATTTATCTTAGAGAGATGCTGTGGCATAAAACTGCCCACACAACAGTAGTAGAACTTGAAGAAATACAGCCTCCAGAATCTACCCCTTTAAAGGTGACCAGTCCCGGTGACCTCTGACAACTAATACACAGTACTAGTAGCAATGCAGTTACCAGCAAAGGGACAAAACCGGGTCCCCTTCCTGTGCACTGAGTGCACACGGTACACTTGCTCTGAGAGGGAGTATGGCAAACGCGCTGACCTGCGGGACCCCTGCTCCAGACCCAGTGACCCTTCCCCTCGTTCATGGGCCGACAGGAGCTCTGTCTGCGGTTTGTCTGGGTATGTCCTGGCCCCACTGAAGCTGCTCGTAAATGTTCCCACTGTTCCCCTTTAGGAAGCCCAGTGCTTGGTATAAAACATGATTCTCTCATGTTGGGGCTCTGAGGGTAAAAGCGCTCCATGTAGCCCACTTACAAAGTGAACTCAGGAAGAGGCGCAGACTCTGGTAGGTGCAGTCTGCCTTCTTCGGCTGCCTGGTTAACATAGCAACTGGCTGTTCAGGAAGGGAGAGAGAGACGGACCGGAGAGCTGAGAAGGGGCTGGCACGAGGCGGGACTTACCTGTGCACCCTGCCCTAGAACAGGCTGCAGCGAAAGGTGCCCCCGCACTGCGCGGTGAGATAAAAGCCCCCCATAAAGGCACTGGGAACGTTCTGTGCCTTAGTCTAGGTGGTGTTCACCTGGGTGGATGTGTAATATCGATGTGTAAAAGTCAGTTGGGTACACTTGGGGTTTGTGTATTTTATGTCAGTAAGACTTTAAAAAGTTAAGTTTTAAAAGTTCCCAATTTAGTTAGTAAATAATGGGGTGGCTCCAATTCATTCCCTCTGGGTTTGAATGACCCAATGAATGCAATGAATGACCTGACCTCTCCAAATTCCAGTCCCTCTCTCCCTTCCAATTCCCTTTATGTAGCACTAACATATTAAAACCTGCCCCAAGTCCAGATGTAGTGACGTCATAGCCCAGGTTGAAACTCCCCAATGGCTCTCCATGGTTTGTCACTGTCTACAAAGCCCCAGCCTGGCACTGACCCCACACACTCCACGGTTGCCCTGGACACCACCCTGTGAAGATGCGCCACCCCCCACTGGTGCATGGTAGTCTTGCTCCCCTACCTCCACCCCTCTCCAAATTCCATCTTGGGCTGCTAAAACCCTGTCCATCCGTCCCTCCCTTTCCAGAGTCCTCCAAATGGATAATGCAATAGAAACAGCAACAAACACTTGTTTGCTACGAGCTTGTTAATAACCCTTTAATCCTGTTTACCACATGGAATGTAAGCTCCACAGAGGCAGGTCCTTGGTTTGACTCACTAACGTCTCCCACACACTTGAATCAGTGCTGGCATAGCAGACACACAATTATTGCCGACTGGGTAATAAAAACTTGCATGAATGAGAGCTTGTTTCCCATACACTGTGCTTTATACAAATCATTTCCATTCCTGAAAATGCCCTTGCAGTATGTACGACATTAGCCCTGCAGTCTAGAAAGGAAACTAGAGTCCAGAGAAGCACCGTGTTTTTGGGACTATGAGACGCACCCCCCAAATCTGGGGGGGAGGGGGGTGCGCCCTACAGTCCAAATGTAGCTTTACATTTACATTGATGTATTATATTATTTATGTTATTAAATATTTTACATTTTTTGCTTCAAAAATTTTTTTCCCTATTTTCCTCCTCTAAAACCTAGGTGCATCTTATGGTCTAAAAAATAGTCATGTTGACTTGTCCAAGGCCTCACAGCTCAGGATGCCAGCATTCAACCTCCTCTTCCTTCGGATCCTCAGAAAACATGCACCATGACCGTGCCGCTCACCTCCAGCCCGATGCTGCAGCACCGTCCGCGGCCTGTCCCCCCTCCGGCTTCCGTTCTTTGTGAGCAGCGTGCTCACCCACCCCAGCAGCCCCCTGAAGCGTCCGGCTCGGCTTTACGAAGTAGGGGCTCCATAAATAACGAGGAAGCCACTGCAGGGCAGATGATAAAGGGGCAGACAGAGTATGATTTAGAGAGTCTCTCTTTCAAAAAAAAAAAAAGCTGGGGCACGCAATAAAGCAAAATGAGCACTAATTAGTAAAGAAGGAGAGTTAATTAGTGGAAGGAGGCAGTTCACAGCACATGTACATGACAGAAGAGAACCACTCCATGGCAGATAGGGCTCCTGGGAGTGTAAGTCTTTAACGTACAAAAATTAACTGCAAGATGCAAAGGGCAACGATACATTAAAGGCAGCTTCATTTCTTGTACTATCTTGGAAAAAAAAAGGACCTGTTTAGGCTGAACGAAATGCATCTGAATGTGAGCATGAAATTTCACAGAAGAATAAATCATTCCAAACATTTCACTCCGTAAGAATCATGTCCACGCATGTCACAAGAGCTAAACTAGTGGATTAAGTGAAAAGCAAACACGACTTACGAAATAAATAGAGTCCCCCAGCTTTATCCACAGATGGGGCTCAGATTACTATTTGGCAATAGCCAGGGAGGCTGAGCCCTGGCCGTCTCTTTGTCTTCCTCACCCCAACAGTCCTCGTGCACACTCTCGTCCCCTGACTGCGCTCCCCAACCCCATCCCCAAGTCCGTAGCTCCTCATGCCCATGACTCAGTGGGTCACTTACGACGACATCTGGACACACACCCATCTCTACTGTGAGGACAACTTATCCTATCCTTTATGAGTTAATACCTGTAAAAATGGTTTCTGCCTTTAAGGGATAAGATTTTTGAGCTGCTATTCTAGAACATGCTTAAATGTTAAGTCACTAAATTTGTTCTGGAACAACTGAAAAAGAAAAATCACACTAATGTGATCATTTTTCTCAATTTCTCAACAATAGGAAGTAAGATTAAAACTAGTTCCCAGGGAACCATCGTCTGTGACCCTCATCACTGCAGTCGGTGACTTGAGAGCCTAGTGATGACCGTGGCCACAGGTGGCAAACACAAGGCCCGCGGGCCGAATCCGGCCCTCCACCTTGTTTTATCCAGCAGCAGTGCCGAGCTCCTGGCCCCTAGTTAAGGAGGAGTTACATTTATACAGTCCTAAAATGACATTCGGCCCTTTGAAGGCAACTGCAAGGCTGATGTGGCCACTGGTGAAAATCAGTTTGACAACCCTGGTTTAAGGGACATGTGGGATTTCATCGGTGACCCATGTCTCGGTAAAAAAACAAACATTTGCTAAATAAATGAACTGGTAGTACAAGGAAGAGTTCAACCTGATTATTGTGAAAGTACATGAAAGGAAAATATTTTTTCATGACTTTCCCCCAGGTGTCTGTGTCTATGAGGATTTGAGACATTTACCGCTCTGCCTTTAGACCTCAGTACAGGCTGAAGAGAGACCCCACAGACCAGCCTATGGAATGATTACAATGGCGACAGCCGAAATTACTGAGACAAGCACAGCAAAGCACTTGGCACGTATTATCTCGTTACTCTGCAACCACGCTCTGCGGTGAAAACTCCTGTGCCTGGGGTTTTCACTTCGAAAAGGTTTTTGCCTCCTGTTTGTGACGGTCACAGGCTATCTAGGTTTCTGGTAGCTTCTAGAGTCAGTTTTAGTTAAGATAGAAACTTGACTGTTTCGTCTATGGTTTAAAATGTACTAGCCTTAAATTTGTTCGAAATATTCTTCTATCAGACATAGGTCTCTGCTCTAACTGCACACAATAATACAGTTTCTCCTTTATTAATAATGTTTACTTGTCAATTCTTTTTTTGTTTTCCTTGATCAGTTTTGGGAAGCGGACTGTCAACTCCATTAATCTTTTCAAATAACCAACTTTGGCTTCCTTGATCCTGATTAGTGTAAAAATTTAAAAAATCCCCCTCAGTTCTTGCATTTATTGTTTCTTACTAACTACTTATGATCTTTTATCTTCCTGGTGTTCTGCAGCTTTATTATCTAGGTATGTACCTCTTTAAAAA
The DNA here is from genome assembly GCA_028533065.1 of Trachops cirrhosus. NCBI lineage: Eukaryota > Metazoa > Chordata > Mammalia > Chiroptera > Phyllostomidae > Trachops > Trachops cirrhosus. The sequence goes on along the minus strand of CM052549.1, from coordinate 10,323,818 downwards.
TGTAATGTTATTTGGGACTTGCTGGGTGTTCTGAATGTGTGGACTGGTAGCTTTCATCATTTCTGGAAAATTCTCCTTGTCTCTTTGCCTTTCTTCTATATTTTCCGTCTTTCGTCCCACAGTACTATTCCGAACACATCATTCGATCTTATCTTCCAGTTTATTAATTCTCTCTCTAATTCTGTCTACTCTCCCATTAAATTGCTGTTTGAGCTTTTAATTTCAAGTACTATATGTTTATATAATTTTTATTTTCCTCTTCCTCAAATTTTCTTGGTCATTTTAATGGTCCTGCTCTTCAGACATACTTTCAATCTCTTCTTCCCATTTTTAAACATAGAAAGCACACTTCATATGCCGTGTTGGGTAATTCAGTGTCCAAAGTCTTTTCAGGTTGATTCTGCTGACTCCCTCTCATAACAGCTTTATTTTCCTGTGTTTTGAGATCTTTGGGCACTAATATACAGGGTCCGGCACAAATAACACCCCTATTTTATTACAAAATCATAAGCATGTAATTCTGTAACATAACAATATCACACTCAAGCACACCATATGACATTGTAAGTAAAATGTTCAAATTAAAACTATAAATTATTACAACCATATTATTATCCTACCGACCACACTCAAGCAGGCCTCACATCTGCTGGACTCTGTATGTTAGACACTCACTGTGAGGGTTCTTTATGGTCACATTAAGGTGAGTTCCTCCACAAAGAATTTGCTTTTTTTGCTTCTGCTAGGTGCTGGGAATACCAGCCTGGTAGCACTCTAATTCTTAGCTGAATGTTTTTCTGACTAGCAGGTAGTGTGAATTCTAGCTGTAAATCCACGAGTGGCCTTCAGGTTACAAGTATTCTGAGATTTATTCCTGCTCCCACACATAGTTCTAAGGTTCATGTCAGAAAATGCTCCTGGAAGAAACCTGTATTTTCTCCCCTAGTATCAAGAGAACGTAGCTTAGGGTGACAGGAGCCCACCAATCACACTGTCCAGCTTGGGTGGCTCTGGGGTTTTACCTCCTGCAGCCTGGGAGGTTATAAAAACCAAAGGGCAAGTTTAAGGTGAAAGTCGGCCTGCAGGGCCCAGCTTCTCTCTCTGGGTTTCCAAATTGCACTTGGTGTGTAACGTCAAGCATTTCTCCCTGCCTTGTCAGACCGAGAGTGTGATGAAGAGGCATCTGTTCCGTTGATCTGGGGGCAGGGTGGGATATAGGGTTCAGGGTCAGAGCTCCAAAACCAGACGGCCCAGGTTCAAATTCCTGCACAGCACTTCCTGACTCGGTAAGTTTTTAAAACTCTCTGCCTCGGTAGTCCTATTGGAAAAATGGGAATGAGAATAGTACTTGCCTCACATGTGTTTTGGGGAGGATCAGATGACTCAATACATGTTAAGCATCCGGAACAGGCCTGGCCACAGCCAACACTGAAACAACGTTACTGTCACCGGAGGGCGGCGCCCGATGAGACCCCGCAGAGACCTCCTGCCCCACCGTGCCGCACCCTCCCCAGGTCACCACTTCGTGAAGTCAGACTCTGCCAGATGGGATTTCACTCGAGCACTTCCGCCCGCGTGTTCATTTTTCTGAGGCTTCTATTTAATAAATTACACAAAACGCACAAATATATACATAACACTGAATGGCAGACAGACTTCACTGAACACTCATAGTTATCCACTCTTGTAACTGAGGACCAAGAGGGAGCGCAATGAAATTAAAAGGCATAGATCAGAAAAGCCCGAAGAGTCATCTGAAGGACGTCCAATGGAGGGAACCAGCTGTTGCCATCGAGTGTAAAGGTGAGCAACTGTGTGGCCCGTTGATGGGAGGAGGGGCTGGGGTTTGTGAACTCCGAGTATCCTGGCTCTTACTAAGGAAGAGGCGTAAGAGTTTTCAGGCCCAGAGTGTCTGTTTTTAGAGAGGAGAAAAGCCATTATGTTATAAATAATGTAAAAAGGCAGGTAATATGTGTATCTTTAAACTTTTAATAATCAGAGAGATGGTTTTTGTAAGACAAGTATTTCCTGATTTTAATAATTGCTGATTTTTAAAATAAGCTGTCAAAATCAATCTCTCATGAACTCGAGTTTTAATTGCATACTTAGTTTACACTGCCAGCCCTAACGTATTCTTCAGTTATAAAATAGAGAGTGACCCCTGGAAGGGAAATCAGCTCCTTTTGATTTGTTTCTCATTTTCCTCAACAACAAAACAGGGCACCTTTGGCTACGTTGGAATTTGGGGTGCGCCAGTTATCAGTCAAGGTGGCTCTATTAAATTCACTCCTGGAAGCATTTCCTCTGTACAGTGAGCTCAATGTTAGTTTGTCAGTAGAGGGCGCTGTGGGGACACTGCAGCGATTCCAGCACACTGTGTTTCTGCATCTCCTAGGTCCCTAGGCATTGCATGCACAAGAGAACATCTGGTGATGCTCTGCCCCAGCCAGGAGTCCAGAGCATGCAGTCCATCAGTGATCATGCAGCATCGTCCTGGGCCCAGTAACCAGCTCCCCACAGCCCTGCTACACACACCCAGCATGCCGCATGCCTGGCACACACAGTGGTACCCAATTTCCTTTGCCCACCAGCCTCAGTTTGCCTGTGCACAGAGGGTGGTTTCCTGCCAGCCCAGGCCACCTATCAAACTTCCTGCCATCCCAGTGGGCTGCAAGAAGGACCCCCTTCTGAGTGTGGCCCCCCTTAGGTAATCTTACTCAGCTCTACAGGACCCTTTAGAGTTCTCGTTACATCTTTATAGTTACTCTATCTCAATTTAAGAATTCTGTATTTTAAACTTCCCCTATTTGACTGTGACTGTGGTTTGTGTCTCCTGGCTTGACTCCGACTGATGGACAGTGGTTGACACGCATTTCTGAAGTCACACAGCGGTACACTTCTTCCTCTTCATGCAACACTCTATCGACCCCAAAATGGTCTTTCAGTGTGCATCGCAGCTAAAATACTGGCCAACCATGCTCCTCATATGTGTTGAAAATCCTTGAATGATGCCAGGAAATATCATCTCAGCTTATTTTATTCTTTTCTTATATCAGATGAAAGAATTCCAAGCTCAGCACCTCACCTGCCCAAGGATTTAAAGTCAAACCAGTTAGGTCACCCTCTTTTCACACCCTGCTCTTTCTTCCTTTCACGAGGAGGGGAGGATGTTTTACCTTATTCTAAAACCTTTTATTTTGACAGGAGTGTGAAAATCCTAATTACTTCCAGGGTGACTACTTGCAGCAAAGATACTAAAAATATATTCTAAAATATGGATTATTTGTCTGTTTGTTCAATGCTGTTTGTGGACCCAGTGTTAGACAGATCCTACACTCGGTGCTCTGGCATCAAAAGATGAAGGAGGCACTCTCCCTACTCCTCACTGGAGCAGGACCAGGACACAGGTGGAAAAAAAAAAAAGAAGGGAAAAGAAGAGAGACCTAGGAGTGAAAGATAAAGTCCCAAAAGAACACCTTTGTAATTACTGGTAAACATTACTAAGTACCTCTTAGGTATTACTAAATACCCATATATTGAGAGGGAAAAAGGGTCAAATATCATCAAAAATAAAAAATTAAAAGTTTCAACCTTGGCCGGTGTGGTTCAGCTGGTTGGAGCATCATCATCCTGTGAACCAAAAGTTTGAGAGTTCGATTCCAGGTCAAGGCCCGTGCCTGGGTGGCAGGTTGGGTCCCCAGTCAGGATGCGTGTGAGAGGCAAAGGATTGATGTTTTTCTTTCACATTGATGTTTCTCTCCCTCTCTTCTCTCTCCTTTCCCCTCTCTCTAAAATCAATAAGCGTGTCCTCAGGTGAGTATTGAAAAAAGTTTCATACTATAGCCATTTGAACTCAGGTTCTTAAATGAAGAAGCTGAAGTAAATTAAAAAACTAAAGAAAACTATCCACCACATAACGGTTACTATACAAAAAGAGAAAGAAAAAAAATGCAATATGCTTCATTTGCAATATTTCCCCGTACCTTGGTGATGGAAACAAGCAAATATCTGGAATTACAAAATTTTTTAGGGCATCCAATTCACCAGCATGCAAATAACTTGACATTTCACAACTGTACATTCAGTAACATTTGAGATTCCCTGGGTAAATAGTCTCCAATCCATATGCGTCTCTGTGACACGTGAGCGGCCCTGGGAAATGCCACCGTCGGAAAGTTATCACAGCGGAGTTTCCCACGTAATGAGCTGCGCCTCGTGTCCACACACACAGCGTCCTCAGAGCTGCAAGAAACGTTCTCGTCTTCCTCCCCCAAATAATTCTGAAAGGTCACTCCAGTCTAACGGTGATAAGTAACTGCCAAGAGTTTTCTCTTTAAATTAGGCATTTTTGTATACTACAGTTCTTTAAAAATAGAAATGACTGATGCAGGCAAATTTTAAGTGCATCAGAAAAACCCCAGAGATATAAAACTAACACCCCCTGATGACCAGAAAGACCTGGCCATCTATTCACTTGTTTCCACCTTTTAATTTTAACTTCCCACAAAACTATATTTCAACCCTCAGCATTTGCTACTTGAACCAGCCAGCAGGGGACCAACATAAAATTTTGTCAAAGTATCATATAAGCAAATGCCTTTTCAATTCTTCCCCAACCTCGTGAGCAGAAAGCCCCATTTCTAGGAACTGATGGTTAACAAGGAAAGAATGAAAAGAGGCACAATCCTGCTCATCCCCCACTCGGCAAAGAACTCGTTTTCAAAATGGAAAACTAAAACAACGCATTCCACAAAGTGGTTGCAAAAGCAATGCTGTAAATTTTCGAACTAAGCTCATGACAGCTGAGAAAACAAACTGTCAACAGCACTCGAGTAGTTAAACAGAGCTTCTCCATCCCTCACGGCTGCCAAAGAAAACAGCATCAGTGTGGGGGGAGGAGGCGGAGATCTGATCTCATTCAGTCTTCCTGACAGATGATGAAATCCCAAACTAAAGTAATTTTTTTCCTCTACGAACTGCTCGGTCACTGCCCTTATAAGCAGGTGGGATAAATAGTGTGCAATTCTAGAGGCACTAGGACATCACCCTGCCTTTACAATGTCTCGACCAGCCGAACAGGATATCCGAAATCGTGACATTAGAGATTGCTTCCTTCCACGGGGTTACACAGTGTGTCTAAGAATCTGAAGGTTGGACGGGCACTGTCCGACCTCATTCAAGAAGCGTATCTGAGTTCCACTCAGGTCAAGTTCTTTTAGGGAAGTGACAGGTCTCCTTCACCTCCATAACCCCAGAGCCGGGCACGCAGAAGTGACGCACAAATGAACTGCAGCGTTGGGGAAGCGGCCCAAGAACCAGTCAGAGGGCTTTCTCCCTGCGCACTGAGAGAGCCCTCTGGGGAAAAGACTGGGGAGAGCTAGATTCTGCGTAAGAGGCGAGGCCCAAGGGGAAGCAGCCTGGGCCCCAGAGACAGAGTTTGGAGTTCCTGAGGAGTGGAAGCGGAGTGCAGGGGCGGGGTGGGTGGGAGGGTGGGAGGAAGAGGGGAGGACTGCCTCCAGAGAGCATTCTGGACGGCAGAGTGCGGGAATGGCACTTTGGCTACTGCACAGAGAGCTTCACCACCGCCCCGCCGCCCAGCAGGCTGTCGAGGCCACCACCCTGTCTCAGCACGCGTTCTTCCGTCAGTGCAAGACGACTCAGAAGTTGCGCGACTGTTCTGAAAAATTATGCATTAACTGTTAAAATCTTATTCGCTAGGTTAAGTGCAATCACAACAGTTTAATGTGATGGCTAAAAGAAAATCACCAAACGACCTCATGACCCCCCCCCTTTTTTTTTTACTTTCCTAGGAAATTGTAAGTTATATAGGGCCATATTTGTCCTTTTTAAATGGGAAAAAGAAGAGGAAATAAAACCGCCACATATTTTATTTTTGTGTTAGCTATACAGCCTGGGGCTAGTTTTTCTTTCCCTTCCTTTCCCAAACAATGCACCTTTTAGATCTAACACAAAACACAGAAAGAAGGGGAAAAAAAGATAAAGAAAAATCGAGCTCCGTCAAACAAATTATTACTTGTGACTAAAATACTGGACCAGATGGACTGAAAACTTGCCAAGAGCTCTGCTAAATACTCACAGAAGTACTAACACAAGCACGGAACTTGCTAGGTCTCCTATCTCTGATTTTGTTTGCACTCCGCCAAGAACCCAGGGCTAAGAAGTGCTGAGGAAATGACCCCCAGGCAGAGTCCACCTTTTGCTTAGCACATTACCTAAGTGCGAACACCTCAGATGCACTGAATTCTAACCCAAACAGTGACAGAAACAGATCTCTAAGGCTACAGAATTTCACCAGAGGCATTTCAAAACCTGCTGAATACTTCTAAAGGAACGCTGCTAAGGCTCTGACACAGGCTGGGTCAGAGCTGGGAGCTGGAAAACATCATCCATGATGATGCAAGACAGCAGGGGTAACGAGGCTGCCCTAAAGTACGGGGAGATCTCGGGGCAGAACAGAGCTGCCCGTGCTGTCCACTGTCGCGGCCCCACAGCACAAACAATACCGCCCCGAGGACGGCTGCTCTCGCCGGTTCTGTTCTTGTTGTTTTACTACTCTAATTGGGAAAATCCATTTTATGACCTGAAGAGATGAATAGCCTTTTTAAGGAAGGCTTTCCAAAAACACTCCGCAAAATCCAAAGATGGCCTCCACTCATTTGGAGCAGGGGAAGCAGCAAGGGCCTCCAGACTCTCAGCACAAGGTCGGCCCAGTTCTGGGCTGATGCTCCCATGAGTTAACTCTTTGCACCCGCCTCACCCTTGAACCTGAGGGTTTCTGACAAGCTGCTGCCATCCATCCACAGCCATGAAACCTCCTGGATAAACACCAAAGGAGACAAATGCAGGAGTCTCCACTTCAACACACTAAGCAGAGCTTTATCATTTGCCGGGCTCCCAGCAAGTAGAGGTAGGAAAGGCTGGGTGTGGACAAAATTGAATGGACAGACATATAACCCTCACTCAAAATGTTTCCCTGCCACTTCAGTGCCATCTGGGGCAAAGCTTCCAAGGACGATCACCTAGGCAGCAGCAGGGCTGAAGGACGCTGCCACCAGTGGTCACACTAGGGACTACTGCTGCCTCAGGTGCAAATGCAGCTGCGCCCAGATCCTCAAGGGGATTCCTTGCTGTTCCCGCTGGTTCCCTGGGCGCCCTTGGGCCTCCCCACACCCCAGAGTAAAGCAGCTGAAGGGACTTTGACACTGAGGTCCCAGCCAGCGTCTCACAGGGGCTTCCCACACCATGCCAGGCATTAGGTGCTAAGATTATTGCCCTGGAAAACTTCGGAGGACAGGTGATGGGGAATGGATTGGCAGAGCTTCTCTCGTTTTCTGCACAGTTTAACAAGATGAGAAAAAGAAAATAAGGAGGAAGTTGGCTCCACCCACTTAGAAGGACACAATGGGTTGTAACCAAGCAGGGGAATGTCAGTCTGGATTAGTGAGACCTCAGTATAGAAAAAGATCAGATGGGGCCTTTAGCAGGTGCTCTAGCCAATTTCCAACCTGTGCAGGTGGGTTTAGAGACTTCAGTCACTTGCTGATCAGTGCTTCTGCCTCCGTCTCCCAGACTTGTGCCCTCTCCTTCTCTTGAGTTGTTATTTATTTTTGAGACAAACTATTTGTATTATTTTCAAGTGTGCCTGAAACTGGGCTAGGAGGTGAACAATATGAGATGTTCTTCCACTAAAATATAAGGAAGATCTCCAATTGGCATGCCGTTTATCAGTAAACACCTAGAAGGTTCTAATGTATGCAAAAACCTATTGGTTCCTTTAGGTTAACCATTCCCCTTATTATGTTAACATACAAGATCTGTCTGGAAAAAATCCAACCATTGTTAATATAATGAGAACAGTTTGTGTGACATCACTATAACCTGGCAGCGAAGGAGCTTGGACTGGAGTGCACATGTGTGAACAGTGACGACTTCACTGTACTGGTCAGTGGGGGGTGGTAGACACTGTTGAGTGAGCAAGTGTACTGTGTGGCCAACACATTCAAAATGACTGAGCGAGCAGAGCAATGAATCTGCATCAAATTTTACATTAAGTTTGAAAATCCCTTTGCAGAAACTACTCGGATGATTCAGAAGCCCGCAGCTATGGTCACCTGGTGACTGGCACCTTCATCATGACAACATACCCACTCATGCACCACGTCTTGTGCAGAGTGTTTTGGTGAAACATCGAATCACCCAGGTGACTCAGCCCCTCTACAGCCCAGATTTGGTGCCCCGTGACTTCTGGCTTTTCCCAAAACTAAAATCACCTTTGGAAGGGAAGAGATTTCAGATAATCAATGAGATTCCGGAAAAGACAAAGGAACACCTGACTATGGCGACTGGGAGAACTGCCTACTTTGAAGGGGACTGAGGCGTCACTGTCCTACGTACAATGTTTCTTGTATCTTGTATCTTCTTCAATAAATGTCTCTATTTTTCATATTGTGTGGCTGGATACTTTCTGGACAGACCTCGTACTACTCATCAAATTAATACAATCTCTCCTCAACTGCATAAATGCAGGCTTCCCCACAGGCCTGACCAATGATCCCCGTGCCCAATTGTTGAGCGGCCATTAATGAGCTTTAGCTCCACTAATAAATTAAAACTTTAACCAGGGCCACATGAAAAACTCGTGAGCAGGATGAGTACAGAAAACGCAGAGATTAAAATTTCACGTTTCCTCCCCATGTGTGCAACACAGAACAGAAAAATAACAGACCTAGGAAATGTCACATTAAAAAAAAACAAACAAAAAAACAAAGAGGAGGAGGAGAGAAAAAAAACATGAGTCACTGATAAACAATCTGTTGACAACTTCGTTTGAAACCATACAGAGTGTCTTGGGGGATTCGCGACCGCCTGCAGTGTCCTCTGGAACCGCAGAGAAGCTGGCTGTGATGGCCGAGACAGATGGTCCAGGCCGATAACTGACTCATCCCCGTGCGTGGTTTCAAAATGTTGCCGGATATCATGGCAACGGCAGAGGCATGAATGTCGTGCAGAATGCGACTGAGGTCACTGCTAGGAAAATCCCATGGTGGGGAGGGGGGGACTCCATTTCTACGATGCTCCCAGGGTTCTGGAGATCAGGTCCTCAGTTCAATCATCCTTCCCTCAGTTCACAGACTCTCAGAGCAAGGGGACCTTAGGTGTCCTCCAAGCTGCCTACTGGACAGGCGGACAGGCGAGAAAGAGAGCCCCGGTGACACTGTTAGTGGCAGGGACGGGTTCAGAACCGGGCTATCGGAAGGCGTAGCTCAGGGCCCTTTTCTCCTTACCTCCTGCCCTGTCTTTCAGCTTCAGTGAAAAGTTAAATCCCTCACCACTCAGTTGTTCTCACAGGGTGATTCATGCTTCGTGACGATATTATTTTTTAATCGGAAGATCTGAGTACATAAATCAGATACTTGTGCCAGGTGGATTTCTCCCTGTTTTAAGGTGACAGGAAAAATGGCAGACCGCACACTTTCAAATTCACCAAAGATGGCCTTAAGGACAAGTGTCTTAGCTCCCCTGGCACCCTAGGCCCCCGCCTGCCTGCTAACACAGGGACGGTCAGCTGGTGTGCTGAACAAACCTGAACTATGCGCCTGAAGTCAGACGTGCTTCAGGAGAGGCCCCATTTCTGGGTCTGTGTCACATTCCAAACACCTGAAAAGCTTCTCTCCACAATCAAATGGGAATCACGGAAGAAATAAAACTTGTGTCTTGGTGCCGCCTATCAGACTGGGGTCTTACGGAGACTGTAAACGTTACAGTTCCACCCACCCTGCGGATGACCCAGCAACCTCTGCTGACGCCACACGGAGGGGGCTGAATCCTGGGTCCCGGGTCACATCTAAACTCGAAGCAACCAGGGGAGCCAAAGCTGCATGCTCTTACAGTTAATTTCCGCTTTGAACCCCTGAGGTCTTTCCCTGGTCATTACTTCCATCTTTCGTACACAACTGCACAAACAGGGAGAAGCGGACGGAGCTCAGCACGGCTGTCTCACGGACAACCGCGGGCAGAAGCCCTGAGCGTGGACGTGGGCGCTTTCTTTCCCGGAGGCACTGGGGAGCAGCTTGATGCTCAGTTCACACACTCACAGGGCTGAAAGGGCGACCGTTTGCTCAGACACTCACCCCCCACTCCAAGTATTAACAAACACACTGGTTCCCACGGAGGCCCCCACCGGCCCTGTCTGTCTGGCCCGGGAGCTGCTGCACACCTAACCTTGAGGCCTGTGGCCTGGAATAAACCTAGGACCCGGGCTTCTCACCAACAGACACCCCAGTGTCGCCTTCTCTGAGTGCCTCTCCCTCTGTGCTGGCTGCTCAGTGCACTTTGAAAAAGTCTCCTCAGATGTGGAGAGCTGAGTCCTCGTGGTAATCCCGGGAGAGGGCGCCTATTCTGTTGCTGTCTCCTTGATGGATCCTCAGCCCCAACAGCTTCCTTTATTTTCAAGCAATTAAAACTACAGCTTGATATCATCAGTGTAATCTTGACACACTGCATCTAGAGCGATTTTTCTTTAAGACCTGATCTCTCTCTGGAAGAGAGAGAAAAGGCTAGAGGCACCACATCCCACAGGGAAGGGACCCAGTCGGTGTCCGGGCCTGAAAAAAGCCCAACACTTGGAAATAAGAAGTTGAAAACATACACGTGGCCACATTTTTCCTCTCCTTTGCTTCCATGTCCACATGGAAAAAAAAGGAGAAAACCCGTAGATATTTGCAAAGGTTTTATGAAATATGAGCTTTGGCTAAGCGAATGTTTTTGAAAATATTTGAACCATCCAAATAGAACAGATGTTTTTGTAAAACTTTCCACCATCCAGGCACTGTCTGCCCTGCATGACTCTGCCCCGACGTCCAGCCCGCGGGCAGGCTGTCAGTGGCAGCGGATCTGAGGCCGGTTCCCCGAATCAGCTAGCCCTTCAGATACTTTAGAACAAGCTCTTTTTTTCCCCAACCCCATTTTTTTTCTACCTGCTAAGAGGAGGCTCTGGCATTCGAATAGCAGTGGAGGGCCAGGAGCAGCGTGTGAAGCCAGCAGGAAGATAACCAAATTCTCTCCACAACATCCATCAACAAAGCCTAAAATTTCACCAGGACAAGGCTTATTTCTTACTATGTCCTGGAGCATTAAGGTCACCCCAAATCCCCTATTAAAACGTGAGCTCCTTGAGGGCACAGACTTGGGTTTCCATTCATCTTTGTATGCCTAGCACTAGCATAATGCACACACAGAGCAGACACTCAATAAATCTGATTGACTGGACTTAAAGCCACAAATCTGTGTGGGAATAGGGCCATGACCAGCAGGCATCTTAACTAGAAGTGGTTGCCAGGGAGAAAGCAAGATAAACAGAGTATTCCTACATGGTGAATGCAGCTGCCTCATGTGGAGTCGGCTTGGTTTTTCCTCCCCATTAAGAGCCAGCCTCTCTCCCCGTGTGCAGTAAACTACCCTACACTGCGACAGAGAGAACGGTGTGACACAGAAGGTCCCAACCTCGACGGCACCCAAAGAGCGTCCTGAGTGTTGCCGGTCGCGGAAAGGCCCCAGAGTGTTAAGAAGAGTTCAGGTCCCAGCACCCTTCTTTTCAGGCTCTACTCACCAGGACGAAGACGGAATAATACCTTTCGCTGACAAGCCTGCCAACCACAACGCCAGGGAGAGTCTACCATTTAATTATGAAATTCAAATTCTTCTGAAAAGCCCGCCTCAACCGTACTCAAGCAAATCTTTAATCCTCTTCCCAAACCAGCTTGTGATTAAACTTTCACTTCTTTTCTTTCTCATAGGACCATTTGGAAGGGTTTGGGGTTTTCAATAAATATATGAATACACAAATGTTAATGCTTTCCATAAAAGTATTTTTAACCCAGCTCCTAACCTGCCAAGATTTCTCCCACGCCGTTCACTTACCACTCGCCACCCACAGACAGGCCCGCAGATGGGCCTTCCTTCCCAGTGACAGCGCTCACAGCTGATTAAAGGGCCTGGAGGTGATGACAAAAACATGCCTGGTTCACCAAAACAGGCAACATGGAAGGGTACATCTGTGATCAGAAAAAGCGCAAATCTGCGGAGGAAGCTGCTTTCAATTTGCATTAGGGCCGTGTGGGTTCAGAAGGGGAGAGCGGCGGTTCCAGATGCTGGACGGCCGAGCGCCCTGCGGGATCCCCTGCGTCCGTGCTCCCGGTGCTTCTTACTCCAGAACTATGGAGCGGAACTACTGACAATAGAAGGGAGCTGGTTTCAACTTACTTTTTCTTGTCGGAGACAGAGAATGTTAAATGAAAGAACTTAACGATCTTTTAGTTTAACGTACTAGTCTAGCATCTGTGAGAGCACAGTACCTGCGTTAAACACGTCTTTCATTCTACAATCAGCCAAAAAAAAAAAAAAAGACCTTCCAAGCAGCTGCGTGGAGGAAATGCATGCTGCTCGCACACGCTGGATCCCACTGTAACTATGGTGGCTGTGCTTCCAGCGCGGTCTGCACCTTAACCCTGCATCTGTTAGAACTGCCCTGGAGCGTTATCCCAGCGCTTTCATTTCAGTGAGAAAGTGTGATAATGTTGTCAACCCAGGGTGTAAAACTGACTTGAAACAAGCTGCTATAATCAACTTCCCCCAGACCCACTGAACTGTATGCATGCTAGTATGTAATAAATAATTAATGCAATTAAAGAAATGGCATGAGCCCACTATAGAATTTAATCTGTTCAAGCTGAAGAATAAAGTTCATTTAAAATAATTGTTACCACATTTGCTTATGGGTATGACTCTCCGCAACTCCGTGCTTACACAGCACAAAACCACTTCGAAAGTTCGGTTTTAATGTAAACTGGAACTGCTTCACGGGGGAGATACATATGCCCAGACGCACAAATTCTTGTATAAAACTTGAGGAAATAAAAAGCCTAGCAGTAACTGTTGAAATTAGGAAATACAGAAGACATTAAGAAGACAATATCAATCACTGATGATTCA
>CM052549.1:10281490-10310707 GCA_028533065.1 Trachops cirrhosus | reverse complement strand
CCCCGCCCCCTTTCCCAGCCTGAGGGTGGGGGTGGGGTGAGGGGCGAGGCGGGTGGGGGGGATCCAGTGCTGCTCCCGTCTGAAGAGGCAGGACTTCCACCATTCCCACTGTGCGTGGGTGTGGGGAAGGGATGGGGTGTTGGTGACCCACACTCTTCATTTCTCACAAAGTACAACATTAGTGTCATTTAGATTTCACTCAACAGAGCTGATGAGGATTTACTGAATCCCCCAAGCTCTTAAAACAAGCACCAAGACCTAGAAAGGTCCATTCAAGCAGAGCTAGTAAAGCCACAGCCTGGCTGGAAAGGCAGTCTCCAGTCTCCAGGCTTCCCACCCACCCCACCCCTCCTGGCCAAGGTCGTTACCTGTAGGCTCCATCTGCAGTTCCACTTCTCGGGTGGAGGGTCAGATCCGTCCTGCAGTGTGGGGGCTTCAGGCAGCTCCCCTAAGTCATGGCCACCATACTCCTTACTCCCCGCCTGACTCTTTGGGCCTGAGTCTTTGCCTTTTGCTTTATTTCCCTTTTAAGTCAATCAGGTGGTCGTGCCGAGTCTCCTCACGGTTTGCCCTAAAGCGTTCTCCACCCCGCAGTGAACGGTTTCACAAGGTGTACCTAACCCCACCGAGGTGCACCCCTTTTGGAGAAATACTGAGCCCTCACGCTCCATCACGTTGACTATACCCATCTGTGTCCCCGACTTCACATCTGCACTTGACCCCAGCCTGGAGGAGAAGGCTGGCTGCAGCCCCACCAGGGACAAGCGCCGTTGTGGCCAGTTTCAAAGTAACTAACCTTTCGCGTGCTGAGGGCCCTGGATCTTTGCTGTAGCAAAGGGAGAGAAGGTTCAAATACAACCGTGTGACTACAGGGTCAAAGGCACTGTAAAACATGACCACTACATGGTCAAAGGTCAAACCTAAGACAAGAATCCTAACTGGAAAGAAACTGTATATGAGAAAGGACCCAAATGCCAAATGAACTCAATCATTTAAGTTGAAGTAGATGCTCGGAAGTAAGTTCTTTTCTGTTAAAAAGTCAGAGGTGAGGCTTCCCACCCCCCACTGTATTCTGTTACCTTCTTACGCTTTACAAAAATATAGCTAAGGAGCAGCATTATATAAGAGTCACTGCAAAGTTTCACAGCGCTGAGCTTTACCGGTGCAGTGCTCCCTCTCCGGGCCCATTTACAGTATTTGGCTAAATACATTACTTTGCCCCGATAAGTCCATGAGTCGGAGTCACTATGTCAGAAGAAAGGCCATTGAATGTTAGTTCAGGTCACTGGATGAGGCTCCCTTGTGGCTAAAATTTTTTTGTAGTAAAATAGTCATAACATAAAATTTGCCATCTTCACCATATTTAAGTGGACAGTTCCGTGGCATTAAATACAGTGTGACCAGCACCACCAGCCACCCCCGGAATTCTTTCCTCTCAAAGACTGAACTCTGTCGCTGATTCAGCAGTAACTCCCTATTACCCCAGCCCCTGGCGACCACCACTCTCCTTTCTGTCTCTCGGATACGACTTCTTTCACGGAAATAATTCCACCGTGTGAGCTGTGGAATAAGCTGAAGCCTGACATGGGACGTTAATACCACGCACAGCACCGTAAAAGGCCGACAGAAAAGCAGCATCCCCAGAGGAAGCATAAATTCAAGTTAAAGAGAAACAAAAGAAATGTATAGGGCTTTTTAAAAAGAAATAGAAACACATATTTGCATACACGCACATATGCAGAGACCCAGGATGGAGGGTAGGGGGGCGGGGCATGGGTTCTACTCTACGCAATAAGCTTCATATTTTTATGGAATAAAGAAGATTCAGGGCTTATTAAATAATAAATATGTTAGAAGTAATGAGTCATTTGAATAAGCAAGCAGCCTAAGTTCAGCAACGAGGAGTTAATAAATGAATGTGTTCATAGTTAACTTGGTGTTTAAATTTTGCACACCATTCCTTATCAATGAGGGCATCCCTCACCCTGCCCCCCATGTGAAATTATTTATTTTCCATTTGAAATGGAGTTGACATTATTACACACGGCCTCATTTCAGGACAAAATCTTCCACTCACTGGAGACGCCACTGCGCCTCCCACGGGGCCGAGCGAGGCTCTTTAACGACCGGTCCAAGTGTTTATACGAGACGTCAACCATTAGCAACAACGAGAACTAGCACTCCTGAATTATGTCCTCATGTTCTGGAAAGAAATCAGGGATGAAAGGATAACGTGACCCTGGAAATGAAATCTGCTTTTAAAGAACTGTCCTCGGACACCCAGCAGGGACTGGAGAAGGGGTTTCGGGCACAGCCTTCGGAGCGGAGCCAAGCTGAGCCGGGTTCAAACCCGCACACTGCACTCGATCCTGAGACCTGGCACGTCGCTGGCCTCTCTGAACCCGGGGCCCTGGGACGGGGAGCCCGTGTCTGTGCGGTGAAGCTGTTGGGGGGACGACCTGAAGGATGGACGTGCAGCTCGCACTGGGGAGTGACTTTTCTCATTCCTGGAACCAGCGTCTCGGGGAATCATAGAAGTGAGCCTCCTCCCTCACTCCTGTTCCACAGAAGCTCATTCATTCACTGACAATAAGTCATTCACTTGATAGGGAGCTGACCCACCCCCAAAATAAAAAAAAATATTGGTTAAATAAATGAGAAAATAATTATATATATGTGTGTGTGTGTATATATATATATATATATAAAATATACCTATACCCATCACCACTTTCCCTTATTTTTATCATTAACGATTTGGTATAGATTTTTCCAAACCTTTTTGTGCACCTATAAATGTATATTTTAGTTGATTGGTTTTCCCGAAAAAACAGAATCACACCATACATACTGTCCTGTAAATGACCTGCTTCACTCAGCAATATATAATACACAATATTCTTTTTAATAGTTTCCTACAATGAATATATTTTATTTAAGCATTCCTCATATTACTATTTAGGTAGACAGATAAAGAATGAATTTTCTTTTTGCTATTATAAAGAAGTTGAGCTAAGTGGTCTTGCTAAATACTTGACTGATTTGAAACTCAACATTCCGCTAGCTATCTTGATCAGAGTGACACCAGATCGTAAATAAGGCCCAATAACATAACAGGAGGGACGAGAGAACTTCCATTGGCAATCCGAAGAATTTTTTTCTCTTTCGCTCAAAATGAATGCATTGTACAGGCATGTCTTCTCCCCATTCTCAATGCAGAGACAAAGCTCAAATGCCTAAACGTACACGTTTAGGATTCTAGACTTGGTTTAACTCAAAATGGCCTTGATTGGATGGGGTCCCTCCGCTGTATTAAAACTGCCCTAATTGCATTCTTCCAGCCAGCTGAAAGCTGACAGCTTCCGCTCCCGGCTCATTATCAGAGCACTTCAAGGGGCTCCATTATGAGCAGAGCACCTGGTCCAAATTTATTTCAACGGCCCAGGGCAAAATGGGAAGGTGCTTAATGTTCAACCACAATGGTGACATTTTTATGAGATATCCAAGGTTCAGAAACAAATAAATGAAAGGTTTGAAAGGAGCACGAACAGAAACTGTGACAATAAAAATTCAACATTAATATATCAATTTTAAACCATATACCACCCATACACTTGGGGTAAGGCCAAAGGTTCAACGCAGGCTCCACCGAAAGAAAAAAAGAAAGAAAGCCAGCACCCAACTCCTCCCACGGCAGCTTTCGCTGCAACGACGGGTCCAATGTTTAATTTAAGGACATCGGAATGAGATGTGGATTCTGAATTCCAGCTAGGATAACAATTACTTTATTCATCTGCACCAACATGAAAATGAAAGAAAACTCGGCCAGAACTCGGAGTTCTAGATGTACCACGCCCATACTGTTTCTCTGGTGTGCTTACCGAACTGCTGTCTTTCTCCCTGCTGGGAATGAGTAAGATTCCTTACACAGATGTTCCATAAGAAAACCCTGTACAAATATGTATTTAGAACTTTTTAATCAAGGTTTAATAGGAGAATTTCCCAGGTAGATTACAGCAGGTCCAAAGTCAACATTACATCCCATTGCATAAATCTGTATCCAGAGACTTCTTGTCAGGAGGGATTTTGCTCTCTGCGCTTGAGCATTTGCAGAGGACTTGGTAGGCAGACGACAACCAATTCTGAAACCCCCAAACCCAGCTGCAGAGCATTAGGGAGCCCTGCCCTCCACTAAGACTCTGTTTAAGGAAATGTTTAAAATAAATATTTGTATTCTTTCACTAAACACAACAGTGACACTCACATTGGAATCTAAGAAAATGATGAATGAAAAATTGTAACACTGGCCCTTTACAATGGGAACGCTGACTAAACTGGAACTATACGGATTTACTAAATGTCTAGTCTCTTAAGAGAAAAATAGGAGGATAATTAATCAACTACACTAGGAAAGTTTTTTCAGCTATTAGTTGCTTCTGGTATTGTAATTTTATCTTTCTCAAGCATTTTCCTTATTAAGCCGACTGTACAATTAATTGGCCAGACTATAAAGGCTTTAATTATTTTACTGATTTAAAAAGGCAATTAGGCAGCACCTATTTTTCACATATTGATCGTACCTATTCTGGTTTTCAATCTGAATTCATGAATCATCGGGCAACTGGTATAACCACAGGCTGCTACTTGAGCCTTTTCTTTTCCCCAACCAATTAATAAAAGCACTTAAAATTAATTATCTGATAGAATCACCCTAATTACCAAAAGGAAAAAAGGTGGCAAAATCCCTTCAGAATTAAATTCTGTGTGTAAGTCACTCGACCAAGCGACCACTTCTGACATTGCCTGCAGCCCCTCCAATAATCAGTCTTGGAATCTGGGGACCCGGTCAGGGTTTTCAATAATGGGGTTTGTTTCTTTCTAACTTGGCCTTGCTTGAGCCTTTACTGTGTCCGGCTGTCTCCTTGAAACCACTTAAAAGGGTGGAGCTCTGGGAGTCCACAGGGAATTTCCAAGCTCACCAACGAAACTGGACTAGTTACCTGACTTATGTACACCCAGGTCCAGGTTTCTTCTTCACTTTGACCGCCCTTGCTATCTTCCCCACCTCCCACCTTTTAAGAACCACTCCGTCTCACAACAGACCGAAATCACTGAGACTACAATGGCAACTGGTCACAGTGCTACTCAGGAGACAAGCAGTCCCAGCCTTTCCCGTCTTTCCAGAACACGAGGACACATGGGGGCTGGAAAGCTTTCACGAGATGCTGTGTCAGATGAAAAATTTGAGAAGCGTTGCCATGGAACAGATGGTTTTCTAGCTTTTGTAGAGCCTCCCAGCTCCACTTTGGGAGATCATTGGAAGGATGATAATGTGCCCTTTCTGGGCAGAGTGGTGTGGTGGAAAGAGGCCTGGATTCAGGTAAGATTTGGCTGGACTCGAGCACTGGATGCGAGCACTGGATGGAATTTAGTAGCTGTGCAATACAAATTAACACAAGTCATCTTTAAGTCTTTCCAGCTTTAGTTTCTCCATCTATAACATTAGGATAATCATGCCTGCTTTACCTGGCACAGAGGACTGCAGAGATACTCACATACACATAAACTGTGTAAAACGTTTGGTAAACTAAAAACCACTGTTAGGAACATTGTCAGTATTTCTGCAGGAGCCATTTCCTCCATTCAACACCTGTGCTGCCCTCTTGTGGGGAACAGGCTTCAATGCTACTCAAAAGGCCAAGTGAATTGATGAAATGAAGATTATATTATTTCCAGATCATTTTTATGAGTCCAACTTTTGATTGTTAGGTTAGTAGAAAGAGGGGCACTTTACATGGAATATACAAAGGGTCTAGTTGTTTTTTTAACCCTGATGCCATAACAGAGCCTGAATTTCTGTGACATAGAACAGAGAAGGAAGTTTAAGGAAAGATTCCTAAATTTGTGAGCAGTGAATCCAGACACTACATTCCTACCCATTTTTTGAACCACTAGACAATGAATAAAATATTTTTGGAAAGTGTAAAGTACTGGACCAAAAGAGAATTTGTCTCGGGAGATGGGCTGGGTGCTGGGGAGAAGTCTCACCCTCTCCAATATTTGGAACGTGGAAGTCCCAGCCAGTGGAATTATTTATGAACTGTAGGAACGAAAACCCACCCAAGCACTCGCCCGGACTCTCGAATGACCGGCTTTTAGAGCCGCGGCGTTCCACCGCCTCCTTTGCACAGCTGACGCGTGAACAACGCTGGCTGGAACCGGGCAGGCTCACTTGGACAAGGATTTTTTTTTTAGCAAATACAGTTGGCCCTTCACATCGTGGGTTTTAGATCTTCTGGTTCAACCGACCACAACAGAGAACAGTGTTTTCGCGTTCTCAATCACGGTTTCCCACCTGCAAATCCTCAACTGAGGACTGAGAATGACTATTTCCATCCATAGCTGGTTGACTTCATGGATGCAAACGGCTGGCTGTAGTTAAATCTGGAGAAAGTCAAAAGTTATAGATGGATGTTTAACTGCATGGGGGTCGGTGGCCCTCGCCCCTGCATTACTCAAAAATGCACTGTAGGTAAGAAATGTAAAATCCAGACAATTCGGAAGGCTTGCCTAACGTGGGCTGTGGCCCCTGAAACCCCACTCACTGCACACCCCATCCCACACCCCACCACACATCCCATCAGACCAGGCTTCCCTTTCATCATGTCTTAACTCTCAGCCCCAAATGCATCTCCATTCCCATTGTTCTGTGACCCTGGTATACAGAAATGACAAATACATTGAAAGAATCTGAAAAGACATACATACATGGGGAGCAAAGCAGAACGTCAATATTACCCTTTAAAATAATTCATTATAAGAAATCATGGAAGTAGCAAGTGTCCAAACAAAAAAAAATTACTTGTAAGTTTGTCTGTTTGTTAGCTAATATTGAAATTCCAACAATGACAGTCAGTTCACAAGAAGGCAATAATGCCGGTTGGTGGACTAAGCACTCAAGGGCTTGACCCTTCTCAAAAATGTTTAACGAGAGCCCTGGCTGGTGTGGCTCAGTGGACTGAGTGCCTGCCTGGGAAACCAAAGGGTTGCCAGTTCGATTCCCAATCAGGGAACATGCCTGGGTTGAGGGCCAGGTCCCCAGTAGGGGGCGTGTGAGAAGCAACCACACATTGATGTTTCATTTCTCTCCCTCTTTCTCCCTCCCTTCCCCTCTCTCTACAAATAAATACAATCTAAAAAGAAGTTTAATGAGAAATATTTAATTATACTCACTACGACCGCAGCACGTCCTGTTTTAAGTGCTTTGCTCCCAATAACCTCATCATGACACCCAGAGTGTTAACACCATTAGTGACTCCGGAGTCGGCTTACAAGCCACCATGAGCACCACGGATCAGAGAAGCAATCTATTAATGAGGGGCAGATACCAGGAACCCACCGAGTGAGGTGGCAGATTTGGGGGCAAGTCAAGAGAGCCCCGTGGAGAAGAGCACAGGGGAAGCAGCTGGCAGAGACATCAGGCTGCGGAGAGCAGAATAGAAACGGGACCGAGTCAAGTTCAGGTTTTTGGGACAGACTAAGCTGAGTGTTCCCACTCCTCAGTAAACCTGGAACGCTCCTCCCTTATAATAACATCGCGATGACAGAAATAGCAACCGGAAGGCAGAGCAACCCTGTCCAGCTCCCACTTGGAGAAAGGTGTGGGGAGGGGTCTGAGAGGGGTCTGCACTGCAGAGGGGGAGCAGGAGGGGAAGAATCAGGAACTTCTGGTTGCCAGGTTTGGTTGTAACCAGTGCCAATGAGGCAAGTAGCGCCACATCCGCTGGCTTGTTCCGCTCATCCATACTGGCTTAGGTGGCTACAGTGTCTGTCTCCCGGGAAGTTGGTGGGGTCTGGGGCCCTTGTACTGGCCTCTGCTCTCCCTCTGAGCCTTGGCCAGGAGCCGGACACCACCCAGAGGGATGTGGGACCAGACCTGAGGCTACCGCGACAACAGGAACCTAGCAAAACATCAAGGTCAAGGAGTGTGAGGTGCTCAAAACCTCGTGGAGAATCACTCAGTGTGCATTCGGACAGTGTCTGTCCATCTTTCCAAACAGAAAAAAGGATTTAACACAGACTGAAAGTTTTCAACTTCTATATACTCACCTATCACAACATTCTTGTGACAACCAAACTCGGCACTTTCATACTTTCTTAGTAAGATCAGTAAGTAAAGCTCCTATTAATCTATACACTTGGCTGATAGTTTAATAAATGTTTATTGACTAGATCAGTGACTGAAGGTAACATAAGGGGATAGAAGAGATGATCTCGAAAACTACTTTCAGCCTAAGAATGGTACGTTTTGAGATGGTAAATATGTTTATTATTTAGCCCCTATGCTATATTTTAGAATAGACCATGTGTGGTAATTAGGAGAAAGCATATGGAGACTTGAAACTTTAAGGAACGATAAAACATTCCTCAGACAGGTTTTCCTGACAAAATGAAGAGAGTTGAGACATTTTCAGAAGAATGAGGCCGAAGGATCACCTCCTCGAAGACAACGCACATGCGTGTGCGGGACGAGCAGGCCCTTGGCCGCGCAGTCCGGGGTCTCCAGCTCCCGAGGGGTTCTCCGGGTTCAACTGCCCCGACAGCATTCCTCCCGTGAAACCCTCTTTTCCCGGCCTCCGGTCTGTCTCACTCCATTCCCGCTGCTTTAACAAATACCGGGCACCAGAGACTTACGAACAACAGACATTTATTTCCCACAGTTCGGCGGTTGGGAAGTCGAGATCAAGGCCCTGGAAGATCTGGCGTCTGGTCGGAGCGCGCTTCCCCGTTCACTGACCACACCTCTAGCCGTGTGCCCACGCGGGGAAGGGGCGCGTGGGGTCCCTGGGGCCTCATCTATACAAGGGCACCGCTCCCATTCACGAGGGCCGCACCTCATCACCTAAGCAGCTCCCAAAGGTCTCGCCTCCCAATACCATCGATCCCCTTGGGGGGCAGCATTGTGACCTATGAATTTGGGGGACACGAATATCCGACCGTGGCCCGCACCGCTGCCCTCCACCTCCGGCCACTCGCTTTGCCCTGTGGGGGCCTCCTTTCTCTGTCCACCCTGGCGTGTCCTGGTCACACACGATCTCCCCACGTGCTCCCCTCGATCCACATGTTCTTTCCTCCCCCGTGGTTTCAGTCAGTGTGTGTACAGTAATGGTTCTGAACTCGCTTTCTCCGTCTCCGGCTGTCACTCAGAAGTGTGTGTGCACCTGGTGACTCCCCAGCCCCCAGTCTGTTCAAAGTTGGAGACATCACCTGCTCCCCTGCACTTGGTCACTGTCCTCTGGTCCTCCCTGGGGAAAAGACACCTCTGATCCTCCCTGGATGGGTCACCCAGCCACCTGCGTCATCCAGGCTCCTGGAGCCTTACCCCCACCATCCCACAAGTGGTCTGGGATCACAGACATCCATTGTGGGTCCTAGTAACTATGCCTGGGGCTTCGGCTCCAGGCCCCCGCAATGCACTCCATGCTCCACGAGACAGTCAAGGCCAGCCTCTCCCCTCATCCCAGCTCAAACCCGCCAGTGCCTTCTCACAGCCTTAAAAACGCAGAAACTCCTTAAACTCAGTTCAAACGCCCTTCGGCCCTGACCCTTTGTTGAGGGGGCCTCAGCCTCTCCCAGAATTAAATGCTTTTCTCACCTACTTTGCATTTGAGCACTCCCAAATTAAAATCCTTTCCCTTGTCCACCCACCCCTGGGCCCCAGCTGTCCCCTCTACCTGACTAAAGCCATCTCCCCCTTCAGCCTTTCAGGTCCTGGGAAGGTTTGCCCGAACCCCCACATCGAGACCGAGCGTCCCTTCCAGGTGCACACTGAGTCCCGTCACATGCCTCCGCTTAGCCCTTACACCCAGCCTACAATCCCCTGCTTACTTTTTGGTTCCCCCACCTCATCTGTTTATTAATAGTTTATTAATAAATTCTCGAAGGCTACACAGGTTTTAAGGCTGTCTTGTTCAGACTGTGCTCCTGGAACTTAATACAAGGCTTCTCATGTGATGGCTGCTCAAAAACATTTACTGATGAATGGACAAATAATTATGAGTCTCTCACTCACAGCGTACTTGACCTCTGAGTCCTTACGACAAAATGGGAACACCATGGGTTTCAGAAGAAGCCAGGGCTCTTGTCTCAGCTCACGGGACACGTGAGCGGTGGGGCAGGATCCGTGACTGGCTGGTCCGTGGCTGCGAGGACTCACACACCACGGCAGGAGCGCGGCGTGCACCGTCACTCTGCGGTACCTTTCACAGTCTCCGCTACAGACTTCCCGTACTTATCGCTGTGTCAATCAACCCCGTGTCCGTCTCGGCCTTTGGGCACTCAGACGTGTCTGCAGTTCTTCACCGGAACAGCTGCTCCCAGAGGCAAGGCCCGCCCGTGGCTGCGCGGCACGTTCTCCGGCACACGGGCAGGCCCAGTGCCCGCCACCCTCGGCACGCAGGTATTGCCTCCACGCTTCCCACTCCACGGGGACAAGTCTGACGATGCGAAGAGGAGAGTTTGTTCCTGCCCCGTGTGATTAAATGAGAGCAGAGAGAGTCGTGGGCACATTGTGATCGATATTTCAGGCACTAGAAAAACGCCCGTCTTGTATCCGCCACGCGGCAGCCCATTCTGCTGCCTTCTGAAGATTCTGGAAAAGCCCTCTTGCTGCTGGGGGCTCCAAGACTATTTTTGTCCCGTAACGGCTTGTTCGTGCTGCCCTACAGGGAATGTTCTGTTTTCCGAAGGAAGCAAAGCAGAGGAAGAAAGGATGGGGGCGGGGAGGAAGGAGAACGGAGGGAAGAGGACACCCGAAAGGTCGCTCGTCCCTGCGGCTTTCACAGGCGCCCGTCTCACTGACTGCACGGCACGACCAAGGCCCTCT
The DNA here is from genome assembly GCA_028533065.1 of Trachops cirrhosus. Taxonomy (NCBI): domain Eukaryota; kingdom Metazoa; phylum Chordata; class Mammalia; order Chiroptera; family Phyllostomidae; genus Trachops; species Trachops cirrhosus. The sequence goes on along the minus strand of CM052549.1, from coordinate 10,299,822 downwards.
TACCCCCAGGACACAGAAGCAAACTAACAAAGTAAAATTTTAAAAAACCCTTCCGGTCAGGCTGACTGGTGGTTTTGGAACCAACTGCAAAGAGCTGTAAGACGACTTTTTAAACGAAAACCCTTATGCTTTCTAACACGTCCGTAAACTGCGGTAGCTGAACGCCCGCCGGCCTCAGAAGTTCAGGTTCGGACGTAGCCCCCGCCGAACCCCCTCGATCCCCAGCAGAGTTAATCCTGGCTCCTGGCCTCCGCCCTCAGGAGCCTGAGGGGAGCGCTGGCGACCACGGGGTTCCTCCGGCCCTTCCCTGCCTCCACCCAGGACTCCCAGACTCCTCGGGGCGGCCCGCCCCTTATACATGGCATAACACAGTATATAACTCTCCAAGGCTTGCATATTTAAGCTTTGTGTTGGAATTCTTATTGATTGAGACCTGAAACATGACTTTATATGGCTAACTGGCATAAAATCCCAACGGCATTAATACTAAACTATTTTTTAAATGTCTTCCGATATCATAACCATGTATAAAATGTCTCCGTCTGGTTTAAAATAAATGTTCCAACACCCAAGTATAGAATATTTCCTCAGGAAAACAAATGAATACAATGAGCAGTAAGACACTCTCTTTATTATTTAAATATTTTCTCTTTAGACTATATAGAACTTTAATTTTTTGATATGCAGCTTAGATCTTCATAAACCAACAAACAGGTAAATAGAACATGGAATCTATTGCATTAAATATCTTCATCCCCCAGGACTAAGAGCTCATATTCAAAGTGTCATCCTGTGTGATGTTTTATGGCTCCGTTATAAACCCCTCCGAAAACGGGTTTACAATGGAAGTGTTGACATCACATTAACTATTGCTCTGCAAACAGAGCCTAGTCATCAAGGCGCATTATATTTATGGGCAGGTAAATGTCTGTCCCCATTAATCACACAGCCACACTGACAGATTCTAAGTTTGAGGTCCAGCAAAATTAATGTATCCCATTACTTGCATCACAGAGACCACAAAGAAAATTTGCAGACATTTTTATAATTCTAAAGCTTTGACATTGGTACAGAAATCTGGGCACCAGTCTTGCTGAAACAGTTCATTTATTTATACCTGCTGTGGTCAGGTTTTGCACGTCTGCAAATGACTGGAGAAGACTTCTCTCCCAAAGACAATTCTCGAGAATGACGTGCATTTGCACAAGCTCAGCCTTTAGTGGAGGGCCCCTACAAGTGTGATTCTGTGTGTCTGTACGCCTCGCCCCCACTGGAGCCTCACCCAATTGTGACTAATTACCAAAGGAATATGCCACTCTTAATATAATTCAACATTCCTATATAAAGCAATCTCAAATGTCAGCACTCTGTCTTTATGACATCATGCCATCCCAATAATTCTGCTTTACAAGTAAATTCCTATTATACATTAATAAGGGCTGTTGGTGGCTAAACATCTTGCCTCCTCAGTAAGGACTCGGTTGAAGGCAATTAGGGAAGCCAGGTGCAGCTGAGCTGGGTACTCATAAAAGTTTTTAAATTTTACTATTTCCGTTTGATTTTGGGGGAGTGCATTCCAATCTGCCCAAATTAAAGAGGAAGCTATGTCCGTGTTTTTCAGCTGTTGTGTGTTCTAACCGTTACCAATAACCCCTTTTGGTATTAGTATTTCTTTTCCTTTTCTCCTTAGAAGCCAATGATCTGAGGAGTTCAAGTTTCACCCTGAGCATCAACATTTCACAGCCTGTCAGAGTGGACACACACACGCACACACGCGCACACTCACACACACAGTCCCAGGGTACTGGAGCAGCACCTTCATTTAAGACTTTCTGGGGGCAGCCCCGAGTAGTAAAATTGATGCATGAAAGAAAGAACTTTACTCACTTTGTTAACATGTTTTTGTGGTAATTAGCTTGGGTCAGTGAAGGAGACATCAAATTAAAGTTTTATGTCATAATAGGAGCGATGATTTTCCCATTACAAGAAAATCAATTTCCTTCTACAAACTACAAACACTACATAAAAGAATTAATAAGTGTAAAGACTTAACACATCTGAAGCAAGAGAAAAGGTTACCTCTGATGATGACAAATACCCTTAGAAGTAGAATTTTAAAAAGAGTTAACAACTCACCCACGGCTGCATTATAAGGGTGATGGGCCCTGGGAACCTTTCCCACCAGAACGACACAGAAAACACAGGGTCCTTTATCTCCCCGGGCAGGTTCTTCTTCTCTCTACTCTGCGACTCACACTAGGCAGTGTGATCTAATTCATCTTTAAAACACAGTTGAATGTTGCACACAAGCAGTTTTATGACACCAAACGACTGACTTTACACGGCTCTCTGTCCTGTTTTTCAGGAGCTGTATGGACGTTCTATATCAGACTGGCCTGGTGGGCCAGAGTGCCGACGCACCAGCTGCTGGTTCAAGGACTGGCATCGCCCTGAAACTGCACAACCCTCCCTGTCGGGTACAGCCACCCCTTACTGACAGTAAGACAGGGCGTCGCTGACGTCCAGAACACACTTGCCAGAGCCATCCCAGGAACTACACTTGGAGCAGCTGACCTGGTCCAAAAGCCCCTTTTGAAAATGAAGAATCCTATTCCATTTAATTTCAGCAAGCAAAATGGATAGGGTCTCATTGGAATAAGGACAGTCTTCAAAAGTGGTCCCTAATTTTCTTTCTCGGCTCTTTGGGGAGTTTCCTCTGCTCGATTTTATTTTGTAGAAAAAAAGCTCCATCTACCGGAACAGGATTAGGAAGAGCAGACGCTGCAGTGCTGCTTTAGAACACAATCTTGTAGCCATGCACTGTCCATCGCATTACTCAATTCCTCTCCCATTTTCTGAGAAAAAAAGTCACAGAGAATAAGACTTTCTGCACAGTTAGCACATCTCTTGCTTCTTAACAGAAAATTGTATTGGGGACTTACTTATTTAGGATATGAAGCTTCAGAATGTAATCACTTTACTTACGGTTTTCAAACTCAGAACAGAGAAGCAGCCGTTTGTTTATAGGAGACACAGATTACAGAAGTCTAACCTTATCCTTGGCACGCTTCCTTTCTCTTCCTTGATCAACGACTATTCTCCAGAAGAATTTTAAAATACCAGTTTAAAAGAGAAAAAAATAATCTTCACTGGTATTCTCAAATCTTCTCTTTCCACTACCCCCTTTTTCCCCCTAGTGGGAATGCAGGAGGTAAAGAGAGAGGTCTGATAAAGGGTCTTTATTTCTTTCAAGCAATTACCCCACAAGCCTGTGTCCCAGTGCCAACTTCTGAACCACACCCTGAGTCCCTCGGGCAGATTAGACGCCCTACATTGACAGCCAGGGCCTTGAAAACCAGGAAGGTGGAGGGAAGGAGGATTCTAAAGACCTGCCCTTTTAGAAACCCAAGGGCCACGTAGGGGTAGCTTTCCACGGCTACCGTTTGCTGTGGAAGGGGCAATGACGTAGGGGGCCAAGAGCAGCTGCAACTGAAATGGTGTGAAAAATGGTGTTCCAAAAGTTTCATCACTCTTTATTTCTTCATTTTTCTACAAATCACTCTTCTGTGTTGCTAAGTCTTTTTGTTGCTGTTGATGCTGAGATATTTTTTTCTGTTAGGCGCTAGTTTCCCAACAGGCTCCCAGTGTCTTAGAAGGAAATTCAGCAATTCATTAACAAATCTCTTGATGGCTTGCTTCTTGCCATCAAGGTACAACTAGCTTGCAGGTCATTAGACCGGGAGGCTCTGCTGCGGAACATGCTTCTCCGTTCCCTAATTACATGAGAAAGACCTCCGTTAAGTCCCAACGTTAATAGGAGTGCTTCCTGCAGCGGAGATCAAAGTCAGAGGTGAGGGTGACAAGTCCAGCCGGATTTGCTTAGGGAGTGTCTCCTCTTCTTTCTACCTCCAACCCCGACCCTGCCATCCCCCAGGGAAGGGGGCCTGTTGCTGTTTCTGGGGAGCAACCCTCTGATCCTCTTCTGCCTGAACTCTGTTATTTTCACCTGCCAAACGGCCATTATTCCACTCAATCGCTGTTTGCATGGTTACCTCATGTACTTCTTTCCTTTTTCTTTTTAAGTGGGAGTGGGTGTTATGTGAACTAATATAATCTAAGGATAAATTCATTTTTAAGCTACTAAGGAGCTTGATTCCTATGTTAATTCCCTCCCCTTAGGTCATTTTAATTTATCGGCTCTGAGCTAGAAAATTGGTCAAATTATTAGCACTGCCTGCATTCATCACTGCCAACCACTGCTGATTTTCAACACGAACGAAAATTCTGTCCCTCAGATTACATTCCAGGGAGCAACGGAGGGGAAAGATAATACAGAAACTACAGCAAGGATAGTATCAGATATTTAGGGTAACTTAAAATAAGTTTAAGCAGCTATAGCCTCTTCCTTACACACCAACCACAGTTTGTCAAAACTATGCTTCTGTTAAAAAAAAAAGAGGTAAGAGAAACAAACTCAGTGGTAAAATTATACTGTTTGGAAAGACAAGTTCATGTTAGATTTGGGTCCCCAAGAATATAATCACAGGCACCCCAAATCCAGGATGGTGCCCATGTCAGTCAGGGGATTCACATAGGGCAAGTCACTTCAACTCTCTAAGCCAGTGTCCGCGCCTGTCCATCAGTTTCATGCCCGAATCTCCCCCACCGAACTGTCGTGAGGATCAGACCACGCACTGCTTGCATCGCCCTTAGCGTGCCTAGCATGCCTCTGAACTCAGTGGTAACCATCATCATCTTCTTCACCAGGGGGAACGCAGGCCTCTCTGCTCAACAAAGATTCGGTGTCAGGAAGCAATCTGAATGCTGGGTTTTCTCCAGTATCTTTCTACAACTGCTAACTTGCCCATTCTTTATCTTATTTTTCATAACTTTGAACATTAGCAAATCAAAGCACAAGAATCCCCAGGTGACTATTAATATAAATTGTAGGCCAATTTACATGCCAAAAGGGGATTCCTTCAGGGTTACAATGCATTCTTAACTTGAACACTTGCTATTCTATCTAGACGAAGACTAATAACTATCTCTATATTTGAATCACATCATCTGAGTATCAGGACACCCTGTGAAACAGGTATTATTATCTCAGATCAGAGAGGAAAATGAGCCTTAGCTGCTTAGCTTACCCAAGGCCACAAGGCTAGTAGGAGATGGAACACGGATTGAAGCCATTACCTGACTTTTTTTAAAAAAGACTTTATTTATTTTTAGAGAGGGGAAGGGAGGGAGAAAGAGAGAAACATCAATGCGTGGTTGCCTCTTGAGTGTCCCCTACTGAGGCCCTGGCCCACACCCCAGGCATGTGCCCTGAAGGGAGATAAAACTGGCGACCCCTTTGTTCACAGGCCTGCACTCAACCCACTGAGCACGCCAGGCAGGGCCCATCCTCCGACTTTTAGCCACGCCTCCTCATAGCCACGCCTCCTCATAGCCACGCCTCCTCATCCCCTGTTTGTCTTCCCTTCCCCGGTCAAGCCATCCTTTCTTCCCATGCCATGATTTTTTTGTTTGTTTTAGTTGTTTTATTTAAAAACTAATTAGAATTATTATTACTTTTTATTCTATCAGGTGAAATAACATTATTATTATTTCATATACTTTGAGAGTACTTTGTTCTACCATCCTAAACTTCAATCTTTCATTAAGTCTCAAATAGAATTGTATATTTTCATGAATATTCAATATTCCCTTCGAACAGTCATGTTATTTTTCACAATTATTAAAAACCACAGTTGTGAAACTAGGTATTTATGAGGCATTTTCCCCTGCTCCAAATGTGCTACCATTAACAATTTTCACCACCAAGAACATTCTTAAAATAGTTCAGATTTTTTTATTTAGGTATTACTCCCATTAAGTCCACTTTCAGAGAAAAGGCAATAAGGTTTTAATTTCTTGTATGCTCTTAAAATCAACTTAATATTAACCTGAAAAAATAAATCCTGAATGAAGATCTCATTGTAAATTTAAATATATACATGTATACATATATATGTACTGAGTAGGATCAAAGGGAAATCTGTTTAATGTAAAATTTGTTTATTACCTTTGGGTTTTAAAATTCAGAAATATACCTCAACACCCATATCTCTATCAGAACAGCCAGTGTGTGTGTGTGGCCCAGCCAGGAAAATATTCTCTTGTTTTAAATTAAAAGGGTCTTTAAATCCCACTTTACGGAACTTCAAGAACTTGGTTTTCACCTTGGCAAGCCAAATAGATCCAAACGTTGTGAAATTATTTTAGCAATAACATTAACACAGGTATACTGCAACATCCAATTTCCAGTGAAAAGAAGTTAAGACTTTGGGAGTCTCTGACACTGTTTACCTTCTCGCTGGGACATGTTTCGAGTGCGATTTACGGCTCCATGTATGCACGCAAATGTGTAAGCAATCAACAGACATGCGAAGGACACCCAATGGAAAGGAATACTTAAAATATTAACTTTAATGAGTTTCAAATTAGTTTTTTTTAAATCTGGCAGTAATAATCTAAATTCTAATAGCCCATTTTAGGGAAAAGGAAGCAGACAGCTGTACTAACTGTTAGCAAAGTAGAAACAAAAAGAAAAGAAGATTTCATTTTCAGAAATGACACCTCCTTAGTTTAGCTTTCACTTAGTTAAAATACAGAATTTGAGTGAAGTTTACTGTTGTGTTTTGTGTTCATAAAGTGTTAAAAAAGTATAAGGGGGACTGCTTAAACTACTTCATAACACTGTTTTTAGAAACTGTATCTAGAAACGTCCATTCACAGGCAAACAGTCCACATTAATTCACGTATCACTGTGGCCCCTCTATCAGCACACGGACTTCGAAGAATCTCTGCGCGGCGTTGCGGCCAGTCCCAGTCCCAGGGGCCACGGGCATCTGAGAAACACACAGGGCACACCTCTTTCCATCTCCACTCTCTAACAGCATTGTTTCATCATCCGATTTACGACCCCCCGTCTCCCACCGTGACGTACGTAACCCAGTGAATGTGGTGTTGCAAATGAGAAAGCAGTCACTGAGTAACTTCAAACTGAATTCTCAAAAAAAAACCCAAACCCTGATTCTTGATCTGTCACCACTTAGATATCGTTTCAATTGGCTAAGGACTTCTCCTGGTATGTGACCACTCGCAGGGCTGAGATCCATGCAGGCGGTGACTCACGGGGTGGTTCTGCGGATACGTTAAACTGGCAGGACAAGCCCACTCCGGGGAGAGGTGGAGGCGAGTGCAGGGACGACGCTGCATTTCACTTGCCTGAACCCAGGGCACAGCGCCACTGACAAGGGAGGCTGCCTCCTTTTTAGATGCTGCAGCGCCTCCCTGTGGTGATGCTGCAAACAAGCCACCAACCCGGACCCCTTTTAGAATGTGTCCCTCCCTGACAACAGAGTCAAGGGTGGGCAGCAGAAGCAGGTGGGGAGAGGATGAATTCGTTGTTCGGTGAAACTCGCTCCTTCCCCTTCACTACCCCATACATTCGTTTATCACAGGCACACCACACGTGTGGACACACCTGAGAGCCAGACCAAGGTCCCAGCTCTGATGGAACCGACATTCTCGTGCAGTGACAGCAGGAGACAATTAAACATGTAAACACATACATAAGATCATGTGAGACGGTGATAAGTATCCCCACGTCTCAGAGGCTGGAAAAAGTGTAAACCTCCAAAACGTGGTAAGACTATGAAACATACAAAACCCAGCAAGGTCATTCTCTGAAATAGAAGTCAGAGTTCTAGGAGCTTTGTGCCAATAGACATTTGTGGGGGTTTCTCAATCAAGAAAGAATCTAAAAACAAGCAGCTGCCTGCCTACCCAATGCCCACCCTCCCTTTCTCCATGAACACAGATCCCAAGTGTTCGCCCAGAATAAGGCCACACTTGTCAGCTTCAGGGATCCACAGCTGGCAAGGGGTGGGGCAGAACCGGGAGGGCCAGCAGCTCACCACACATCAGAGGTCACGGTCTCTCCAGGCCTGTCTCCTGGGGCTGCCTGCTCTGTCCGCCTTCTGTAAAGCCAGCACTACGCAGCTTGAAAGGCCTGACAGGCTAGGACTGGGCTGGGTTTATGTCCTAAGAACTTACACTAGTTTGCAACCCTATCCATGCTAGAAAACTCTATTTCTAGATTCCCATCTGCTGAAAAGCAGCCACCTTTCTTACAGGAATGCCACGAGGAAAGAATGGAGCATCGGGCACAGAGCACTCGGAAACTTCTGGAAGAAGGAAAGAGAGGCGACCCAGAGCCTCTCCTTCCAAATAGGGACACCGGCTCCTCCCCACTTTCTTCATGCTCCTCCTCATGGTCTTTCAACCATGCCCTTGACCTTCCCATCAAAGTGCCTTAGTAAGGCAGAATAGAATAAATGCCAGAAATATACCTTAAGTTCCCATAAGACAGAAACAGCTGCATTAAGACAAAAAAAAAACAAAAACAAACCCCAGCCCTGGCACCCAGAGATGTGCCCGGCCCTTATCTGCGCTGTGGCTCACCCTGGACATCCATCTGCGTGTTCCCAGTCTGGGAGCTCCCTGCAGCATCGAGGCCAAACCACTCAGGCTAGTTTTCAAGGCTTCACCCAATTCATGCCGTCCCTCCTCATGTCTTCCATTTTCATCCGAGTCCATCTCCTCACTCCCCACCAAATGCACCTGTCATTTTGGGCATGCACTTACTCTTCCAGACCTCGTCGGCCACAGGCCCACCTCAGGCAGCCCCCTGCCTTTCTGCCAGTCCTCGCCTCCCTGTCCTTCCAGCCGGGCCTCTGCCACCTTCCGACACACCATGGTGGTTCCCTTCTCTGGCCCCGGGGTCCCCACAACATACTAATAGGCTGTTACAGTCTGTGCCAGCTGCCATAACAAAATACTATAGCTGTGTGGTCTAAACAGAAATACATTTTCTCGCAGCGCTGGAGGCCAGAAGTCTTAGATCAAGGTGCGGACGGCCACCTTCTCCTTGTGGCCTCACACGGCAGAAGGAGCTCTGGTGACTCTCCCTTTTCTTGTAAGGCCATCAACCCTACTGGACTAGGGACCCACCCTATGAGCTCATTAACTTTTGTCGCCTCCTCACCAGCCCTAGGTCCAAATACAGTCGCATTGGGGGTCAGGGCTTCAACACACTGATTCGGGGAGACTCAAACATTCCGTCCACAGCCCAGGGAGAACAGTATGAGATGTGAGACGCTAAAAGAGCGCGGGTGAGCAGAGCTTACTGAGAGGCTGCTCGGAAGGGAGGAGGGGAGGCCGGAGCTGTGCTCTTGGAGTTGGAGGGGAAAGAAAAGCAGGGAGTGAGGAAGCCACAGAGTCGGGTTTGCCCAGAGCTTCTGTGGTGAGGAAAAACGCATGTGCAAAAGCAGCAGTGTTGTGAAGCAAAATGGAGTATAAGACAATAGAATACAGCAGGAGGCAGTCCTTGGTGTTACTCTCCGAAGGTCACGGACACCTGACTGGAGCACATACCTTGGCAATGACCTTTACCTTACCCCCTTATAAAAAGAATGGAAACCCCTTATAAACACAAACTTGGAAAATGTTAGCATTCACTAACTGAGCTGAGGAAAAACATGTATGGTCAAATTAAATACCGCATCTTTTAAATGCATTAGTAAAACAACACACTGAAGGGACTATACTTCTCACACAGTCATGCACACTGGCTGATGAAGGAATCAAGAGAAAATTAAGTTCGTAAGATGCAACTGCAGCTCAAATCTGTCCTGGACAAGTTATTTTCTTACCAGAGGACAGTCAACAAAAAAAACTGCAAAACTTGTCATCAAATATATATATTTATATATATATAAAATGTATATATATATAAAAAAAATTCTCAAATCACATCTCTAAACTGAGAACATGTGCAAACAGCAGTGGGAGGCTGTGAATAAAACACTGACTTACACTGCCCTCTGCTGGTACACTGACCACATTTCAAGTTCCTTGGTTTACAAAGTTGGAAAAGGCAGTTTCAGTATTTTGAACCAGCAAATTCAAGCCTAATTACTAAAAACAGGTTGTGGAAAATATTACTAAGTGGCTTAAATACCATCTGCACCACATCAAGTACACATTCCTAATGAAAAGGGCACATGTGTGGGGGGCGCTGCCAAATCACATCTGCTAACCTAATAGAAAGGGTTTTTTAACTAACTCTTTAAAATATGCATTAAATTCACAATAATGCCTTTAAATACCCCCTTTCCCACCTAACCCCTGCCATGGCAACCAACTTTTCAGAAAACAAACAAATATAGTTTAAAAAAAATTAAATCTTGGCTTCACTACTGCGTTTGAGCCTCTGTGTAATCCAGCTTCTCAATATAACTGCATGTTACCATATTTTACAAAATGTTTTCTAAATATACTTTTTAATTTAGAAGCTGCTTATTTGCTAGAATGTCAATGAAAACATGCCATTTGTTTAAATACACATCAGCCTCCATTAAAATTATTATAGCATCATTCAAAAGTCTAAAGCATTTATTGGGTGTGTCTCATTCCAGAGCCTTTTACTAAGTCCTGTATAAACCAAATCCTCACCTCAAAGCTTGTTTCCTAAAATAGATGAAGTAACACCTTGATACAATAGAACAAGCAACACAGGTACAGTAACTTAAGTGAGCTTAGGTACTTTCTGCCCTGAGGCCAAAAAAAAAAAAACAAGGTTGGGGGGGGTTTGTGAGCTGGACCTCATTTAAAAGGCTGGGGCGAGAGGAAATCACAGCCCTCTAAAATCTGAACTCGAATGCCTCCCGAAGGAGGTGCGATTCCAGGTACCTGTGCGCAAAGGGGAAGGCGGAGGGCCTGGGAGTGCAGGAGGCAGCCACCGGCCTGGGGGTGGGAGAGGTCTCCTGCACGCACAGAAAGTGGGACAACAGCCATGAGGGAGTAAATCTTAGAAAGTCCACCACTCCCAGTGGCCACACAGCCCCTTCCCTGCACTAAGCCCTCTGGGCTTCTGCACAGGTGCCAGGGCTCCAGGCTCCCCAGCTGCCAAAGGCTCAGCAGCATCCAGAGCATCCGCCGCCCGCCTGACGACCATGTCTGAGAGCTTGAACCTTCCTCCGTGCAGCTCCTAGGGGCATGTATTTATTTTACTCAACAAACACCTAACCACAGGCCCTGCCTCTTTACAAATATTAACACATTAAATCCTCATAACCATCCCATAACACAGGCACTATTACTAAAGCCCCAATTTTACACATGAGGAAACAGGCACACAGAAGTTAACACTTCGCCTACATTTACACAACTAGTGTGGAATCAAACCCATGGGAACTAGTATGGAATTCTGGCTCCCAGCTTGGGCTCTTAACTAGCTTACTGTGTCACATAACACAATTCGTGCTATAATCTCTGAGTAGAAAAAAATTAATGTGTAATCAGGATGAGTTTTTCTGAGGAAGCAAACCCCCAAATCCACAAGACTTATTTCTCGCTCACACTACGTGTTCATTTAGAGTTGTCGATCCCCACTCCACAGGGACAAGAGGACCCGAGAACCTCAGACTTCACGTGAGCAATCACATGCTCCTGCCCACGCGTGCCACATTATCTCCTACTCGGAACTCACTGGCGAGAACCAATCATACTGACCCACCAACTTGATCCAACCAACCACACAAGCCGAACCCAGCCAAGGGGCGGAGACGTGTGCTCCTCCTTCGTGCCTGAAAGGAGGTAGAAATAAACACGTTGGGCAAACCACCACAAAAAGACTACCACGGAACACATAGTGGTGGTTACAATAGCAATTCATCTTTCCGGTAAACAAACATGATATGACCAGCCCACTCACGTAGGTCAAGTTGTTGCTCCACCTGCAGTGATGGACAGGCGTGGGGTCCGGCTTCCAACCCAGCCGCATCGGGTCGTTCTCGTGTGCACCCGTCCGCGCCAGGAGCTCGCACTGCGCAGCACCCGCACGGCTCACGAAGCGGTGCTCACCGCGCGGCACCTTTCAGTGTAGTTGGGGGCGCCCACACATACTCGTGTGCAAAAACTTGGTAACAATAGCAAACAAATATCCAAGGATACTGACCAAATACACAGGAGGCCCCCAGGTGGGAGATGTTAGTGATCCAAAAGGTGGTATGCGTTTTGAAGGTTAGGAAGCCCAGAACCATATAGACGAGCAGGCTGAGCAGGTGGACGGGGACTGGGTGCCTAGAGCAGAATGTCCCACAGAGAGTGCTGCTCATGTCTGGGGAAGGCAGGTCCCCTGATGTTGTCTCACAAGCCCCACATTACAAAGCACTGGGAATGAAGGAGGCCCCCCAGCACTGAACGGAGCTGGATGACCCCCGAAGGTTCCTGGTTGTCATTAGCGACTTACCAGTGAAATGCAACCACGTGCTGGCAGCCGGAAGGTCAAACTTCCACAGCTAATTTTGTCAATTCACAAAGCAGGTTGGGCACTTGACTACGAAACACAATCGCATTGTCAGAAAAGAATAATACATTTTTCCACTGCTTACTTCTGAGAGTTGAATGTGAAATTTGAATCTTTAACTAGAAAAAAACAGTGGGAAGGAACGTACACCGGTTCTTTCAGATTTGAAGAAAACATATTTGAGCAGCATTAGGTGTCTGGACATTTTGTACGGAAGTCCCTGAGCTATAGGTTAAGCAATTTTAGAACTACAAATATATAAACCGAAAATGTAGTGCAAGCACTGCATCTCACGGGAAGAATGTGGAACGCGGAGGTGAAGTTCACTTGTCCAAGGCCACCCAACTCGTTCGGGGACCGGCAGGACTTGCACCCAGCTCCCCCACGGCCAGCCTGTGCTCCTTGCACTGTTACGCAACTGTCCCTAAATAAGTGCGATCTTCAGGGGTGGCAGCAGTCATGGCATCAGTAAACACGTGACACGGATGAATTAAGAAGTGTCAGCAAACCTAGTTTTACATGAGTGGGAACGGTGACTGAGGTTTCTTCTACTTTTAATCCTCTTGTATCTAAAAACACAACATTTTTATTGTGTCATTTAACAATTAGGTTAATAACCAAGGGTAAGTCGCTTTTTTCTTTTTCAAATACTGGGTCAATCAAGTTAGCAGGTCACAACTAGTATTTTTACTTTCTTTTTAAATGAAACAATATATATTTACTTGTGTTGTGTTTTCATTTGCCAAATACAAAGATTAATTTTTCTTGTTATTGCCTTTGCCCAAGATACATAGGCCATGAACAACCATTGATTTTTTTGCTGCCAGTTAAGTAAAACGTGGGTTTTCTGAGTAAACGAGTTGTGAAAAGCTTTATTAAGAGAGGCCTGTCAGCATCACAGCTGGTGTAGGTCCCTGCTGACGTCTCTCTGTCTCTCCAAGTGACAACCCCTGGGGCTGGAGAGAGGCAGGTCAGACCAACAGAGCTGTGCGATTCTGAGCAATTTCATCCTGGAGAGAGGGAGCCGGTGGCAGACCCCCGGGAAGGGGCCCGCAGATAGCACTTTTGGGTGAAAGCCAGGGTCAAAGCAAGCCAGTGGGTCACAACCTACCCCGCAGAGGGTCCCGAGGAAACAGAGGGAGGCAGCATGGGAGGGAGGAGTGGAACAGCCCAAAGAGGAAGCGCTGGTGCTAACCTGGAGTCAGGAGATAAACTGGGCCAAGGACACCTTTTTTTTTTTAACCCATGATATGGTATCAGCTACAGGGAGGGGATGGGGACTTGCATAAACAGGAAGCTACACACAGGCAGACAGTCCTATCCCTACCTGTACTTGTTTCTCCAGGTGGGCACCAGGTCCCCTGCCTGAAACACTTCCTGTGTACTATGAACACACCACCATTCAGATTCTGCACAGGGGATGGCGGGCAAGGTTTCTCGTGGGTGTGTTTAAGAACCTCCAGGGGAGGGCCGGTCATTTTAAAATGCATTTTCAATCAATCTGGACTTTTTGTTTGTCGTACTTTTAATAATACAAACCATAGAAAGTAAAGTTCAACAGTATCTTACTGGCCAGTGAGAATCTTGTGGTTTCAAAGGGTTAACAAATCAAACAACGCCACTTTAGTATAAGCTACAGGCAAGTGGTTCACTCCAGACCACAACAATAAAGAGAATACTGCTATGATCCTTCTGCTAGTAGAAGCCCTTGCTTTCAATTTGTTAAAAAAAAAAAAAAGCAACGTCTGTGACGCGCAATCAAGGAGGCACACTGAAACGAGCTGTGCCTGCAGATGCATCCGGGTGCTTTCCTCCTACCGAGGCTGCCCACATCCCTCCACGTCCTCCTGGTCAGCTCTTCTTCCCAATCTGGGCAGAAGGCATCAGCAATCTCTCGCGCTCCCGATCATCTGACCACAATACCTCTTTCTTCACGTTCAGCAGACAACCTTGCTTCCAACCACCATAAAGAATAAGCCACCAGCAACAAGCTGCTCAGCAATTCAACCCCACACTCTCAAAGTTCCAGCATCGACCGACACCCTGCCGTTCTCCTTCCCTACCCTGACGTCCTTTAGATTCTCATTCCCTTCTATCTCAGGGACCTTCTCCTGCCCATCAACGTCTTTCCCTGTAAGTATTTAAGCCCGCCTACTTACTCATCTTTAAATAAACAAAGAAAAACCTTCTCCAACTCTCTACTTCCCAGCCCTGATTCTGGAAGCCTGGTCTCCACAGCTGCCTCTCAGGCCTTCCCACACCCCCTGCACTCCCAGCCTCAGACTCTCTAGTCCACTGAACCGGCTCCAGCTGAAGTCACCAAATGACCTCAGTTTTGCTAAATCTGGTGGATTCCCCTGATCTGTCTAAACTCTGGCAAAGTGCAGTATGCTGAGAGCCTGCCAGCCCTTCCTGAACCCCCACTCCCTCCTGAGTGCCTGCTCTCCTGCTCTGCCTGCCAGCTCTCCACCACTCTTCCTCAGTCTCCTTCGGGGTCTTCTGCCCACTTTTCAGATGTCGGTTTTACTCTCTTCCAGGTCTTCTGCTCTTCTAAGCCTGTGGATCCTGCCTTCGGGCAAGCTCATCCAGCCGTGGAGTGGCAGCTGCCACCTATGTGAGGATGCTGCAGAAACTTATATCCCACCTGTATTCCACTGGAACGCTACTGATCAAGCATGTCCAAAACCCATCTCATCACCTCCAATCACAAGTCTGCTTCCCATTATGTATCCCCCAGTTCAGCCAAGGTCACCGCCATCCACATGGATGCCCAGGCCAGACACCAGGCATCTCTTGGGCTCATCACCAATCCTCACGTCCAGATCATTGAGTCCTATCCATTCTAAACTCCCAAATGCACCTTGAATCCGATCACTTATGCATGATGGTCAAGAACAGTCTGCCTGGTTCAAACCCTGCCCCTGCCATTTGCAATGATGTGACCGGGCAAGTTCCTAGCCCTCAGGCTCTCATCTGTGCAATGGAATAAAATATCTTATATATTAATAGTACACACCTCCAAAGGTGATTTTGAGGGTCAAATGAGTTAATATAGATAAGGCGCTGAGAGCAGCTCCTGGGACAGTAAGTGCTATGTAGGGTAGATGATGCTCTTTGTTATGCTCATCACTCCCCACCACCCTGCTCCAGACACTCATCACCCCTCACCTGGACTACTCAAACCCCCTCCTAATTGGCCTCTGTCTCCAGTGTGCCTCCCTCCAATGCAGCCTCCAAGGGGTGGCCAGAGTGACCTTTCTGAAATGCAAGCCTAATCCTGTTGCTCCCTTGCTTACAACTGTTACCCTTCTTCTTATTGAGGCTTACAGGCTCCTGCCCTCCCTTCACCTCCACCCACCGCCCCTGACCTTGCACTCCACCCATATGAGGTCCTTTCAACTCCTCTACTGCACCATGCTTTCTCTGCTGTAGACCAATGCACATCCTGCCCCTCTGCTGGAACATTCCGCTGCCCTCCTCATCATTCCTGCTTTCTCTTCCAGGCCCTCCAGCAAGCTTTCCCTGACCCCCCAAGTCTGGATTAAATGCCCGCAGTAGCCACCAAAGAGAACACTGTACCCTGTAATTATTTAGCAATTGCAACTGCCTCTTTACTCATTTCAAGCCTCAGGACAATATAAACTCCCTGAATGCAGAGACTATATTTGTCCTTTTTAGTTTTATGTACTTAGCCCCCAGCCAAGTGGCTGTCTGGGTCATAAATGGTGCTCCATAACTACCAACTGACATTTGTAAACAGTTCCTACTGACAACTTCTCTAACAGAATGCAAATTCCATTCTGCAATGAAACAGAGTCCCAGTACCTACAGCATCCCTAGATTCCACCTAGATTCCAGTTCCTCTGAATGCAGGGATGCCTCACCGTGTGTCCCACTGGGAATGAGTGAAGGCGAGGGCTCACAAGTCAGCATTCAGCAGGAACAGATGATTAAAAATGATGATGATAATGGCAGCGGCTAACACTTACTGGACATTCACAACACGTCAGGCACTGTGCTCAGCATACCATGTACAACACTTCATCTGCTCATCAGGAAACTCTGAGGACTGTAATAGACTGTTCTGCGTGGCGTGGGCCCAGCTCCCACTGGGAGATGCACAGGACCCATGCCCATGGATAGGTTCTCTGGTGGGGAGTCAGGCCTGCAGTGTACCTAGGCCGCTATCAGTCTTGCTTTTTGCTAAAACTCCCTCAACCCTGAATTGAGGACATTTACAAAGCTGCAAAGCAACTTCCTAAAATCCATGCTAAACCTCCCAAGGATGAGTGTAACTGGTTCAACCACTTTAGCCTTTTCATTTGCAAATATCCCTCTTCTGTGATGTGATTAGCAGCATTGGCTCCTTTGTTTTCTGTAAAAGGGAACCACCTAAAGCCAACCTGTGCATGGTAAATGAGGATCATCATGCAATGGGCGGAGAAACCTAATAAAGGCCTGGGATGGCGGAGGCCACAGCATTTTGCTCCCCTTGAGAGAAAAGCCATGCTGTCCCTTTTCCTCCACTGGACTCGGTAGTCCGTGTGAATGTCTCATTTCATCCATAATGACGCAGACACTGCGGGCCGGTGTCTGCATCAGAGGACAACACTGGTTATTTGTCCCCAGTGCATCCAGAAGATCCATGGAGGAAAAGTCCACTAATGTTGCCCACATTCCTCTTCTGAAAATGTTCACACATCAAAGCTAACTGTTCTTAACTAAATGTCCTCTCTCTCTTCCCCCTCCCCCTCCTTCGCCTCCCCCCTCCCTCCCACCCCCATCTCCCACCACTGTAGGCAGCCAGGAGTTACTCCAACTTTTCCTAACAAGCCTCAGAGCTGAGTTAGAACCAGGACTCAGTGCTGCCAGGCCTATTTTCCCGACTTTTCGTTATTGCTGACATCTTACCCAATGTGACTTAAGAATAATCTGGGGATTACTTGCATTAATGGAACTGAAACTTACCTCTTCAAAAAAGATAGTATACTTTGTTCAAGTGTCCAATATCTTATATCCTACAGTCAACCAAAATACCCCCACCCCCAAATTTCAATACTAAAGAATTTGGGGTTTTGTTTTTTATTGTGTTCTGACCTAGAAAAAAATCTGTGAAATTTTCACTGTCTAGTCAAGTCACAACCTCCAGCAAGATTGAAAAGCATTTTTTACAGCTCATAAATTCCAGTTAAAGAAGGTTAAATCTCCTAAGCTTTGGAATCTCACCAAAATGGGGTAGAGAGAGTATGCAAGATAAAACAGCTTTTTAACATATTTTCAAAAGCTACCCAGTGACAAACACAGAAATTATTAACAAGAAGGGGGTCTTCACTTTCCTACCCAGAGACTGCGCGTCGGCCTCCAAGGTTTCGGTGTGAGAGCTAGACTGGGCTGGCTCAGTACCGAGGACAGCCAGGAGAAGTCTCTGTGCTCGCCGAGGGAGGACAGGCACACTAAACATCCTGTTCTTTTTAATAGTCCTGCTGATATACATCCAAGCACTTAAAGTCAAATTTTTGAAAGATGCTTGCTTTATTCTGTTCATTAATCTGAAGTCCAATGTTGGACAGAAGAGAAATGGACAGTGTGTTCCATCCTCCCAACTTATTAAAAGGGAGAAAGAGCAAGGGGTGAAGAGAGGATGAGTGGAGAAGCCCATCAGCTCTAGGAAGTGAGAGTCATACTTCTGTGCATAAATCAAGTCCAAAACACACTCTAAGCCAAGATTTGTAAAACAGCATGTAAGAGCGTTTTTACAAGCCACAACCCTGACCTGAGCTCTGGGTTTTAGATTAGGATCTCTGGGTTGGCCTAAAACCTCTGTAGATTAAACCACGGTGACTCTATATAAAAAACCTTTTCTTTCTGAAACTACGGATTCTTTGGGTAGACCTTATGTACACACAACTAACAA
>CM052549.1:10202676-10280990 GCA_028533065.1 Trachops cirrhosus | reverse complement strand
AAAAAAAAAAGGTGCCGAACAGTTTAGTTTCATCAAAGTGGAGATAAATGTCAAAAGAAAAAAAATACGTGGCCCACCACTCCACTAGAAAGGGCAGCATCTAATCCCAGTTCAAGGAAGCTACATAAAATTTTGAGTTAAAGATTGGTTTATATATGTGACTGTAGTCCAGATTGCTAAAATGTTTCTTTTAGGCCAGGGTTTCTGGAAGCAGCATCAGCGATATGTAGCAACTTCCTAGTAATGCACATTCACAGGCCTAGCCCCATACTTAACTGCATTAGAAATCTGGCAGTGGGCCCAGAAATCTGTGTTGCAACAAGCCCTCCAGGTGGTTCCATGCACGCTAAATTTGAGAGCCACCTTCCCAGGCCAATTCAGCAAGATGGTGTGTCTCCAAGTTTATGCTTAGCACTTATCTGGCTGCAAATTATTTCAATCAACAGGAAACCAAGGATCGTTACACTGTACCTTCAGCACTATGGCATGCATTCAAAATAAACACACTAATTTGTATGAATTCCTGACACAGTAACTTTTTCCAAAGAATGCAGCACTCAGGACACAAGATGCTGATTTACTGTTTCTTAAAATAACCAATTGTTCCAGCAAAGAAAGAAAAGAAAAGGAGAAAAAGTTACTATTTAGGGAACTCATTTGAGGTAGCCTTCTGAGAGAAGGGCTGAGAATCACTGAGTCGGTCTAAAATCACTGAGTCGGTCTAACGCTTGTCTCTCTTCCTGGTCCTCTTCCAGCACCGCCACGGCTCCATCCTGAGCAACAGGTGCCCCCCGGGGTGGTGAATAGAGGGTCTCTCGGGAGGACTCGCTGTAAGTACTCCAAAAGTACTTGCTGAAAGGATGCCTACCTCTAATTCTTATATTTTAGAGAGAACACTTAACCTTTCAGTGTTCCTGACAATAAAATCAGTGTTGTGTGGGCATACATTTAACAACTATGAAGATGAAAATGGAATCTAGAAGGTGCTTTAATCGTTCATTTTAAGGTAAACAAGCACCCTACAATCAGAAGGGTGACTCTCAAATTTGTGCATTAGAATTACTTGTGATGCCTGATAAAATGGAGGTTTCTGGGCCCCTTCACAAAACAGTTTGATTCACGTGAATTGGGGTCCAGCATTCCACCTGTTAAATCAGCACACCTGGGTGAAGGGGTGGTGGAAAAATGGAGACAATTATACTTGAACAACAATATAATAAACAAACAAATTTAAAAAAGATTAAATTACCAACAGGGTCACTCACTTCTTCAACTTCCTTATTAATAAGAGGTAATGAGAGAGGGTTTTTTGTGGGTTGTGTGTGTGTGTGTGTGTGTGTGTGTGTGTGCTTAGGAAAATAAAGCAATACAATAACTAATGTACTGCAAGTTCCTTTTTCTCTATGTGTGTGTCAAAGATGGAGAATTGTAGTTGAGAAAAAGTTTGCATGTATCTTTCATTAAAGTAACTTTTTAAAAAGCAACTTTTTCTGATTACAAAAATTACTCATGTTCATTGGGAAAAAAAATAAACAAGCAAAAGGGAGAAATTAAAAATGCCCCCAACCCTGCCATCTGAGACTACTTAGTCCACTGTATTCTTCCAGACGACTCTCTGGCTCTATGTGCACACACACACACTTTTAAAAAATAGCGGCAACAGAGTATATACAATTTTTAAAAAAGATTGTATTCATCCACTTTTGGAGAGAGGGAAAGGGAAGGACAAAGGCGGAGAAAAACATCCGCACACCCCCAACCAGGGACCTGGCTTGCAACACAGGCATGTGCCCTGAACGGGAATCGAACTAGTGACCTTTTACTTTGCAGGATGACACCCAACCCACTGAACCCCACCAGTCAGGGCTGTAGTTACTGTATTATATGATTTTTACATCTGAAAGCACTGTCAATATCTTTCTACTACTCCTTGATTCTTTTATATATAAAATGACAAAATGTCTAAACATTAACTCTTTATCAATAAGAGTATTTTTAAAAGAAATCTAGAAATTAAAATTCTATTTATGTGGCCAGCACATAAATACAAATATTTGTGCCATTTGTATAAGTATGCTAAAAATCTCATTACTGTTTTTATTACAATGATTTAACATTGATACAGAGTTTACTAGTAATTTTTATTAGTTCATTAGTTCATTTTAATGAATGTGTATACATTACTTAAAGGCCTCTAGACATATATACAGTATAATACAGTAAATACAAGTATTTACTTTAATAAAATTTATTAGACCAAGGTTTTCTAATTGAATTCAAAGGGGGCCAAACAAAAGACTCTACTGAAACAAAATTGATTCAAAAAAATTTTTATATGCCCCGAGAGTCTATAAACTTCGATTCTGTTCAACTGGGAAGTGGTCAAAGCATAAATGCATTCACACAATACACTCACCATAACTTGAAAAGTAAATTCTTGCATATTTTATAAATGAGGCAGAAAGAATGTGAGTTTATGGGCACAGCCCACATTCACACTTCCCTGCGAGACCCGCTACCAGAGACCTTGCAATGGCTTCAACATCTAGTAGTCATGCGAATTTAAGTAAACGCTTTACTTGTTGTGTGTCTCAGTTTCCTCATCTGGAAAATGAGGACGCTAAAAAACAATATCTGCATTGCTGATTTCCCGAGGGTTTTCTGTGGGCCAAGCAGGATAACACATGTGAAGTTCTGAAGTTACTACTCCGGGGCTGCCGGAGGCCAGCTGGGAGCGAGCTCCCGGAGATGGCGCTCACTCACCATTGCTCGGTCCCCTTTGCTCCCCCCACGCCCCTCGACCTGTGGCATGCAACAAGAGATTGGGTAGAATACAAAGTGTATGGGTGTTAGGCCAAAGACCAGGGAATCATTTAATCTCATTTAACCTTTTAATGTGGGGCTTGAGAACTGCCTTACAACTGAGCCGGCTGCCAGGACTCCTTCCTGTGATCACGGAAAGTCCGAGTGCTGTGCTGCGGAGAGCTTTTCGAGGAACAGTTCTTCGAGACTGATGGGCATGACCCCACACAGGGCTTATCACCGCCACGGCCTATGACAAAGAACCCACCGTGACTAGGAACAGAGATTCCCAGCCTCCACATCAGAGATTCTGCTAAGTTTTTAACGTAACTGACATTTTAAGATGCCCTGACTAATCACAGTAGTTTCTAAACCAAATTATTCTTGACATTAAAAGTTGCTTGATAGTTTTTGTAAGACTGGGAACCCTAGGTACAATATGACTGAACTGTAGATCGGTGATTTGTGTATTCACAAGGACAGAAGGCCCTCAAAACTCTTCTCCATCACTTCAACAAACATGTATTTAAATGACGACCTGAATATGCACGACAAACTTTCCTCTTGGTACCCGAAAGACTGGCAAGCCCTTTCCAAAACATTTTTTATTCCACCACAACCTTCTCTCCTTACATAAATAATGCCACAGTGTGCACAAGATGATCAGAAATCTTTACAACATCCTCAAAATTACAATTACCATCTCATCTTCCCTCTCTTTTTCCTATAAACAATAAGCAAAAAGGATAGGCCTTTGGCCCCTACAACCTGCCCTCTGCACATATTGACAAAGCTCTGGACACAACGTTCTTTCGCTCATTCAACAGACGGCCAACACAAGCATTCTCAGAAGCAACCCCAAGTCTGCAGGGCTTATCCCAGAGGTATCTTACAGTCTGCCTAAGAGTCCTGTAACCATGCTTCCAGAGGGTCAGTGCTGCCTGCTATTTCTCCCCTCTGGGTTGGAACACCGGGCTGTGGCTTTGCCACGGGCGACCTTCCTCAGAAGTCTCCTCCGCTGCGGGAACACCAACAGCACAGTTCTCTCAGTGCACTACTGTTGGGTGCGATTCTTAAAATTTGATGCAACAAAAAAACTCAACACAAAAACCTTCAAACTGACTGTACTCAGCAAGCTCACCTGGAACTTATGGGTCAGAACTGACCACACAAAATATTGATTAAAAAACACAATTCTTTGATCATACTGTCCCCGTGATCAGATGTTTCTTAGCTAAAACACTTCTTAGTTGGAATCCCAAGGAGATTATCATTATATGTAGTTTTCCTACTCTAACCAATAAAATGGAATTTAATAAGTGCTCGTTTTGAAAGCATGTGAGTTATTGGCCACCCGATTACCACTGGCGAGCACTAATTAGGGTAAACAGTATGTGGCAGTCTTGGCCTGAAAGACAGTGAGCAATGGATTCATTAGGGAGCATGAGGATCAGCAAGCCTCCCCTAATTTATGATACTGACCGCAACATGCAATCCAGTCGTGCTCCAGAACCAGAACTCATTAAAAGTGCAGTGGGAGAGAAGGGAGCAAAGCCTGCTTTACTTACAAACTCGGAGCCTGTGGGAACCAAGTATCAGGACACTCATAGCTTAGGGGAGCCAGGACTGCCCATAAAGTTTTCAAAGGAGTCAACTTCAAGGACAAGGAAGGGTTCTTGAGGGTGGTAAGGAGGGAATTAACTAGAAGTTATAAAGTGAAATTATTGTAAAGGCAATTTGAGCTACACATAAGGAAGCAATTTCCAGCCATAATTTTAATTAGGAGCACAGAATGATCTTCTGTGTAATGATGGCCCTTCAGCGTTACCATTATTCAGAATTACCCTGCATCCATGTGCATAAACACAGAGTGAAAGTGAAATACAGACATGGAGGAAAGGTCAACCATCATCAATTTTTTTTATCCTCCAACTGCAGGTGAAATTTTCTAAATAAAATGCCCGTATATAGTTAGCTCTCAATGTATATTCAGTTTACAAACAACTGATGAACCCAGAGAGCCACCACTCCCCCCTCCCTCACCCCCAACCCATCTCGGACTCGGCACATTTCCCCCAAATACGGGACTTGCTGTTGCTGCTGCAAAAGGATCTTTATGGATATACATGGGACTCTGGACAGAATCAGTGAGTGGAGGAAAGAAAGAAGCCATAAAAACCAGACACTGCTTTAACCACAGAGGCAAACTCCCAAGGAAGCAAGGCTGGGTCTCACTTTCCAAAAAAAATATCCTCCTCCAAGCCTCTCAAATTGTTTACTCATCTTTATGTTACTGTCTTATTCATTAAAATAGGAGATTCACTTGGCTGAACAAACACTCTTCTAAAAATACAAATAACTTTGCCCTGACCAGTGTGGCTCAGTTTGTTGGGTATCATCCCACAAAGCTTAAGGTCACTGGTTCAATTCCTGGTCAGGGCATATACCCATGCTGTGGGTTCAGCCCCCAGCCGGGGTGCATATGAGAGGCAATGGACTGATGTTTCTCTCTCTCTCTTTCTCCCTCCCTTCCCCTCTCTCTAAAACTAAATAAATAACAATCTTTTTAAAAAATGCAAATAATTTTATAAGTGGACCAGGCCATATCACTTATTCACACCATGAATCAGATTTTCTTTCCTACAACCAGCTGTAATTGGCTGCCTAGAAGAAATAAGAGTTTTAATTGAGAATGCTTAAAAGGGGAAGAAAGGTAAAGTTCAGTTTAGAAAATGAAGCGCTGCCCTGGCTGGTGTGGCTCAGTGGATTGAGCGCAGGCCTGCGAACCAAAGCATCGCCGGTTTGATTCCCAATCAGGGCACATGCCTGGGTTGCAGGCCAGATCCCCAGTATGGGGTGTGCTAGAGGCGACCACACATTGATGTTTCACTCCCTCTCTTTCTCCCTCCCTCCCCCATCTCTCTAAAATAAATAAATAAAATCCTTTTAAAAAAGAAAATGAAGTGCTACAGGGATATAACGGGGGGGGGGGGGAGGGGGGCACAGTGGGGAATAACATTAAGGAATCGTAAGACCACCTGCTGCCAGATAAAGAGATACAGAAAAAGAGAGATGACACAGACAATGTACACACTGTTTACTTTTTTGAGTCTACCAGGAGGACACTGAAAAGGAAATAGAAACTTTATTTTCCCTCTTTTCTTTATGTGGCAGCAATGCATTCAGCACCCAGAATCCACTCTAGTAATAATACTAGGATTTAGCTTCAACTGGAGATAAACGGACTTTGGTGCACTGGGCTTGGCACCTATTTACTGTGGCCTCCCGGGACCCACCTCCCCATTCACCTCATTCACAATGCCCAGCCATGCAGGCTTCCTCCTGTGCCTCGAAGAGGCCAACTTGTTCCTACCCCAGGGCCTTTGCACTTGCTGTT
The DNA here is from genome assembly GCA_028533065.1 of Trachops cirrhosus. NCBI lineage: Eukaryota > Metazoa > Chordata > Mammalia > Chiroptera > Phyllostomidae > Trachops > Trachops cirrhosus. The sequence goes on along the minus strand of CM052549.1, from coordinate 10,274,791 downwards.
CCCTCTGCGGAGAACAGTCTTCTTCTGGAGAGGGTTTCACAACACTCTGGTCTCAGAATAAATCACCTGTTCAGATGGGCCTTCTCTGACCCTAACCAATGTTATTCCACTGACTACCTGCAAAATTCATATACAACTGCCCATTCTGTATTGCCCACCCATTGCCTATTTTATTTCCTCTTTAACATTCTGGCCTATCAGAAATGTTGTCTTGGTTGTGTATTTGTGTATTTACATATCGCCTGTCTTTTCACTGAAACCCAAGTTTTCCTGAAAGCAGGAATTTAATCTCTTGCACAGTCTTCTACTCTGTGCACTGAACAGCACCTGGAATATAGTAAGCACTCAACACTGGCTGTTCCTTCCCCATTATTAAAAAGTGTCAGGAACCTATCCAATTCCAGAGGTAAGTCTCTGCTATTGTCTCAAATTTACCAGTATTTTTCTCTCACTGAAGGAATGCAACACAACCCTGATTCCTCAGGACCACCGATAAGAGCCCGGTCTAAAATGATTTTCGTTTTAGACCCAAATGAGGTCATTTAAGTCACTTTAGAAACAGGGGCCTATAGGGACACTCTAAGTTCCAAGGATATGAGAACAGAGGATAGAAAAGGGGTGTGTGTGTAACTCCAAGAGAGTATATTGTGCAATCCTTTTTTATACTATCATTCGTCATCTTCGATTTTGTATTATAGTTATTTATATGCATAGTCTCTCTCCTGGATTGTAAGTACCTCGAGGAATAGGACTCATGACTGATTCCACCCACCTCCACAAATGTGCTATATACATTACAGGCAGTCAATAAACACTGTACCAATGCAGGAGTGATACTTCCGCTGTCACTCAGAAGATAGCAAACTATGAACTACCTTGTCTGCAAGTGCAATTTTTGTAAGTGATGAGTGGGTAAGTCGAGGGAACCAATGTTTTCCTGATAAAACAACATCATCATTTACCATTGAGAGATACAGACTATTTGAAACACAAGCACACACACACAGCCACCAGTTTCAGTGAAAATTAAACACGGAAATTTACACGTGGAAAGTTCTAGTCCCAGTGTTTGAGAACCCCCAAACCAAAGAGCCCTTTCTCCTCAACAGCCTACATACCTAACAACAGAACCGTGTTGCTGCTACAAACATTAACCAAAAAGCAGCTACGAGACAGAGCTTCTGCCATGTGGCACAAAATACAGTTTAAGATGTAGGGGTTGCCACATGTTACGAGTTTTACAATTGCTCTTATGTCGGTTAATTGCTTGTAAGAGCAACCGGCACCCTGCCACATGCTTTGTAGGCGCATGTTGTTTGGCTATTTTAATAAGAACTGGCCTGGATTTACAGCAAAATAACTTCACTCAGGACTTTCTGCCAAAGCCTTATCTGATAAACGCCCCCCACACGTGGACATCTGCAGATGGCGTTTCGAGGAGCTGTGCTGAGAGAACGTGGAGGAGATGTTTTCAAGGGCAGAACAAAGCTTCAAAAGAAGCAATTGCTTTTTAAGTCTGATCAATAGCGAAGAGCATTAACTATAAAACGCCTCTTAAAAACCATTTCAGAGTGACATTTACAGCAACCCCAAGAACAAAATACTTCTAAACAAGCTGGTGGAGTGCTGGCTAAGTAGGTGGCACCGACATAAAACCCTCTGTATCCGTGCACTAGGTAAAGGGAGCTTATCTACAGACTCATCCCTAGCTCTCTCCCTGTATTAACGCTTTGTGCTATCGCACCAGCTCTCTTTGTTTAAGCAACACCATGTAATGAAGCTTCTGCAGGCTGCTGAGATTGGCAACTGTGCAAATACCTTTTTTCCATTCCGTTTCATCTCAGGAAAAATACTCTTTTTTTTCATTATTCAAATTCACCATGTGCCAGGCACTGTGCTGAACATTTTGTATATTTTATTTCCCGGAACTCTTACTACTCTGTGAAGAAGGTATACTCTGTTTTACAGAGGAAGTGTCTGGGATGCAGGGAACGTAAGTGACTTGTTTGAGGGAGGACAGCTCAAAATCAATGGTAGATCTGAGATTCAAACCCACTTTTCCTAACTCTAAACCCAAGTTTTTGTCCACCACACTAGATTTTTTCCTTTTCTTGTGATTTCTTAAATGGGAAGTCAACCTCCCTGAGAAGGAAAAGAAGGTACCTGGAAATATACAAGGATACAGCCTGTGCCCACCCAGCAAGGATGAGTCTAGAAACAGCAGTGTATTTAAAATCAAGGTAGAAACGACACCTCCATCGAGGCGGGTTTGGCGGGTGTGCCGTCCGCTGGGAGTTGAGTATGTGGTCGGACTGGACGGCTCAAACCCACCAGTGCTGAGTGAGTGCCTGCCATCCACCGGCCACTTCAGCGCACGTCACAATTTCAGGGGTGACAGTCCTTGTCTTCATGGGTTTGCAGCCTAGTTAGCAAGACAGTGGTAGGGGTAGCAATTAAAACACTGTGGAAAGTGTTTTATGACTCAATATGGACATAAGTACCAACTGTTCAGGCACAGGGGTGCTGAGGGCGACAGAGGGACTGCCCAGAGGCTTCCCCTAGGTGCTGGGTGTTGAGATAAGCCAGGAGGGAGCTGACAGTGAGCTGAGCAGACGAGCTGGATGGCCCGAAGGTGGCTGGGCCCATGCGCTCCGAAGTCTGGGAAGTCTGTAGGAGACCAGGCCGGAGGCCAGAAAACAGCCACGGCTGACACTGCACGCTCACACTGGGCCCGGCCCTGGGCACAGGCACTCTACTGCCCAACAACCTGACGAGCTAGGCATCCCGATGCCACCTTGCAGGTGGCACGGCGGAGGCACAGAGGGAGGGCAGTGACCGGCCCGACACTGCTCGGCAAAGTGGCGGGGCTGCGACTGAGACTCAGGACATCCCATCCCACAGCCCACAGTGGACAACTGCGCTGTGTGGCCTCTTGGGCTTAAGAAGCTCTTGAGGGCACAAGGGGTCCCACAGGGAAGTGACGTGACAGCAAACCTCTGCCAGCTCTCCGGAAAGTAAGGGTGTGGGGTGAACTAGAGGTGTGAGTCCAGCCAGCTGCTGCGATGGAGCGTGTTCTCTGCAGCCAATGCCACCTTGTCGGTCGGTAGCTCCTCTGTCCTGCCAGGGGCCGTCCCCAAGGCTGTGACATTCCAAACCAAGACGGTGAGGCCTGCTTGGGACGAGCGATCCGCAGCAAACCAGAAACACCTCTGCCCGCTACTCCTCCAAGCTCCACTGCAGCATTCATCACACGCATCAGAAGCTCTTCCTCGCAAGTCCCCCTGAATGGTGGGTGAGCTCTCAAATAAGTTAGGTGTAACTCGCCTTTGAGTATGCCCAAGGTACAGGTGGCACTGCTTCCTGAGTGGCGCCTCCCCTCTTCACCGAGGTTGTTCCCCAACGGTCAGCCTATGAGGCTTCTGCAGTGCAGCCAGGAACCCAGCACCTCCTTGGATCCTGTTAGACCACCTGGCAAATGGGAGTGACTTGGCGACAAGTAAGAGAGCACTGTGTCTGCACCTTGGGCATGAAGAGCAAAATTAGCACCATCACTGGTGTTAGCCCACATTTATTAGTACTTAGGACGCCTTGGACCCTCTCCTAAGAACTTTAGATGTATAGTTCATTGTCTCGACAACCTTATAGGGTAGATATGATTATTATTACCCATTTTCCAGATGGGGAGACTGAGGTACAGGCAGTTCCACACCTTGCCCAGGGTTACCCAGTGAGAGAGTCAGAATCCAATCTGAGGTAATCTCACTCAGAGCCCACAGGCTTAACAACGATCCTCTACCAACCACCTCTCCGGAGCGATCCATATTCCAGAACCATACCCACTACGTGCTACAAATCAAGCAGGTATAACCTCTCTGTAAGGCTTAAGTGCTTATACAGGAAGGGAGTAAAATACAGATAGAATAGCATATGTTTTCAAAGTCCCAATGCCAGTAAAAGTCGTAATGGAAATAAGAGCCAGAAGCTACTCTCATTTCCGTGACAACACGAACAGACCCAGCCGAGTCAGAAAGGCACAGAGAACAAGTTAATAATGGCCTAAATACAAAGGCACCGCTTCAAATCCAACCTGCTATTAATTAATTTATGTATTGCCACTAGGGAGGAGGCAGTTAGTATTAAGTTAGATTAAATTATGGAGAAGCGTCAGCATTGCTGTGACTATTTCAACAGTAATTATTAAGTTGCTATGCCTTCCTTCCCTAATAGAAACCCCTTTATTCTCATTCTCAGAATGCTTTGCTTTTCACCTGTCGCTAGCTTCTTTTGACAGGCATGACAAGCTTTTTAGAATAAAGACACTTTTCAAAGAGAACAAGAAAATCTGATTTGTAAATCGTAGTAGGTTCTAAGGCAGACTTGGTCTCTGAAGAGTATTTGCCCCCAGTTTCCTGCAGAAAGACCCTAAGGCTCATTGTGAGTAAACACGCTCCAGCAGAAGCAGCGCCTGCGTGAGTATGGTGGGTAGGGTGATAAGATGGGCGTAATAACCTATAGTTTTACTTTGACCTAAAATGTCATATGGCGTGCTTGAGTGTGACAGTGTTATGTTCCAGAATTACATGCTTATGATGTTGTAATAAAAGATGTTATAATTTAAAAGGGGCATTGTGTGTGCTGGACCCTGGATATCTGCCAAGACTGACCGGCTCTAAAGGAAATGTGGAGGTCAAGAACAGGCAAAATGCACTGAACTAGGTGTGCAAAGACCTGGGCTCTCCCCCAGACCTGCCTCTTAGGAGCTCTGCAAACTCGCCCTGTTCCTGTATCTATAAAACAGAGGCACCGACCCAGCTCCCTCCCGAAGCTGGCAGCAGAGCTGGCGGGAAGCCCAGATGAGATAACATGAAAGCTGTGTGAAAACGACAAACCTCACAAATATGAACTGATTCATTAACTAGCTTGTCAAATATTTGACTATTATGCTTAATATTTAAGTTAGTTAACGGATTAATTATTTGTGGTAGACGTAACTGGCAGGGTTGAGTTACTACCCCCTGGCCCACCTCTGATGACTTCTTGTCCTACTCTCTTGCTTCACATCAGAGACAGATTCCCCAACTGCCTACAGTGCCACCTGACCCCAGTTCAGACGCCGCCACAAAACCCTGCTTCACTATGCTCCTGTCAGTGCCCGGGGACCTGAAGAGCTATCACCTGTCTCTGAAGAGGCCACGCCTTGCTTCCAAGGAAAAGACCGAAGGGCGCTCTCGGCAAGCGCTCACTCCCTCCCCTCTGCACCAGCTGGAAGGCTGGGGACACTTAGTAATGGCCCTGCACTCAGTAACTCCCTCGTCCAATGTATTTACCGAGGGCCCACTGTGTGACCAGGCCCTGAAACAAGCACCAAGAAAGACAGCAGCCTGCCCTCCAGAAGCTTACAGCGGCAGAGGGGGCGCCAGGCCTGTGGACAAACATGGGTGCGCGAGGAGGATGCTGGGAGCTGGGGAGATACAGGTCCCCACTCTTGTAGGACAGGGAAGGAGGTGCAGAGAAAGGCCAGGAAAGGTTGAAAAGCTCCTACAAGGGTTGAATGAAGTCACTACAAGTCCCAGCTGCCCAGAAAACAGGCAGAAAGCAAAGTGACTGAGGACTGAGAGTGACAAAAACACCCACTACTATATTTTACTGCCATCTAGGAAACACATGCCCGCCCAGCCCTCACTCCCTACACCACTGAGATTCTGATTTCGTGGGTTTGGGCTGGGGAGCGAACGTGCATGGCCTTAAAAGCTTCTACAGGTGACTTCAATATCTGGTCCCCAATAAATTCGGCTGGTGCTTCCAATATTTTTCACATCGTGGAACAACATAGTAAATGACACTGAATTAAAGTGGAGGTGATTTGCCAACACCTATTTGGGGACTGGATTAAAAGATTTTTTTCTTCCTTTACATTACATTTCTATGATGAAAAAAATAAAATCCTAGGGAAGATATTAAACAACGGGTTTTAATAACTAACTACCCCAAATATCTTTTGAAATCACTGAATTCAAGAAGTTTACAATGGGAGCCATAATTTGTCCTGAACTTTTTGAATGGCTGTAGGAAATACTAAATGTTTTAGCACAATTACAGATTCATAGCCCGACTCTCTGGGTGCAGCCCATTCATGGCGTGCAGTTTGAGGAGACTCCCAGGTTATGCTGTCCCAGCTCTTAATTTGGGGTTGGACAAAAATTCAAAGACTCCAAAGATGCCGCCACAGCCCGTATCCTGTTCCAGCGAAATCCCAAGGCCAATGTTAAATAGAAAGTCGATCTAGGCACTACTCAGAGACATGTGACTTCTAGAAAGTTTAAGCTAACAAACAAAATAAACAAGCAGCTCCTACAGAGGAAGCCCGACACCCAGAAGCGAAGGTTTAAGAAAGGATTTTTTAAAGGCTCAGCTTTCTGAGCTCTAGAGGTGGAGTCGAAGAACCTGCCCTATGTTCTTTAGGTACACATGACGGCATGCCAGAAAGTTCCTGTAAGGTGTTGGTAGGAGGCCAACACTACTCAAGCCGGGCCAGTTTCCTTAGAAAAAGGGCTGCATTTAGAGTGACATAAAGTGGATTCCGACAAGACTCTCCATTTGACTTTTATGTTATATTATCTACAAACCCAAGATGAAACTAGACTTTTTTCACTGCAGCATTATCATCAGTTTGGTCTATCAGGCATATACCAAAGTGATAATCATTTTTTAAAAGTCCTGATTTTTGGTTTGTGTCTATATAAATTAAGTTCAGCAGTTACTGTGAACTCAGAAAGATAATACAAGTTCTGATGTCGGGTGCTTGACAAATACTTTAAATATTTATACTTCTCTTAACCTATGGCTTTCAGACTTTTGACCACAGCCTGAACTAAGAAATAATTTTTAATATTTCAACTAGTGTATCTATATGTGGGAAACTTTTAAAAAACTTCCACAAACACTCTTTTCTAATTTCTTTCATTTTAAAAATAAGACAAAAATTATATTGGTCAATACATACAAAGTGATATGCAACCTATCGCTGAGTTTACAGTTAGGGAAAAACCACACTCAGAAAAATACTACCTAGGTAAATTATAGTTTATCTGCAGAGTAAAATATGACGCACCCATTAAAAGAATAAGGCAGTTTTACCACTGATATGAAATGATGTCCAAGATAGATTATTACATGAAAAAAATTAATTTTAAAAATGGTACATTTCACTTCTGAATGATCCAACATGTTTCCCTCTTCTTTGTCAACAGGACATGAAACATCACACAAAAAAGAATTTCTCAAATGTTAGTGGCCATAAAAATTATCTGGAGAGCTTGGTGAAATTCCTGGGCGTCATCCTGGGAGATTCCGCGGTGACCGATGCCAACCACAGCTACAACCTTTGCAGCACGATCTGCTGGCCAGAGACCGGCAGTCTGAGCCAACGAGTTCCACTCAAGAGGAAGACCTCAGGGAGCACCAATCTCCAGGGTCAGAAATAAGTTCTATGGCAGTGGAGCAGGAGACTCCACATGTACTTTCCCAGTGCTCAATAACCAATGCAGCTCTTTATGGGACTTCCAAAGAAATGCCTCTTCTTTGCAGTAGGAAAGTAACTCAGCCCAGGATGCAGCGTGGCCAGCAGAGAACAGACCGCATTTCGGCACCTGCCCCCTCCCAGGAATGTATATGCAGTGAGCAGCCTTATCAGATGCAATCCAATTCATTGCAGTGGCCAGCCAGGCCTAGGTCGTATTCTGTGTTCAGGAGTAAAAAGTGCAGGCTCGGTGCTGCAGTAGAAACAGCATTCTACTGGGGGTCAGGACAGCTTTCTATCCCAATCCTGCCTCCGACCAGCTACGTGACTGGGATACAGTCACTGGGTCAGTCTGGTGCAGTCTCCTTAGAGGCAGAATGAAGAGCTTTCCCTAACCCGGGCTCTAACCTGCTGGGTCTTGCCTCATCTTCCACAACTTCACATTTCCTTCTCCATACCCCAGCCTGTCTGAAACACTTCTGCTTAAAAAAGGCTTTGCTTGAAAAAGGCTTCGCTCTGTTGACACCTCTGGCTTTGTTGTGGAGCGCTGTTCCCTGCTTGGAAAGCCCCCCTGAACTTGTCCATATCAGACAAGTTCCAGTTCAAGGCTCTGTGTGTCTCTGGCTAAGCCTGCCCTGACTTCCTCAGGTACGACTTCTAACCGCTGCACCTTGAATACACACTGCTCCTTAGCGCAAGCGTCTACTGAATTTGAATTCTCAGTTGGTGTGTCTGTCTCCCCATCACAGGCAGGCGCCACAACCTTCGGAGACAATGTGCTGACCACATGGTATTAGGTGTACACACACTCAGTATTTACTGCAGCAATTACTAAATGGGGACTTTCTTCTACTCTCTGCAGGAGTTACTGAAGTGTCCCTTCGTATCAAGGAGAAGAAACATTACCTATACCTATGTCTAGTCTTTGCAACTACAGACAGATCCTTTAAGAAAAAATGGTATTATCCATAACCTAAAGTAGCACCTGGAACCTAGAAGATGCTCTGTAAAAAAAAAAAGTGTTGAATGAAGGAATGAACGGAGTAACAAACGAACCCATGAAGATTCAAGTTTCTGGGGGTGGGGAATGGGGGGGTGAAAAGAAGGAAGAGAATAGTAAACAGATTCTGTACTGCTAAGCATGTTTACAAACTGCTTTATAATCATTCATTAGCTTTTCTAAAATACATCCCCTCGAGTACAGGCAGGCCTATCCTCCCAATTTTAAGATAAGGGAATTCAAACCCAAGGTCACACAGCAAATCAACTTCCCGTCAATGCTTAGCCCCTAGCTGGTAATAAGAATAAGATTAAAGATACTGATGATTTGTAAAAGGTTGAAATATTAGAAGAAATAAGAGAGTTCAGGGCATGGGACCAAGAAAGCTTCATACATATTCTCAGCAAGCTGCATCAAAACACAAAACCCCAAACCAACAAAACCAGACTGCTCTGTCTGGAATCGTTAAGTTCTCAGGGTGCAACACGCTGCATCATTCAGTCGTCCACGTCCACAGCCCCCAGAGGCAGGCATTCGCAGGGAACAACAGGAGCCGCAGTTCTGCTCGGACCCGGCCTGCCAACCTGCAGTGACACCACGCTGTCGCGGGGCGGCCTGGGCTCACTCAGCACCCGGGCTTGCCCAGGCTCTTTAGAGAGGGTGCGGGTGGAAGGGAGAGGAGAAGAAAACACCAACTTAAGGAAAAGGAAAGAGTTAAATCAGATAAACAGGAGGCCGACACCAAAAATAAAAATAAATATATACAATCCCAGTTTAATCACAGTATAATCTTCCAGCAGCAAACGTGTGCATGTATATTATAAATGAGACTCTAAACTATATCCCCCAAAATAAAGGGAAGTGGACAGATGATATAAAGAATCCTACTCTTTCCATTTCGGGTTTTTTTTTTAATGGAAATTAAATATACTGAAAAATCACAGTTGGCTTCCCAGCATTATTACTAATATTCCAAAAAGGAAGAGTATACTGTAAAGTTTGACTCAACTTAGAAATTAATTTTGGTTGGCCTTTTTCAATTTAGGGTTATTTAGTTGGGGAAATGAGGTCAATCTCCTCTCTTTGGATTTAAAAATTGTTTTCCACTAAACCATAATTCATTTGCTACCGAGAGAAGGAGAGAGGGTACAGTGAGTATGCACTGCTGAGTGGGGAGCGGAGGAACCAAGAACACTCAGAAACAAGAGAGCCTCGTCCTCAATGACCCTTTAAGCCTGATCCATATTCCATCAAGTGGGAGGGCCGAGGAAAAGGTAAGCGAAATGTCCAGAGCACTGGAAGGTCTCGGAGGCAAGGCTCAAGCACAGGATCCCTGCCTCCCCAGGTGCTGAGGGTGTGACACGCTGCGGTCACACCTCCCACAATACTGGAATCAAGTGTGAAACCATATTGAAAGGGAGACCAGGAAAATCCAAAGCTGGGGATAAATTCTATCCCAGCACTGTGGCTTAATCAAGCACTCACTTAGACTACCCCCCCCCATGTACTGTCAGATGAGATAGTTTTAAACATTTAGCACAGCAGTTTCTTGTCGACACCCACCAAATCATAACAACACTGAAAATGGTTTGGTAGTGATTCATCTTCAAAGGCCCACGAAAAGTGATCTGAAGCTCCCACTATATTAACTTTTTAAGCAGCTTTACTGAGATCAAGTTGATATAAAATCCATCTAGTTTTAAGCATACAGTTTGATGAGTTTTCACAAACATATACAGTGGTGTGACCGTAACAGCAATACAAAGGAAACAAAAAGAATATTTGCATCACTCCCCGAAAGGCCCCTGGTGCCTCTGTGTAGTCAAGCCGCCTTCTCCGCCCCAGGCCCCAGGCAACCAGATCCGCGGCTGGAGTTCTGCCTCTTCCAGAATTTCCTATAACCAGAGCCAGACAGCGGGCAGCCTTCTGTGTCGGGTTTCTTTGACTCGTGATGGCAGTTCTGAGATCCACGCACACCGCCGTGTGGACCACGAGCCTGTCCAATTTTACTGCTGAGCAGTATTCCGTCTCTTCCCGTCACTTCTACACCCTCCCCCCAAAAGCCCTAATGTAAGCCCTGTGCCAATATCCCAGATGCTACTTCTTGACTTTCCTTGATTTTGTCCTCCGAAGAAATGGCAACACGGCTTTGGCCATGTGGCCGGTACAAAAACGTCTCCTATCAGGAGGGTCACGCTCGGCCGGCCAACGGAAACTAAGCACCGAGGGGAAGTGACTAGACAAGCCGAGGAAAAAAGACTGACGATGAAAAGCCACCATCCCAACCAAGTCTCCTGACTAGAAAACACTCAGTTGGAGAAAGCCGTTTCCTCACTGATCGATTAATCAATATGTCTGTTTCAAGGAACAATGGCACACCTGGCAACCGTGAGGGGCACCTGAGACACCCACATGGCACTTGAAGGTCTTAGGTGTTTCACGTGACTGAATTTTCGGGGAACTGAAATTTACCCTACTGAGTGCCTTTGAGTACTAATCAAGGATGAAAGAGGTATTAATTCCATGCCTTCTAAAACAGTCTACTGAACATAATTAAATGTTTACTTGATGCAGGATCCTCATTATAAACAGTCGGATGGGTGCTAAGCTCTCAAACAGAGACGTCCTCAGGGGTTACACCAAGTTCATCAGAGCTGGGTCTCCCTATTCTACATGGCCCACAACTACTGTTATTTGTAAGTGGAACTTTCCATCTTCTTCCTATAATGTTAATTGGCACCCCTGATACTGTAGTTCTGTCCTCGCTGCTAACGCACTACTATTTTGCCTTAAAAACATCAATCATAAAGTATTTCCATGATACAGAAAAGTCTAGAAAATAAGTATCCAAGTATTTACCCTTTCACTTAGAAACTTCACAGCTGATACACTATTTGTTTCAAACATTTTCCATACTAGTAAAAACAATTGTTTTACATGATGAAAGCAGTTTAGCCACCTCCAAGGCATTTGGAAAACAGAGAGAAGAAATCACTCATAATCCCCCATCTTAACAACCAGTGTTCATATTTTGGTGAGTTTCCCTCTTTTCTTATTTCCTGTGCAACTGAGTTTTCCCAAATATTTCTGAGCATACAAACACTTTAGGAGGTCACTTCTATGACATTTTGTCAAACATTTTTTGAGGCTGTTACAGAGTCACCATTTTTTAAGAGGCTGATGAGAAGAGTGAGTGAATGTTCCCGTACCCAAACCAATCCCAGGTTGTCATCATTCACTTAGGATATTTCAGATTCCTCGCTACGATACATAGACTTCAGAGAACATTCTATGCATATAGTTTAACCTCCCGACATTTAATGTACTCACAAAGCATATGTATTATCTAGCTTGAGAATAGCTCCTTGGTATTATCAGAGTGAGGCCGAAGGAACTATTTATTTATCCATCCATCCATCCATCCATCCATCCAAAATACACTTAACAGCCCTGGCTGCTGTGGCTCAGTAGATTGAATGCTGGCCTGTGAACCAAAGGGTTCAATTCCCAGTCAGGGCACATGCCTGGGTTTCGGGCCAGGTCCCCAATAGGGGGCGCACGAGAGGCAACCACACATTGATTCACTCTCCCTTTCTCCCTCTCCTCCCTTATCTAAAAATAAATAAACAAAATCTTAAAACACACACATACAGATACACACTTACCAAAGTCCTGCTTGACGTTAGAGACCTTTTTAAGTAAAGTAAGTTAGAAAGAGTAACAAACACATGGTCCCCTCCCCTCCATAAGCTCACAGGCTAGCTGTGAGGACAACCTCGCTGCACCTGAAACCATCAGAGAGCAACACAGGAACGAGGCGAGAGTCACGGCTTTGCTAAGCAGCACTGTGCAGCTGATGCACGCAACTCCGAGAGAGTAGGAGGAAAACTCCCCGGCTGTGCAGTCAGAGCAGGGCAGGTGAGGGAGCATAAAGACAGGTAAGGCTGCCCCGACCACTTCTATTGGCTCCTTCCACTGTAGTACTCTGATATTAACAGAGATGGTACCCACATCTTTTCTCCGAGTCCAAAGGCAAGCATAGCAAAAACGGTAACTCTTCTCTCTTGGCATTAAGCACTGTCATTTTGGGTGAAGGCAACAGACCTTTCTTGGGACACCGGAGCGATCGCTAACGAGCTGGGCAGGGCTGCCTGTAACAGCCTCCTCTCCTCCGGCCAAGCTCTCATAATTTAGCAGTCTGCACCAGACGATAACGCCTTATTTGCTCTGTCAACAAATGCATGAAAAGCCTCTTTTTTCCCCCCCTTAATGCCTATCAGACTGGAAATGGTGCCTAAGAGGTGTGTCACCAGTGTCCGGACAGATGCGCACAGAAAAAAGAAAGGGCAGCAGTTCATCTGCTTTTTCATCTGAAGGTCAACCGTGAACGGGCAGGCTCAAAGGTCCCCACCCCACTCCCAGTCCCTCAGATACACGGGGCCTTCCTTGTCTTCAGGAGCTACTGCCAGCCCTCCTGGGCACGCCCCCTTCCCTGGTGAACTTCTCAGCATCAGAGATAGGGAGAATAATCTAGCATGGAAATAAAAAAGCAATGGGGAAGCCTGAAAGCGTGGGTTCAAATAAATTCCCACACAAGCAAACAGTTTTTCTTCAATTTGAATCAGTGGGGAAGAAAATAATTCACTCCTCTTTAAATCTGGGATTTGTCTCAAACAAATGTATCAGCTGAAACATCTGATATGGCAATGAGCTAATTAATTACTAGATAATTCAAGTGTTGTTGGTAGTCATTTCATTTTCTTCACATTGTCAATGTTCTTATTCCAGTCTCTTCCCCACATTTTTCCCCCTGATGGAATAAATACACTGTTTGTAAAAGTCTTTCACTGTTGACTGGACAAGCACCTTCCTCGGCAGGAAACTTAGCATGAACACAGAGTAAACAGACACCCACGTGGTCACAGGAGGAGATGCGCTGGACCCTTCCCAGGAGCGTCGTCAGCCTGGCTCCTTCCGAGAAAGGTCATCAGAATAGCACTCAGCTTCCCCAGGGAGCTTTTAGGGTCTCCAGGGGAGGCAGTCGGGGAGTGGGGTAAGCGCAGTGAGTGCTATGCAAAGGGAGGTGATCTTTCCACCTGGTGGAGAGGCCTGACCAGAAAGTTCACAGGGGCGATGCTAGAGGGGACCCTGACAGACGTGCCATCCCGTCACAGGGTGGGGCTGAGCGTCAGGATGAGCTGGCTAGGTGAGCAAAGATATGAAAGGGGCGGTCGGGGAACTGCCAAGAATTTGGCACAGCGGGCCTTCCAAAGAGTTGCTCACAGACTTGGATTTCGCAAAGCAGGACTTGAAAGACACACAGTGTGGCCACCAAGAGTTCGGAAGGATAACAGCTACCCACTGTTACCATCCTCGTTTCTTAAAAGACACAACGGTTTACACACATGCTCACTGAAGGGCGCCGTGGCCGAACACAGGACGTGGGGGACGCACCTGGCGAAATGCTCTCAGTGCCTCTGTTTTTTTTCGTGTTGCCGCAGACCGGTGGAAACGGTGTCCTGAGCTGGCTGGCACAGGTCTGCACCTGTGGGCAGGCTCTCTGCGGAGCTCAGGGCAGCCTCAAGCTTCGCAACGCTGAGAGATTATTAGGACGCACCCAGGTGGGGTCTGGAAGGAGGCCTGTGTGGCTGCAAAGTGCACCTGTTTCTCTTGCCACAGGCCCCCTGCAGTGGCCTGACAATGGAAAGGGACGGCTCCTGAAGTCCAAAATTCCAGTTAGTTCAGTGTCTCTAGGCTGAATGTAAAGGAAACATACAAACTACATATTTTAAATTATGGTGCATGGTGCAATCAATAGAAGGAGCTATTATATATTTCATGTAGAAAGAGGTTATGCTTGAAGTAAAAATGTTTAAGTTATAGGTTAACAAAAAGCATGCTGTTAATTATATAGAATAATTTATTGAATCATGTAAACAAAGAAGAAATACATCCAAATGTTAACATCAATAATGCTGGGAGGGAGAATTATGTATATGCTTTATGTTTTTCTATGTCTTCGAAATTCTCTACAATTTATGCTTGTATTTTCCTACATCTTCTTCATTTTCTACAATACTTTTAAAGCCAGATGATAAAACATTTTTATTTTTACAATTTTGAGGGTCGAAACCAAATTTTTAAAAAAACCTGCATGCTGAAATTATTATGAACTACCACAATCCAATAACTCTCTACTAGTTACTGAATTGGTTCAGTATACTCTTTACTAGTGAAAAAAAAAAAAAACTGTGGCTCATGTGGACATACACGTACTAATTATTTTTCTTTCCGCTTTATGACATCTAGCACTTTATCATTATACCTACAGATGTCCCAAACCAAATCAGCAGGCCCTCGAATTTATGTGGTGTCATTCTGAGAGTGAAGTGGGAGTTTCGATTTGACTTATTCCATCAAATAGAGGTGAAATTCAGCCAGACCTGTTGATTAAGCAGACAATGTCTTATACTAAAAAAATAAAATAAATTAAATTAAAAGTAAAAGCTGTAGGTCAGCCCTTGATAGACAGGTCTAAAAGGAAATGAATTAGGCTGGGTGGACTCATGGCATGGTTGTCAAACATCCTTAGTGTAGGATTTTCCCATAGCCAACCACACAGCTCCCAACAGTTTTACTGCAATTCTTCTGAACGCTTAAAATTCTATATTTAGTATAAAGTCCTAAAGTATGAGCTGAAAAAAAGGCTTGATTTACTTCTCATGAAGCTTTGCATCTGTTCCTGGTATGAGTAAGCTGCCCTCTGACCCACTGAGACCCCATGCACCGGTTACCCCACTATACTAACCCCTAGTTAGCACGTCCCCCCCCAACTTTACTGCATTTCCTCTGATTCTCACTGAATGCTTACTCTGTGGAAGACATGGCATCACTGTCTTCTATCTCCCAGTGAGCCTGACAAAGGGCAGAAAAATACCAAGGGCCACATAGGTAAAAATAAATCTTGATTGTCTTCCTTTGTAAAAATAAATTCTACTCAGGAAATACAAGACTAATAAGAGTAAATGTGCCAAAGTAATAAAGAACAACAGATGAGGCTGCAATGATTGGAGAAAGGGTTAAAGATACAAAAAACAGGAGGAAGGTAGAAGGTGTGACAAGGGGAAACAGAAAAATAAAAGTGAGAAAGCACAAAAAAGATACAGATAAAGATTACTGTTAAGACTAAATGGTTTTTAAATCTGTGTTGCATTTTTGCAACAAGTACAGAGCAGTATTATGTAGTTTCTTAGTTTTCAAAATTTATAAATCATGTAAAAAGATTTAGGGAGCTATGTGGCTAACTTCCAACTTACAGAGGCCAATTTCCAGTTTATGACAATTCTGCCTTTGAAGCAAAGATGGAGAAAAATGCTTCGGCAGAGAACAGCCTGGGATCATCTCCAACCAAACTGTACAGCCTGGGATGGCCCAGCCAACCCCCGCCGCCGCCCCCCCGCCCCCCGCCGGGCCCTGCAACGTGACAAACTAGAAGGCAAACCAGCCTACTGAGTGAGAGTTAGCTCCCCTTCCCCTACACTTCCCTCTCCCATACATGTCCACTCCTCCCAAACACCAGTCCCTGGAAGCCAGATGCAGCCTGCCCTTCCCACGGCTCCATGCCTCTGCACGCGGTCACCCACGGGGAAACGTCTGCCCTTCTCTACCTTCTGCTGTCACTCTTCCTTCTAGACCCTGCTCAGAGGCCACCCACACATTTGGCCTCTGACTCCCCCTCACCCATGCTCCAGCCCCGCATATAGTGCCAGGAGCAGCGTGGGGCCAAGCAGTAACCCGCAGAGTGAGGCCTTGGTGTGCTCATCTTGGAGCTCACTGTTCCCAACACAGTATCGGCCAGGGAGTGGAACCTAGAAAATGGCTGATTGGATAAAAATTAATTAAATGGAAGCATCTGGCTCTTCTGAACCCACATTAAACAAATCTATCCCCTCTACCTTGACAGGCCTCCTGGTATCTGGAACTGTATTCTCTTCGCCAAGCTAAGCATCTCCCATCTCTTCTTCATACAAGGCTTCCGGAGACTTCATTTGTTGAAGCTCTTCCCTGAGACCTATTTCATGAGTGTGACAGCCAGAACTGACGTGGTCCAGCAATGACCACGGTGGGGCCACCACTCGCCGTAGCTCCATCTGTGAAGGAGCTTTCGGAGGCCTGCAACACTGTGGGCTCAGGCTGGGTGCAGGAGGAGCCAAAAGCCCAGAACCTTCTGCACGCTGTATATCCTCTCTCCTGCCCCCACCTGCCTTCTCCCCATGTTCCCTGGAACAATCGTTATGAGAAATCTAAAAGAAATCCCCATCAGAACTTCACCATGAAGAATCCAGGGAGAACACTGAGAAATGCTTGGGTCCCTTCACACTGGGAGGGAGGAAGTGAATGGCAGTCCCTAACACAGGCTTCCCAAGGTTTTGGGGACTGCTGTCCTGCTTGACATCCCTCCACCCATCAGGATAACTGGCCTAAGGGAGAAGCTGCAAAGCACAGTTGAGCTTTTCCTGCAATCCCACAAATGGACCCCACAATCAGAGCTGTCCACCAAACGACAGAATGGACCAGAATGAACCTGAAAGGAATTGATATGCCCTTAGTCATCACGACGTCCCAGGATGGCAGAGAACCATCTGTCAGGACCCCTACAGAAGAAATGCTGCATGGGGGTGCGCGCTGGGTGAGACCTCGAATGACCCTTCTGGTGCTTCAGGTTCGATAATTATACGGCCCTTCAAGATGCCTGGGCACATTTGATCCTCATTTCTGGTGCCCTGGAGTGAGCCCAGGACTCAAACATTCACTCTGTCAACAACCAACCAACCAACCAGACCACTTTTACTGAGCGTCTCCATGCTGGCCAGCGTCCACTCTACACAGGTGTGAAGGAAGCCCCACTCCATTCCCTAGCCAACTGTGTCCTCTATCGTTTTGCTTGGACCTTACTACGCCACCACTGAGCAGCTTTAGGATCTTGATGGCGATGAATATTAAACCACTAATATCCCATTCCTACTTATCGTGTATTAATTATGACACTAAGTTTCTCAATTTCAAAGTTTCTGTAACACCAGTGACTACAAACATCAATTTCTCACTAAGGTGAAACCTACATACTGAAATAAAAAGGGAGGTTCCTACGCTAGAAAAAAATGGCCTTTTCTCCTCAAAGAAGATTACAGTCAAAATAGACAAAACAGACAAGAATGAGCACGACCCCCACACAACAATAACAAAAAAAAGCAAAAAGCCTAGAAGCAGATACAGCAATGTTTGCAACTGCTATCTGCCCTTGTTCACTAAAACTAAAAATAAAATTGGCCTGTGGTTTACTAAATTTGGTTGCAAGTGCTTTTCCCACCAAACCACTCTGCAGTCACATCAATCACTGATAGAAATGATTGGGAAGGGGAGGGAAGAGAGGCCGCAGTGAAAATATACTGTATATTTTCTGGAATAAATGATGAAACAGAAGATTTCACTTCTTGTTTCAACTGTTTTAGCACCTTCTCATTTTACTCAATTTCAGGCCCATTAAAGGGACTGGGCAGTTGGGCAGAGTATGAGGAGAGCTCATTTTGAGAGAAGATTAAAACCCGCCCCAGTCATAAACTGTCTTCAGTTACTGTACCCATCAGTCAAACCAAATCATTCACTTGGGGATTAACTCATTCTGCAGGGCTCTGGAATAATACATCACTCTTCTGATGGAGGCGCAAATCCACTAATTGCCAAAATGTGCTGCCACGGTCATACGGTCTTCATTCTTCCCCTATAAAGAGTGTTTTAGTTTTGAGGCAAGAGCAGAAATTCAGATGGGAAATGAGTAATTTGGGAACCTCTTACCGCTCTCTGGCCTGCAGTAAGTATTGCTTTCTTCCCCTTTCAAAGCCAATCAGCAAAGGTACCCAGCACAGAAAGCAGGGTCTGGCCGCTCATGGCCGTGCAGCCAGAAGAACCTCCACCCTAATTCTGAATCATTGCACTCAGAGACGACCCCTGCAAAGGGGAGTGAGAGAAACGACCATGCCCGGGTTTTGACAGCCCAGGGTGTGTGTGTGTGTGTAACCACAGGAGTGCAAACACAAACACCACTTTTAGAGGTTGTGCTGCAGGGCAGTATGGTGCCTAGAACCCGGGTTCGAATTCTCACCCTGCCTCTGACGGGGTCGAAGACCTCGTGCACATGGACCTCGCGATGCTTGAGCGTTCTGATCTGTAAAGAGGTCAGGAGATATGTTTCGTACAGTGCTGTGGGTTACACAGGCTAACAGGTATCGTCTGAAGTACAGCACCTTGAGCAGACAGACCTACCCTCGATAGACACGGTGCTCATTCAGCCCGAACTGCCGCTCCCTCCAGCGAACTGGTGTTCTGCGGCTGCCAAGCACGACGCAGCAACATACTGAAACGCCAAGTCACCTAAATCCTTCCGCTGGAGCCATCCGCGCTCCTTCGCCGAGTCCTGGCTTGTGAAAGGTTCTCCTGGCCGTCTGCTTTGGACGGGCATCAAGGGTCTGTTTGCCTCGGCTTCTGAGAGTCACTGGGTCAAGGCTGTCAAGGCCCCTTTCACACAGAGGAATCAGTCAAGGACTGAAACGCTCTGTGTGGTGGCGGCGGCCGTGGTGGTGGTGGTGGTGGTCGCCTGGCCAACCGCACGGGGAGTCGCTCTGTGGCTTTGGCAGAGTCTGCCGCTGTCTGCTGGAGTAGACCCGGAGCCAAAGTATGATTTGTCTGTTTTGACTTGTGTACATTTTCTGAACAAGAGAGTATTGATAAGGAATCTAGGTAAGAGAAGAAAATGTTTGTTGGTTCCCCTGCAAGCACAAAATGTTCATTCATTGAAGGGGCCGTTTGCTCATTACAATTGGGGATTTTAAGACTACATCTTCCATACCAGCGTGCTTCGGAATTGCCTGCGAGCTTGTCAGAAAACAATCTGTGGGTCCAACCCCCACAGTTACTGATTTAGTAGGTCTGAGGCAAGAGGGCACGGTGTTGAGGGTCTGCATTTCTAACCCAGTCCTGGTGGAGACCCACCGCGGACCAGGCTTTGAGAGTCACTGCTCTATGAACAGGAACACCTCCTTAGCCATAAGAACGGTCAGATGTTGGACACAGCACACCGCCAAGAAGAGAAGGGGTGATCATTCTCACTAGATATTTGTCGGCTAAATGTATCGTGAACAAGCAGATGAGTGAGTCCGCCTCCATCAATGCCACATTTCCCATACCGAAGCTACAGAACACTATATAGAAATGAAGATGACCGTCAATATCTGACCAACCACAGATTTTAAAATGGAGAAAAGTCTGTGACGCACACATGTACCTGGGATCATCTGCTAAATGTACCCCACCGTCTATATTCGCCCCCCTCCTCTTAGTCATAGAAGCCCCACAGTACTAGCCGGGCAAATGGGTGCCCGGTTGCAAACTATTTCTCCACCTCCCTGCAGCTCTGCGTGCCCAATGACAGGCGAAGAGCAGACAAGGGGAGAGGAGGCCAGCTTCCGCCGTGCAGTGCAGGACCACACTCCAGGGCAGAGGTGCGCCACCTTCTTCTGTAAAAGGCCAGACAGGACACCTTTCGGCTTTGTAGTCCACGTGGCCTGTTGCAACTGTTCGACAGTGCCACTGTAGCACAAAAACCACCACCCACAGTATGAAAACAAGTGAGTGTGGCTCTATTCCAATAAAACTGTATTTAGAGACGTGAAACTTTCACTTTAGAAAACTTTCTCCGGCCATTTAAAAATGTAAAAACCATTCTTAGTATGTGCACTGTGCCGAGACAGAGGACCTGCCAAAACTGGCCCTCGGGCCATACTTTGTCAACCCTCGCCTGGAGGACGACAACAACGATGACAGGACAAAGGAGAAGACGGCTGTGCTTAGACAGCCTCAGGGAACAGAGGTGCGCCTACCCTGGACTGCAGGCCACCTCTTCTTACAATAGAGAAAGGGGTTTCCGTCTCTGAGCAACTGTAGTTCAGGGTCCCTGTTAACGAAGCTTCCTGTGTAACTATCAACCATGCATCACGTACACAAAAATCACATTTTGGTGTGAGATATTCAGACTGTTCGAAATGCACAAGGTCAAAGGAATGGAAGAGTCACTTTTTAATATCCCTGCTGTAAGCTTAAAACTCCATGTGGTTTCCTCATAACCTTCTAAGGCGGCAGAACTGATAGGAATAAACATTTATCTTGGTCACAATAGAGATTACCTGACATCTACTCTCTCCTTGTTCCTGCATAACAGAACCCTGAACAATAACCACTGCAAAAAAAAATTACGCATCTCAGCCTCCTCAAGCTCAGTTGGAAACAGGGACTCTGAACCTAAAGAGAAACAAGGCCACACTGAACACACGTGGGCGCACACGCACGCACACACACACTTCCTAATGTTACCCAGGCCTCTCCCAAACCCATAGCTCATGAGGGACCCAGAGGTGGTAAACAGGCCTCCCTCTTGCATTCAGACAGGGGTGACAACAGCTGTTGCGTAAGGCTCGCAGAAAGCCCCTTCCGCCTTCCTGAAAGAAGGATCAGGAGCACTAACTACGGCTCTTAGGACCATGGGGCAGAGGAGGAGGGCAGGTCTCAGGTGGCAGGAACATCCTGGGGCCCTGAAGGGGGACAACAAGCTAAGCTACTGTGGTCGTGTGTTTTATTGCAGTCAATGCAAGTCTAACTCAAACTAGATCCTATTGGCACACCTGAGTTCAGAAAATACCCACACCCATACAGTGTACAGCTCAGAGACGAAGAATTCTCATATATAAAAGAGCCATAACCTACGGGGTCAAGCGGACAATTCTGGAAAACCCAGGTTTGCCCACGGGTCCTCTCGCCGTCAGTTTACGCTGATCCTACTATACCTCCTGACTGGTCCTCTGTACAGGCAGTCCTATCACTGACTGTAGTGGAGAATGCGGTCTGATGTGGGCAAGGACTGGGCTTAGTGACGTCAAGCACTGGGTGTCAAGAAACCTAGCTCTTCGTGGTGGCTTTGCACTAATGGCTCTACGTCCTCGCTGGTCAAAAGCCAGTCAGTTGATCAGAACATCCCATGTGCCAGCCATTGCTCTGGGCGCTGGGAAACCACAGTGCACTTGCCTGTGAGTCCCTGCCCTCAAGTAGCTCACAGTCTGGTGAGGGAGGCAGACAATAAACAAACACGTAAGTAAGATCATTCCAGGAGAGGTAAGTCCTATGAAAAGACCTAACTGAGTCACGTGATGGAATGAGGAGGGCATGTGGGTTGGAGAGAGAAAGGCACCGAGTAGATAAGACTCGAAGGTGAGGAGAGTGTCCTGGGAAAACTAGAGAAGCACCTGAGTGTGGGTTGAGGGGAAGTCTCTGTACTGTCATCACAATTTTTTCAGTAAATCTAAAACTGTTCTAACATTAAAACACAGTTTTTAAAAATCAAAGAGAAACCCGGGCAGAAGGAAGAAGAGCGATGATCTTGAGGCACGAACAGTGTTGTACTGCAGGAAGAGGACAGTGCGTGTGGCCGCAGTGGGGGGAGCAGAGACAAGGAGGTGGGATCTGAGAGCACGCGGGCGTGTCCCAGGGGCAAGGTGTCACACTTGTGCACCATCACAAGGCATTTGGATTTTCTCTTGTTGGAACAGGAGGCTGGTAAGCAGAGTGGTTTGATAGTATTTGACACTTTCAAAAGACAACTCTTGGTGCTGCGAAGGACAAGCATTAGGGGATCGGGACTGACATGAGGCCGGAAGGCCAGTCAGGAGGTTGTAGCGCTGAATGGTGTAGCTGGAGGGTCTCAGCTGTCAGCTCCTCACAGCTTGCGGTGAGAACCAGTTTCGCTTAATGAATTTCATCCTTCCTAGCATATATATAACTTACTATACTGTGCATTGCTTTAAAATCTGAGTCTAGATCTCAGACTTCAATCCTAATGCTTAAACAATTTTTAAATTTTTTCACCCAAAGCCCTGATACTCCTCATACATGAAAACATCACTACAAAATACAACATTTTGAACTAAAAAACAAACAAACAAACAAACAAACTTCTCTTCAACTAGATTGTGATCTGGTAAAAGCAGCTCCTTCAGCTGCATCCACAATAGCAAAAACAGAACTTAACTATGGGACGGGGGCTGGTGCTGCCTCCGAGGTGGTGAAAAGTGGGCCTGGAGAGTCTCACTCTTTTTAGATACAAAGACAGATATACATAAACAAATAGACAGGTGTCTGTGGTGTTAAAATTCATAGGCTAGGGGAATAGGAAACAATGAAAAAAGGATGCAAGACAGAGATTTACATAAACACCCCATCAAAAACATAATACAGAGTGAACTCCCATTGTCACTCTCTATCCGCTCATCCTGCTTTATCTTTCCTTCCAGCGCTTCCCACTACCTAACACGCTGCTGCTGTTCCTCCTTCTGGGTGCCTCTGTGGATTGCAGGTCCCGAAGAGCGGGGGCTTTGTGCACTGTTGTGTCCCCAACACTCAGAGCAGGACAGGCAGGGGACAAGTGAGAATGACTGTGTAAAAGGTGGCAGTTGGATTAGGTGTTCTCAAAGGTTCCTTCTGCTATGGAGTTCTATGATTCTAAGACTCTCTAAAAGCCTGGTTAGCCAAAAGCATCTTTTCTGATCCATCCCAGGAGGCCATTCCTTGCATATCAAAAGCGTCTCAGGAGAAGGTGGCCGCCCACCCACCCCCGCCCCCGCCCCCGCCCCGTTCATGACCGCCCCCAGGACCAGGGCCAGCTGTGTTTTAGGTTTAGGAAGTCCTCCACACATTTATCAAAGCAGCTCCCCAGCCAGAAACTTCAGTGTAACAGAACCTCGGTTGCATTAGATGATAATGAAAACGTTCCAGGAGTTCTGTAATTATCGGTGAGATGTGGGTCTTTATGACCCGCACTCAGTTTCTAACTGTCAACACACAGGCAGGGAATTATTTGGGAGTCTTTCTAGAAGAAGAAAAGGTCTTGAGCTGTCTGCACACGCCGACAAGCATGAACCGCTGCATTTTTAGACCTGGGAGAAACCTCAGGAATCATCCATTCCTGCAGCGGAGTGTAGCTCTGGATCTCGAAGTCCAAGTTTGAATGCCGGCTACTTTCTGGTGAGTGACAATGTGCAAGCTAAATATTTAACCACACTGTGGCTCAGCTTCCTCATCTGTAAACTGGGAACAATAATAGGTGTAACCCCCAGGTAAATTAATTCCTGCAAAGCACTGAGACCCAATAATACCTAGCACAGTGTAGGCATTCAACTAATATTAATCATTGTCGGTGCAATTACCCTTTTGGTGTTTACTTTTTTAAAACCTGAACAATCCTTTCATGGAAATGTTTACTCAAAAGCCCTGTAAATAGGGGATGAAAACTACTGGACAGTTCTATAGAAATCCTAGAGCCCCCCCAAAAACACTCCTGGAAAACCAGTGATTAAGCCCAATATACACACTGTACTACCCAAGAAATGGACATTCAAGGGTGAAGTGACCAGTCAAGCCACACTAGAACCCCAGTCTCAGTGACTGACTCTTGTACCCTACATCACCAGCTGCCTCCTCGTTATCAGGTATACACTGTGTGTGCTGATGGGACTTCACTGCTATCACAGGAATGAGGGGTCACTGGTGACAAGCAGAAACTGGAATACACAAAGCAGCGCACTTGACCTTCACACAGGTCACCATGACCCTCAGTGCAAAGCAGAAAATCCCCCCACGGCTTCTCTAACACAGGTTTATACAGCCTCTGCTGGGATTGTTTCCAGGGAACGCACTGCTTTTCCTGATCACCGTTGCTGCTGACCAGTGCAGGAGCTAGAACGAGAAGCAGCATGTAGCTATCCTTTATTTGTCAGGAGCTTCACCTTTCCCAGGACAGTACGGTGAAGGCTTCTGGAGTCATGCATGCCTGGCTGTATAATCTTGACGGGGTTACTTACCCTCCATGAGATTCAGCGTCTTGACCTATAAAATGCAGATAGAACTTCCCTCACAAACTTTCTGCAAGGGTCAAATGATTTATCGAATTCAATTGTGTTTAACAGTTCCTAGCACATACTTGGCGCTCAATAAATTGTAAATCTTACTAATTGTTATTATAACCACCCACTCTTCTCTCAAATCATAGACCATACATTCGCTATTCAACAGAAAGGCAAAATTCTCAAAAGCAGACTTGTTGGCCCAGGTCAAGAACTCGCTAGCTGTCCCCCCAGATCAGGTCCTGCTTCCCTCCACTGTAACGGAAGTACGGTCAGGCCCCGTGTAGCTGCAGCTGCCAGCACTGTGCAGCTACAAGTGGCCAACACAATTAAGTTCTCACCAATGGAACAGGAGTGGAAGTGACTGGTCACCCTCGAAGGCCTGGGCCACAACACACTGTCTGTTCACTCTTTTCCTTTCCCCCAAGATGAATACAAAGAGGTTCATCATCAGGGCTGAACCCCAGAAAATCCAGTTTTTACCGTACAGAGGAGGAGACTGTGGGCAAGCAGAGAAACAGGAGGGAAGGAACCTGAAGCCCTGAGTGACTGCATGGAGCCGAGTAGCCAGCCTACCCTTCCCTGGATCCGTGTGTGAAAGAAATAAACTAAGTGGGCCTTTAATCTATGTAAATGTTGGGCCTATTTGTTACAATAGCCAAGTACATTATCCTAGAGCGACTGCTCCTTGGGAGCAGTGACTTAGCTGAAAATTTATAATACCTTTGAATAGCCATGGCTGGTGTAGCTCAGAGGATTGAGCATGGACTGCGAACCAAAGGGTCACCAGTTCGATTCCCAGTCAGGGCACATGCCTGGGTTGTGGGCCAGGTCCCCAGTGAAGGCCACATGAGAGGCAACCACACATTGATGTTTCTCTCTCTTTCTCCCTCCCTTCCCCTCGCTCTAAAAATAAATTTAAAAAATACCTTTGAACAAGCTGATGGTAAGATCACAGCCACAATCTAAGAGGCAATTCAAAAAACAGGCATTAGAAGATTAGCACAAATATTCTTTAAATGCCCATTAAATATTGTAGACACACTCATCTAATGTAACATAAAGGTCCTCTGTCTGAGTGTGTAGAAAATGTCTGATTAAAGGCAAAGCATCGAACTATCTTTAATCCTTTAAATTCCTTCAAGGTTTCAAAAATCTTTATTTCAGGCAAAATGTGAACTTGAAAAAAGAACAACTAAATCTATTTTTAGGAGCAATCTAATCTGTTTGTTGTGGCTAACAGCTTTATGGTAGAAGATACATGTCTGGCTACAATTCCGAGGATATTGGTTAAGTCCCTACTGCAGAGTGGGGACACAGAGATGGCACACCGAGTCGTAAGTCGTGTCTGTTGGAGGCTCACATCCAGTGAGAAGAAACAGAAATACTGAAATAGCGATAATGGAATGCTGCCTTAGTACCTGTAATAATAAATAACAAGAGCATTTATCAAATGTTTAACATGTGACAGGCACTACACTAGGACTTTCCTCTTACCTAACAGTACAAAAGACAGCATATTCCTCATTTTGCAAATGGGAAAGTTACATATCAGTAAGTTGCGCACAGTCACGGCGCAGCCCAAGCAGAACTTCGGACGTCCTATACCAGTGACCACTCCCTCAGCACCAGCAAGTGTGATGTGAGTGGGGAAAGAGGTTCCCTGGCAGGTCAGCTTTCTTTCATCCTCTGTGACATTGGCTCAGAACTGGGGGCAAGAGAAGGGTATGAGACCCCGCTGACAAGCAGCCCCAAAGCTTTTCTGCAGCTGTCTGTGCTGGGAAAGAGCATCACAGGAAGGGTCCCCAACCTTCTCCGCCATGCCAAACAGCTCAGGGACTTAGAAAGCAAGCACGGAGCACTGGGCAACCCCAACTAAAGCCTTTGGATTCTTCCATCACCTCAGAATGGAAACCAGGTCATCCCCAACCAGAGAAGCAGTTCCCTGATCTTTGTGGCTAAGCAGAAATCACTTATCTGCCTTTACTTTCTTTAAGTCTCATTCATTCCTCACTGGGAAGCCCCAGTGTATGCCTCCCAAGTTCTCTGGGAGGCTGCAGGACCAGCGACCCCATGTTAACACAGCATTATAATCGCTTTAAGGAAAGATTTATATCTCTGTACTAAATTTCAAGTTCTTTTGGACATCTATTTCTGATAAAAACCTATCTGTGATCGTGGATTACTGTTCATTCACATCTCTCCCCCTTCCTTTTAGGGAGGAATATACTTCCTTGCCCTATCAACTCTGTGCTTGGCCTTGTGATTAATTTAGCCAAAGGGACATTATGGACATAACACTGAACAGAGGCCTTCAGTGAGTTTCCACCTGCACTCTGGTGGCCACCATGACAAGAGCATGCCTCTAGTGGCTGCCACTCCTTCAGCCCGGTTCTCAGAGTGAACACCTGTCAGCTGATGTGTGCCCCACCCATAGCAGATCAGCCAGCCAGCAGCCTGAAGCACAGCCACCCAGCTGAATGCAGCTTCCGTCAGCCCAGCACAGTGACCCTGTACAACCGAGAGCATGAGAATAAGCGCTTACTGTTGAAAGTCCCTGCGTTTTGGAATAGTTTGTTGGGCTGAATTAGTGTGGCAGTAGCTGACTAATGTATCATTTTATATTAATTGCAAAGGCTAAATGACAGGTACAAATACATGTATTTCTGAGCATTTCACACTATGATTTTTCTCTTGAATTTCACTGACTGCACAGCATCCTGTTACCCAAAACACACCATTTCTCAATTACTTGCACAAAGACACTGGCAGGTTAAAATACAGAGAACGGATTCATATGCCCTCAATAAAAACAAAAGTTCATCTTGCCAGTGAAATGTTTACGCTAACCTCTCCCCGTAAGATGCAGATACAGGAGACAAACCAGTATCTATTTTTCATGGACGAGCTACATAAAATACTACCTTTCAAAATAAAAAAAGGTACTCATGGTGAAATAATATATCCAGGCTCGTGGTCTACATAATCTCCCTCAGCAATCTGTCTGTCTTTCTGACGGTATGTTTTAAGCTACTGGTTTCAAGACCATTCTCTCCTTCATCTTCTACCAACATTCATACCCACTAAAATCTATGCAAGATTTCACAAAGCTCCTGAAGAAAAAATCTTACAAATCTATAGGTCTTCAGAGAGACTGCAAACTGTACCCAACATGATTTTTAATGCACCATGACGATCAATAATCCTTATTTTAACACCCACTCCAAAATTAAATGGCAAACACTAAATGAATTATGTTAGTCAAATGCATTATGTAAGTCAAAAATTGGTATATCAAGATAGATTTCAAAATATAAATGGGGCTTTTAGAATTGAACAAACTAGATTTGAAGAGATCCAGAGGTCACCAGGATTTCCCAGGTCACCACAGGGCTCTGAAGGTGGGTATGGGACCTCGAGGTATTCGAATGTTACAAAAAGCATACTGGAAACTATAGCCATTATAAGGCTGCACGACATGCCACGTCGTGGCTTGGGACTGGAAGTGCTGCAACTCCTCTGTGACACTGGCTGACACTCACAGGTGCATGTGTGCAGGCCCGTGTCGGCTGCTCCTCCTCGCTCCCTCCTCGCTGCCCCTCACGCACTCCAGACACTCCTGCTCAGGACCTTGGTCCTTGCTGGTCCCTCTGGCTGGAACAAATAGCCAAATGGCTCATTCATTCCCCTACTTCACTCAGGCCCCTTCCCCGCCGCTCCCTCTCAGAGAAGCCATCCCAGACTACCTTATCTGAAACGGGCCCCTCGGCCTGTATCTCCTGACTCACTCTGCTTTCTTCACAGCATTCTGACGGCGAAATCATCTTACGTATTTGTCTTTTGTCTGCTTCTCTCATAAGCATGGACTTTAATTGTGTAATTCACTCTTGTATCCCCGGCTCTCAGAGAGTGCCCACAAAGTCGGTGCTCAATAAATATTTACTTTATAAGTTAAGAGTTTTAGATGTCACTGCATGAAAAAAACAGAAAAACAAAGCATTTGGTTTATTAAATCAGATTGTTTGTTAGACAAAAATCTTTCAAGACATAGAATCTGTGGAGAGGGAGAAGGAGGAAAAAAAAAACAAAAACAGAAAGGGGCCCTCAGTAATTAAAGAGGAGGAAATCATTTCTTTATTCAAGTTCTGCTAAGTCACATGAGCCTGGACTGGCCAGGGTACGGGATCCTGGCATACTCTCCAAAGGGGAAAACCAGTGGCAATCTATTCTGCAGGACTGAAAATGGCTTCCATCACTGTCAAACACCATTTAAGAATGAAGTATTTTAAGTATTCCTACAATCAGTAAACAACTCAACTTTTGTCACTCAAACTTCTCAAACAAGGCCTATCCCGGGACTTTCCTGTGAAGCTTCCAGCATTTGAGTCTGTGACACTTCAAGGACTAGCATTGAAGAGATGCACGGCCACTTGACGAGGAGAGAATGTCATTCTGTGGGAGCCCTTACTGTCACGTTCTTGGATTTTTTCATCAAAGCCCTACAAATATGTGCGAACGATTCACAATGAACCTTTGCAAACAATGCATACAAAACCATGTCCTGGTTTTCCATCGCTTAGTTAGTATATGAAAAAATTATGTTTTCTGTATACAACTTAATAAACCTCTCTAGACTCTTAATATGCCTTTTCTCCCAAATAGAAAATTCTACTTATTAAATATGGAAGTCATTTTGTAATGACATGATCTAACATCTCGAAAACTTAAATCTG
The DNA here is from genome assembly GCA_028533065.1 of Trachops cirrhosus. Taxonomy (NCBI): domain Eukaryota; kingdom Metazoa; phylum Chordata; class Mammalia; order Chiroptera; family Phyllostomidae; genus Trachops; species Trachops cirrhosus. The sequence goes on along the minus strand of CM052549.1, from coordinate 10,245,535 downwards.
GATAAACAATACTAAATTAAGGCTGGTATATTTTGAATTTGTGTGTGGAATGTTTGAACAGCTCACGGATTCCTCCGACCACTCAGTATGACTTACACAAACACAAACCAAAACTCTACCAGGGAAATCCAATTTCACCAAATATCTCAAAGTGAAAATGCTTAACAAAACCCAGAAATGCATAAGGCCATTTTGATTCTCAATCTGAGGCATGTGGCGGTGGGAAATCGTCATGGGTACCGAAGGATGGTACAATCACATCAGTGTTAACATTTACGGGTGCCTTCTAGTTGCCAGGCCCTCCAAATGCGTGTTTTTACTTTGTCCTCATAAAAACACTGAGATACACACTATCTATTCTCATCGGACAGAGGCGAGGCCTACAGAAATTAAATGACTTCGGCCAAGGCCAGACAGCCAGCAGGACTCGAGGCGGCGCCCCAAGTCACTCTGCGGTAGCGCCTCCAGCACGACGTCCAAGGAGGGGCACACTCTGGAGCTTTCTCTTCTTCAGGAGGCACCAGCGTTTGAACAGCTAATACCGCAAATACACATGGAATCTCAGTAAAGATATACGCTGTCTATCGCTCCCACTTCAGAGATGAAGAAATTGAGGCCCAGAACTTGACAGAAGGAGCAAAGCCAGGATTCCAAGAGAGGGAAGTAGGAGCCTCGAGCTGCGCCACCCCCAGCTGCTGTCCTCTCTGCTCCTCCCGGCCCAGGGCCCCCGCTCCCTCGTGCCTTTCTGTCCGCCACCGCAGCTTCTTTACCAGGGGAGGAGCTAACTGGACTAGATCACCTCGAAGCTGCTTCCAGCTTTTCGGTGATGGGATGCTCAAACGTCTGCAAGAGGTGTTTCCGGGCTTTTTGGTTTGTTTTTGCCATGGTGAAAACACTCAGGATGGAGTTTCTGAGGGATCCTGTCCCCACCCCCATCTACCGTGAGGGAAAAGCAGTTTATGATCATCTTAACACACTCTCAGGATTAAGGCTCACAGTTTAGTATTTGATAGAAACAAAAAATTTTCAATCACAGAGTTCATGTTAAAAAATCAACCATTTTATAAAGAGGTACGGAAAAAAATTTTAAACCTATAAACTACTATTCTGTCCATTATCCTCTATAGTTTGTATAGCTTCCTTGCTGGAAACACTGGTCCTCAAAGTTTACATCTCAGCATTCACACGAACTTCATTAAAACACGGGGCCTATCGTTAATACGCTATTAAACACAGTGATTAGGTGGAGTGGTTTTCTTGCACAATATTTTTAAACCATCTGTATTAGTTGCAAACATTTAAAGATAGATTTCACGTAAAAAATCTTAACTCCTAGCTTCACTCTCTCAAATAACAACACTAACAAAAGGGTCTGCCAGCCAAGGGCCTGCACTCCAGCATGGCAACACCGGGCCGCAGGCGAGCAGCAGCTGCCCGCTTGGGTGAAGCAAGGGCTCTCCAGTCTGCCCGAGGACCCACCGCCCCCAGTTACGCTGGACCTGGTCGCTTCACTCACACATTGTGTCCTGAGTGTGAGGGCCTTAGGCTCCCCATTTTGAGCATTTCCGCTCCACTACGTACCTGAGATACTAGCATACCTTCAAACTTGCTCTATATGAAACACTTGCCTTCCGTAAAACTGAAAACTACACCTATCATAAGGAAATGCAAAAAGGATCACACCTCCTTAAAAGTTGGATTTTTTAAATTCCATAACCCTTACAATGCCAATTATTTCATTAAATATAAAATGGTGGCTCCCACCCCGTTAGAATCAACCGCCCCTGGTCAGCCACACCATGAGCTCCGGAGGCGCGAAGCCCAGGCATCCTTAATTTTCCAGGTTCACCCAAGTGATTCTGGTGGTGACCCAAGTTGACAACAATGGACGTAAACTCTACTGGTATATAGGATGTGACTTAGAAATCATTAGGACTGATTTCTAGAAGCCACAGATAAGAATAGCTCTCATTACTTTATATAAACACTTCAGATGCTATCATCTATGCAGGTTTTGACAAATTATCAAGTCTTTATGCCAACATCTGGAGTGAAATGCACACACAACTTAGCATCTCTGGACCAAATTTTTTGTTTGATGTTTGCATGTTTTAATAGCAGATATTTTGGTGTGGGCCTGTAGACGTGATGAAGGAAAGCCCACCTATAAAAGGAGTTTCCGACTCCGGAAAAACATTGAGACACATTAGTTTAAATCACACACTGTCAACCACTGGGTTAAGTTGGTGCCGAAGTCCAGATATGTAGTGTCAGAAACACCCTATCAAAAGATGGACTGGGTAAAGATCTGTGATCTGAACTACCTGCAGATTACCTGGGGCCTATGAAACACCTTGCTGTGTTTCCCCTAAAGGGGAATTTTGGTCCACGGCCCACCAGCCTGTCTTCTCTGCTGAGGAAGGAGAGAGACCCAGGCACGTCGACCTGGAATTTCTGAAATGAAGGCTTTCTATGGGTACTTAGCTTGAGTTTACAAAGAAACTTCAAAAATCTCATTTCCTTCCTTTAACGTTTGCTAGATACCTGAGGAAGTCTGGGCATAATTTATGCTTATTTATGCTTATTACCATGGTGCTCAGTTTACTTAACACAGTAAGCCGTACAAATCTGATTCTCCCGCTTTGCTATCACTTATATCTTTACACCATGTACTGAGAACCAGGCAGCCACATTATCATTTGAGAGACTTTCACTGAATGAGTTAGGTGAGAGAAAGGGTGCCACAATTTTAAGCCCAGAGGTGCTCCGGCACCAGCTGTGTCGGGTCTGGTGGCGGAGCGATGTGACCTAAAGTGTGCCCTCTCTGCCAGCGCTGCCAGGGAAGTGTCCGCAGGGAGGGCTCTGAACACGTGCTGAGAGCAACCAGGGTTCCGGCTCCTAACTCCCAACATTCATGTAGCTGGGTCCTGTCACTGGTCCGAACACACTGTACAGGCAATGTACATGAACGTCATGCCAGTGTTTGGATTTTGAAAACCTAAGTAAAAGAGAAGTTTGTAAGTGTGTACAGTGTTAGGTATCATGTTTGTCGGGAGTCCCCCACCTCGATAAATAAGTATCGCAGAGAAAGAGAAAGCTGGTTAGCACCTTTAGACAGTTCGGTAATTACAGCCATTTAGAACTGCCAAATTACTGTTTTCAATGTTGTTACTGTGATAATGGGATGACCATGCACCCTCCCAGCCGACATTTTATACGTGTGTGTGCATACATATATATATATGTACACTCACAAACTCATATCAAATGAGCAAGAAATTGAAACACAGAATTCCCATTAAAAATGGTGCACTTATAAATGTATATTTGCATTATTGAGCATATTCCTAACAGAAAAACTTCAATATTAACTACATTTATATAAGACTTAATCCTCTACTTACAATTCTACATATCTAAAAAGTAGACGAATCTTCCGGACTAGCTTCTGGTTCCACACATTTCAAACCAATTCCTATTGGCAGATGTCACAGTTACACATTCATGCTGCAAAGCTACCTCTAAACCTCCCTCCCAACGTGTAAGGACCCCAGTGAGCTGGCACCGCGTATGGTGTTCCTGGGAAGTGATTCCCACTTTAGGATGGCTGGCATAACTTACCTAGGCACAGAGATGACTGTGGGCTGTATAAATATATCACACTCAACCCATACTAAAGGTGTTCCCCAATTCACTTCCCCTTAGCTACATCTCAAAAATACTCTCAACTCCAATGTCACTGAACCCAAGGAGACATGTTACAGAGGGGGAGTCAGAGTGGAAAAGGAAAACATGAACCAGAAGTTAGTAATCTTACAATTTATTTATTTATTTATTTATTTATTTATTTATTTATTTTTAGAGAGAGGGGGAGGGAAGGAGAAAAAGAGGAAGAGAAACATTGGTTGCATCTCATGTGCTCCCCAACTGGGGACTGAACCTGAATCCAAGGCATGAGTCCTGATGGGGAATTGAACCTGTGACCTTTCGCTTTGCCAGACAATGCCCAACCGAGCCACACCAGTCAGGGCTAATCTTACTTTTTCAAATCTGACAAGTTATGATCTTATGGATGCATTGCTGTGTACACTGATAGGGCTTCTCCAGCATCTTGGAAAGGGCCGTGTGGACACTAGCAAATGTATTAAAAAATAAATCTGCCTCTATAGTCCCTATTATTTTTCATCATTTACCTCAGTCTGTTCATGTCTTGTCTCTCCAAACAAATTTCAATTCCTTGGAGATAAGTAGTATCTTAAATATTAGCATATAGGAAATACTCACAAATGTGTATGGTAGTCTTCACTATCCAGACTGATTTTGACAGGGGCAGTGAATGTATGTACAATATAAATGTTTGTATTATATACATATATACATATACATGTGTATATTTGTGTACATGTGCATATATGTGGAATATATACATGCATGCATAAATTTGCATATACACATATTCTTTATAAATGTATTATATACTGATACATATTATAGTTTTACTTATATGTGAATATATAAATAAGTATATTTATAAATAAATACATATGGTTATCTATAAATATATATATTTATATATGCATTGTGTGTATGTATATATATATAAATTCTCCTACAATACCAAAGGAACAGTGAGTCTGATGCTAATGCCATGGTGCCCATGTTAATAGGAGGTTCATCTCAGGAGAAAGTCACCCTTATAGCCTAGCAAACAACAAAGAGAGCTCCCTTAAGGGGGTTGGAGCTGAGGAGACTGCCACTCTGCCACGAGGAGACTATCAGTGCCGGTGCCCGATACAGAGTCTGTCACTCTGACTCCTGCCAAAGGGGAGAGTTATTGGGAAGACTTTATCCTTAAAGAGTATATCCATTCATCTGGTCTCGTCTTGCAGCTGGCCTTAAAATAAGAATAGGGGGGAACTGCCCTGGCTGCTGTGGATCAGTTTGTGGGAGCATCATCCCATAACCAAAAGGTTGCAGGTTCAATCCTGGATCCCCGGTCCAGGTGCATACAAGCCCCATACAGGAGCTTTGGGGATACTTCTCTCTGGCGTCTATGTTTCTCTCTCTCCCTTACTTCTCTATTAGCAATGAAAAAAAATGTCCTTGCGTGAAGATAAAAAAAAATAGGTGAAAGCGAATGCAACTTTCCAGTGTTTACTGCCAGCAGAAAATACAATTTCTTTAAACTGATTTAGCCTATTAAATGAAAGGCCATTTTTTTAAAACAAACGTAAATTTCTGACATTCGCCATTTCCGACTTTCAGATTCTAAATAAACATTTGCTGTTCAAACTTTAGCCAGGTCAATATGAAACAAATCCACTACCCCATCATGAAACAAAATGTATTACCTGCAATCCAGCTCTTCAGTGGTGCCCTTGATAGATCTGCACCATCAAGATCCAAGGTCAGGGGTAAGGATGGGGCAGGGGGAGAAATACAAAGGCATGTAGGATATGGTTGTGCCCTCAAAGCAAAAGCTCGAAAAAAGGGAGGGCTTTTACGGGGGTCCACAGCCCTGCGTCCTCTCACAGACTTCAGTGTCAAACTACAAGGCCTCTGGCTTCCAAACAAGCAAAGGAAAGCCCCTCTCCTCAAGTGTCAGCAAACTGCTCCAACCTTGAGGCTTCTGCACAGGAAGGATCGGTCAACAGGAAGAATCGGGTTTTCTGAAAACGGCTGGCAGTCTGCATTTCTAGAATTGTTGAGATGGGCAAGGTGTCCAACATATATGTATGTTCTCTAAAGGAAATCATTTTCCAAAGCGTACAGAAGGCTTTTGTCAACCCAGTCTGTTGGAAGCAGCAAGGTTTTTCTGCCTGTACGTTTTGGTCACACACCAGAAACCATGTACACTAAAGGAAAACAACCAGAAGCTTGTGAAACTTATGAGACAGGATGTTCGCCAGCAATGTTTCATAAAGGGTGAGTTCACTGTTTACAGGTGAGAAGTGAGCACAAGGAAAAACTACTGAAGACGGTGTTTGGAAAATGTCATGAAGTTTTAGACTTGGGGTTCCCCTCGCCAGTGTGTGTGTGTGTGCACATGTGCACACACATGCACTTCAAACTTCCCCAGGCTCTGTACCGGGGACCTTCTTGTGAACCACGGGAGGGAGGACGAGGGCATCTTGCCGCCAAGCCACAGGGTGCAGGCAGAGAGCACGGCAGGCAGTGACAAGCCTTTCATTCATTCATTTTTTTCATTCACTCATTCCTTCTCCACACAGGAAATGTCCTCGTGGGATTGTGCCCACAGGCCCAAGACACAGTGCTTCTTTTGCGTCCCCGGCTCTTTTCAAATAAACACGGGCCACAGGAAAGGCCATGTTGGAAGCCACTGGCCTTGACACCACTTTCCAGTCCAGAGCGGGGAAAGCCTTTGCCAGCATCTCAAGTACCACTGGCCACACAGAAGAGAAAGTGGCTAGACGCTGCAACCCCAACACTGGACCCTTGAAGGGTCTCCCCTACACAAAATTCTCAATCTTTCCTGGGAGGGGCCCCGTGATAGGTCTGCTAGTTGTAAAATGCCCCAAACTGCATCACAAATAGGTGGACACAACCCACATTCTGTGAACCTCTAACGTAGTCTTGCACAGAAGAGTCTCAAACACACACACTTATTTAGTGTATACACAAAAAGGCAAAAAATTGGCGGTTGATAATTTAATATTATAGACGAGAAGTTTACACTTATTAGCTCACTGCATTCTCACCAGCCACGCCATGGGGTGCTGTCATTATCCTCCGGAAACTGAGGCACAGTGTAGTTAGGCCATTTGTCCGCGGTCAAACAGCTGCCGAGCGGCAGAGGTAAACGTCAGACCCCAAACACTCCGGGTTCACTACGCTGCCTGTCAGATGACCCTCGTCTGCGGACTTCCGTCACTTTCCGAAGGAGGAAAGACAGACCCACTGTGTCTGCACGGGGAGTAGAGATGGCACTGTCTAGCTCTCCGCCTATTTGGCAATGTGTCTGAAATTCAAATTCCAGCTCACTCTTACCAGCCATAGGAACTCAGGCAAGGACACTTCCGGTGCCTCAGTCTGTTCACCTGTTAAGTGGAGATAATAGGGCCCTAGTACATTATCGTACACCTATTTAGTATACTGTGGTGCTTCTCTGAGAAGAAAATGCGAATGTTTACTCAATGATCACTGGAGCCAAATTCTACATTATGGATGGTTAACTACCTTACATTGCTTTCCAGAGACTTTGACCTTTATCAATTAGATGGTTTTGAAGTCCACCCTATGAAATGAAGCAGCATGGATTTACTGCCTGGGTTTCAGAGATGAAGAAACTAACAAGTACACTCACAAGAAACCTGCCGACATTCAGGGTCTACTGCAAGCCACAACGATCCGTAATACTCCATCTCCTAATGGGGTCCCCACAGGAAACCCTGAGTCAACCGCGGCACAGCTGAGGCTCCTAAAATCTGGGCAAAATCCCAAATGACCTGCTAGTTTAGTACCATCACAGGAACTGAATTGGATCAGATTTTGGGTTTCAGTTTAAGAAGTGTGGCCTGCCTCAGGCCTTTGCACTGCCTGTTCCCTCTGCTTTGAACTTGATGTTCCCTGTACATCCTCACAGGTAACTCCTTCACTTCTGTGGAGGTTTTTGCTCACCTATGAGGTTCTCAGTGGGGCCTATCCTAATCCACCAGTTAAACCTTCCAATACTTCCTCCTCCCAATCCGCCTTAGCCTAATCTTTCCTTTTCCATACTACCTTCCAACATACTATATAACTCACTTCTCATGTTGACTGTTTATTGTCTATCTGCCACCACTACAACATTTGGTTTGTTCACCAAAAAATACCAAATGCCTAAAACAGAGCCTAGTACAAAATCGGTGCTTGATATATATTATTACACAAGTAAATTCAAAATACATGGGCGCTTTTACAAATGTATCAAATTTGGTAAGAATGATTAACCAGTCGTCTCTCTGAGGCTGAGAAGATTTCACAGCGCGAGGATGCACTGGATGGAGGCAGGAGCAGACATTTTGTGAGCCTGTGACATGACCTTCAGGGCTAAATTTAGTGCTCTTGCGGTTTCTACGATGCCTGGTTACCAGTTTAACTCTACCTATCTAGAATGTGCATGCCAAGAATGTTTTTCACTCACTGTAATGTCTTGTCTACTCACAGGTAAGAAGCAAACAAATCCTGATCAGCTTTTCCCTTCTCCAGAAAACAGAGCCAGGCTATGAATAAACTGACAGTGAGGCTGATGGAGAAACACACTGGTCACAGGGCTGTGGGATTTCTAGGCAACTTCAGTTGGGGCCGGGTTTTAGCTGGGATACTGGGGCCGTAACTGAGACAGGCGCTCCAGCACTAGACCAGCAAAGACACCCAGGGAAGCAAACAGGAACACAGGTGGAGCACTCTTCCAAAAGGAAGGAAGATGGCTAGCACAGAGGACGGGGAAAATCACACTTCCCTTCTCCCTGCAGCCCCAAATCCCTGTTCCTTATGGATACAAAAAAAATCATTAAAAACAAGAGCTAAGTGTACATATGCATGTGATAGAGACAGCTATAGTCAACTTAATGCACTTAATTAATTTGTACCGAACAACCCAGTTTTAATGAAAACTTTGGGCCTTGTGCACTTTAAAAAGGCCTTGAAAAATCTGTCAAGCAAGAAACACTCCATAACCCCATAAACTTTCATTTCATTACTGCTTAAGGATTTTGACTAGTGGTCAAAAGGTAACTAACTCACAAAAAGTCCCCAAAATGGGAACACCACCTAAGCATATCTCTAATACTCTTATGATGCTAAATAATAAGCTTCTTGGAAAAAATGAGACAATATTAACATATATCTGTTAGTAATCTTTTCATGTATCTTTCTACTGTGGCCACTGGACAACATGGACATGAAATCAGTACGTCAGTCATTAAAAACAACTATCTTAACTGTCTCCGAAAATGTATAGACTGAACCACACACAATAAGCACCACTTTTAAACAATAGGACTTTCACTAAATGCTTTGTCTGATATATTCCCAGTCATGTCTCTTCATCAAAAGTGTATTTATATGACACTGCCTATTAGGTTTTTTTTATTCTTCAATCAAGTTACTTTTATTCTTATTTCTTTCTGCCTACGGAGCTGGTGTTTGAGAGTACGGGGCCTCCCCTCAGCCGAGGAATAGTTTAAGATGGTCTCTTCACCCTGGTAATTTCAACTGTTTGTTCATTTTAACATTTACTTTTATAAAGTTTGCCAGTTTCAAACTCATTCCAAAGTATAGTAATTATTACCCTTCCTACATAGTTCGCCTAAGTCATAGCTATTGTTATAAACTTAATGTTTCAATATTTTCACTAAGAGAAAAACACTAGCCCTTTGGGGTGATCATTACTTAAAAATTGAGTTTAAGAAAATTTATGGAATCCTTAAACCTCTAAAATATGTTTGCATAACACTAAAGACAATTTCTGCAAACTTAAAAGGCTCTTGCCATTCACCAACAATTAGTTTTAAATCATCTGATTACAAAGTAAATCCTCAAGAAGGAGAACTGTCTGTAACACATTTTAATAAATATAATTTACATTTTCTTTCAACCAGCTACTCAAGTAGGCAGGCAATGTGGAAAAAATATCTTATGTTAATTAGTTTACCCTGAAATAACTGTTAGCCAGAGTGAATGAGTATGCAATGACAGTCTTCCTTAGGTCAGAAAACATTATTTATATAGTATATACTTATTTACTTGTTTATATTTATTAGTTTCTGTCTGTTATTGAATGTAAGGAAAGGAACTCGAGCCAACAAAATTTGTACTGGAACTTTGCATTACTGGTGTTTTAGTATTATTGTAAACTACCCATCATGAAAAATCTGATTTATCCTTTAAGCACCTTCAGTTATGACTATTCATTCGTGAAATGAATCAGCAAATTTGTTAACTCCATTAAACTCCTGCTTTTAAAACAACCAAAACTTGCCTAGCTCTTCTGTCACTCCTTTATCTGGGGAGATTAAACGGATGTTTTAAAACATTGTATGTTTCAAAACCTGGTCAATTACTCATCAGGATTGTCTTTTGAAAGGCATTCGGTAGACATTTTCAATGATTTTTTTCCTCATTCCGGATGCTCCATCACATCCCATTCTAAAGGAGCATTCAATGCTTAACAAGCACCCACTGTGTGCGAAGAGAAAGCATTCCACTAAGCAAAGGAGCATAAGGCTCGGCCTCATGTTATTAGTGCATAAATACACAGCAGTGGTGATTTATTCGTTCAACTTTGCAGAAACGTGAGCGGCATCCACATGGCTGAATCCATACCATTCATTTGGAAATTACTTTCTGGGGCATTTTACAGGTTCTCTCTGCATTAGACAGCCCAGTTGGGGCATCATCTTCACCTTCCAACCTGCACAGGGCAACTCCTGGACGCCGGCCACACCTTCCGCAGGTGGCTGGATCACCAGAGCCAGATGAACCCGACCCACCACCCCTCGCAGGAGCTCCAGATAGTAATGTGTAAATGTGTGCAAGGACTTCTGCGAATTAGACTTGTTGAAAGGCCCCGGGGTTCTGGGCAGGAAGGGATAGCAGCCGCCCTGCGAGGCGCCCCCTCCCCAGCGGTCCCCACGCCCGGGGCACTGCGCAGGCCGCCGCCGCCGATCCCGGGCGCAGCCGGCGCAACTCGGGCCTAGCACCATTTGAAAGGCAAATCGCAGAGCCCGGGAGCATTTAAATGCCCGGCTGCGGGCCCCGGGGGACAGCTCGCCAGCCGACGCAGCCGCAGGGGCCTCCTGGGCAGCACGGCCCTGGGGCGCTGGGCGCGGCCCGCGGGTGCACTCGGGACCTCAGCCCGCAGCGCCCTGGCGTCCGCGCCAGGCCGGGGCAGGGGCCGGCGCCCAGGTCCCCTGGGCCAGCGTCCCGGACTCCGCCGGGAGAGGAGGCGAGCACCGGGTCCTCAACCGGCAGCCGCCAGCTCCGGCCCCCTCCCAACGCACCACACCTAGCAACCGGCGCTGACAGGACGCAGTGGCGGCGGCGGCGGGAGGAGGAAGCGGAATGGCTGCCGCGGTGGAGCCACCCCCGCCCCCCCCTCCCGCTCCCACCTCCCAGCCGCTGCAGCCGCCGCCGAGCCCTGACAGCTACAGCCCGGGCGGAAGCGGCGGGCGGCGTGCAGCGCCCACCCCCCGCATCCCCCCGCGCCTCAGGCCGCCCAGACCACCGGGCCAACTAACTCCACGTCCCTGCCCAGCGCCCGCTCGGCCCCGCCGCCGCCGCCCGCCCGCCCGGCCCCGCCGCCGCATCTCCCCGCCGCCGGGTCCTTCCTCTCGCCGCGGCGCAGCCCCCCTTCCACCACTTCGCAGCCGGCGCGCACGCCCCTCGGAATCCCCCAGCCCGCCGGCCCGCCCCGGCACCTCGGGGCGCCCTGCCCCACCCCCACCCCGCTCCCCGCCCCCCAGGCACCTCGCGCCTCCGCATCCCGCCACCCCCACGCCCCCGGCTCGCACACACCCTCCCCGCCCCGCTGCCGCCCGCCTCCCTCCTGGCCACCCCTAGCCATTCTGGGGTTCTCTCCTGGGCAGGAGTTTCCTCGCGGCGCGCACCCCCGGGCCATTTACCGATGTGGTTGTCCTCGATGTGCTCGATGAGGTCGGCCAGGGTGGGGAAGTGGAGTCCGCAGCCCCCGAAGCGGCAGGTATTGGAGAAGAAGGAGGCGGCGGCGATGCCTGTCATGGTGCTACATCGAGAGCCCCCCTGGTGTCGACTCTGCGAGCGCCGGACGGGCGGGCGGAGGGATCGAGGGAGGGCGGCAGGGTGGGGTGAGGAGAGGAGGGGCTGGGGGAGGGGGAGAGAGGCGGGGTGAGGGGAGCCGAGAGGACGGGACGGAGGGAGAGGGGGCGAGAGCGATGGAAGGAGAGCGAGGAGAGACCGGGAGGCTGAGGGGAGGTGGCGGCGGTGGCGGCGACGGCGTCGGGAGCGGCGGGGGAGGGGGTGAGGCCGCCGCAGCTGGGAGGAGGGATCCGGGCGCGCGGCAACAGCTGTGCGGCCCCAACCTCAGCTCCTGGCCCCAGGCCTCACCTGGGAGCGCCTGCCACCAACTTTTATGTCCCCGGGCCTGCTCTGCAGTAGGTGATACGTGCAAGCTGTTTGGAGCCTCCTTGGTTATGTATATCACATTCTTGGTATATACACATTCAGTAATTACACAAGCATCCAGCCTTGGGCACTCGGGGAGTTAGCCAGGCCCCTCTCAGGGACATTTGTTTGCATTTGGCCACCTGTCTAGGGGTGACACTGACATTCACAGGGGACCCAAGAAAGGTAATTGTGTGCACCTTACTCTCTAAACCTTTTTTAAAAAAGTCCATATTCTCTGGAGGTTTGTACTCACTAATTGATTTTAATGAAGTTTCCCACTAGACCAGAAGAAAATCTTAGCTTTATTTAAATTTCAGAATAGAGAGCTTGATTGTCAAGTGCACTTGCAAGCGTTTTAACATGTGTACCACGTTTGTTATAGTCCCTGCTCCTTGTGCCACAACAAAAACTAAAATGACTTTATTTCCCCAGGTAACAGCCCCCCACTGCCCCATCTCAGATCTGGGAATTAACCCATCTGTCTCCCTGGGAGCAAACTGTCCGAGCAGAAAGGACAGTGCATTGGTTAAAGCCGAAAGGAATGGGTACAGAGGCAAGGGACAGGTTTACTCTTCATGTAAAAGAGAAGGGATTCTCCAGTCAATCAAGATCGCCCCATGCCGTGAGCATTCCAACCGTAAGCACTTAAGGTGAATTTGGTAGCTCCCCTGAAAACTAGCATTTTCCCAAGAATCCATTACTTCATAGTCCCCACCCCCACCCCAGCTGCACTCATATTTTTACCTAAGTGTGTGTTCTACTGTAGCATTCTTCGAAGTGCCCGAGGAACATGACATTATCAGAGTTTATGATCCGACAGTGCCTTTTTTAATTACTGCAGGTTTATCGAAGTTAGCATTTTTCCTTTAGACAAATTTGACCTACCCTCTCGTGCAGATACACAGAGAAATAGTATTCCCCTCTCCATAAACTGTATTCATCCCTAGTGTTATTTTTAATAATAGGATTGTGAAGGCTTTTCATTTGTGTATTGGAGTAAAGGCACAGCAAAGTTTTACAGTCTCAGTGATTGGGCGTGATGAGTTCCCTCACCCGTGACATTTCCTCTTGCTCATTTCTTCTGACTCCCAGCTCACAAGGTGACAGACAAATTGTGCTGAGTTGAGAGTTGGGTGAGGTTGGGGCAGTTGCGTTGTTGAAGTTCAGTTTGGTGCCAAGAATGGTTTCCTGGGCCCACTTGCGGGTGGGGGCAGGGCCTGGGTGGGCCTGATAATGAGCCAGGGACCGGGATGGCAGGAGACTGGAGCCAGGGCCAAACAAGGGTCTAGAGAGCAGGAGTTAGAATTCTAGATCTTGAATTAGAATTTTGGCAGCTGTGCAGTGCATTCAGCTGCCCCGTCTGGGAAGGCCTTACGCTGACAGCAGGCAGAATATCTGGCAGACACACACCAAACTGAGGAACAGGACAGGGAAAAGCAATGCAAAAGCTTCAGCCAAACAGGTGCCCACAGAGCTCCTACCTACAGATGAGTGTTAGGCAACCCATTGCACAGACTAGGAAGCACAGAGAGCTTTGAAGTAGCAGCTTTGTCCTCTGGAGGAAAAACTGTCAATGGGGAATTAACTCCAGAGAAAGCATGGAGAAGAACAGAGGTGGTTCAGGCAAGAGAGCTCAGAGATGGAAAGTGCCAGAAATGTGCAGGTGAAAAGATTAGGGAAGTAAGGGTTTCACTAATGCACAAGTCTCCACTACCTGCTATCGGTTTCAGTGTTCCTAAAATAAAGCCTTGATAGGTCAAAGTTAATAAATAGATTTTTATGATAAATGAGCCAAAAGTAACTTATACATTGAGTCAAGATTTTGGATTGTAAGATTAATTTTTTTCTTTACCTCAAGCAATTACTAATATTTTGCAAAGGCTCAGTTTATTTTGCATGAAATGACCACTCTACTAATTCTTCATATGTGAACTGAAGCTCTGCTTATGTGACATTCTGGTAATATATGTTTTTTTAATCTGCACATCGTAGAGGCATTTCTGGTCTTTATATCCGGTGCATATCATGGTTTCTTAGATCTGAAAGATCCTCTGGCCGTCAGACCCACTGATTTTGGAGATGTGGTGAGGATCTGGTAAACTGAGGCCAAAACCCTAGAGTGAGTTCTCCGTAGGCACACACAGTCAGTGTCCTGTCTGTATTCAGAGTGCATTCAATAAAGCCTCAATAGACAATAAAAGGACAAAAACATAGTAACACAGGCAAACTTTAAAAAATTGCTTTACAGTGGCATGCTCACCATCATGGACTGAAAGTGTCTGTGTCAAGGGCGTCCCCTCAGATAAGGTCAACCCTAAGCTACAAAAACTTTGAGCAAACACTTCAACCTATTGTGTCCAAGAGAAAGTGATGGCTGATAGACCTCTGTGCTTACAAATAACATCTGACTGCCTGATTTGAGTAGTAAAATTACTTCAAAGGAAGGGACAGTGAGAGAACTGAGGATTCAGAAGGGTGTGACAGTGGCTGTGGGCTGGAAGCATTCCCTGGGTTTAAGACCCTTGGAAACCACCCGCCTGTCCCCAGAGCTCTGTGCCTCCCAGCGGGTTGGCCTGGACAAAGGATGAACATGAATGCACAGTAGCCCCGTAGCTTGATGCTTAGCATCACAAATGATTTGGTATCCAACAGCAGTTTCCCCGAATCCAACATGTCCCTTACTCAAATTCTAGCTGCCGGGAAGGTGTAAATCCATTAGTCTAATGGAGCCAATTGAAGCCACCCAAGGGTTCCGCTTCATGCAGTTATCTGGCCTTCACACAGGATCCTGTTAATCTAGGGATACAATGATAATCAAAACCATGTACTTCCTGTGCCCTGCATGGACATCTGTTAATACTACGAGAGGATGTGTATGAACATTGGATTCTATTTTGAATTTAACTCTCCATGTTGCCTTCAACTCTAGCTTTCTCAGGTTTTCTGGGACATTCTGCTGGTTCCTCTTAAGGGATCTTCCAGGATTTCCGGATGGAAACAGGATCTTCGGTGGTCGAGGCGTTTCTTTTACCACCATCACTGAGCAGATCATGAACCCAGGTCTTCTGCAGCTCATGCCAGTCCATGGCCATTTGTAAGAAGGTCTGACACTCCCCAGCCCTTGAAGATCCAGGCTGCTACTTCTGCCAACAGCAACCTTTGCCTCGATGGGAGGTTTTCTTTAGGCCCCACCTTCTTCCAAGGAGGACAATGCCTTTTCCAGATTTTCTTGTTTAATATTTATGCGACCAAGTCTTAAGTTCTGTGTATTGATTTTGTCCCAGCTCAGAAATGAATCAGCTTTATCTGCTCTTTGATGATTAATTCTCACTTTAGTCTGCAGTCTCATTCTGTGTAGAATTAAGGGATGGCCTTAGAATGAGGAACAGGCTTTCTCTGGTCCAATGCTACCAGTGACCAATCCTCATGGGTGTTACCCCTTAGTTCCCCACCTGGCTGCTTTCTGCCTTACTGGCTGTATACATAGTTATGGCATTGCATTTCCAGTTCCTTGCAGGATTTCTTCAGAACTAAATTAATGAAACACCCAGCCAAGGACTACAGTTCTAACGGAGCATCACAGGCCTACCCCCTACTGCACTGTGCCACACTGCCACCCGGATGCTAGCTTCCAACCCAAATCCGATGGGACATGGCTGCCCAGCCTCAGGTTTAGATAAGGGCATAGGAGGAGCCACACTGCCAGTATTTCATCAGTTCCTTTAACACACCTTGTACAACTCCAGAAGGAGTTATTTATATAGGCAATGGTGTAGACAATGACTCTGGGATTCGTATGACTCTGCCGTCCTGATCCATCATGCAAGATACGGGGACACAATTTGAGTAAGACAGGTACAGTGTCTCCTCACACGAGGTAACACCAAATGCTTTGCAGGCTCCTCCTGAATTGGTTCTCAGAGCCTGCCAGTGTGGCCCCATGGGCTCTACGTCCTGTTCTTGCCCTCTTGGCTCCTCTGGTGTCTGTCATTTCCCTCCTTTCCAGCCCTGGCTCCCTCAGGTGATAACTCTTGTTGCTGTTAGCTAAAATGGAATCACTAAGGCACTGACACTTGAAAAAGACTGCACAATCTTTTTGCCCAGAGATCTGTCCTTAGGCATTATTGATCCTCAACTAGCAATGCCCAGTGTCAAAGATTTTCTATCTCTTTAAGGGTTAGTAGCACCTTTTTTTTTTCTGCACTAGTTTCTTGAAATTTCACCAGCTCCCACTATTACAATATTCCCCTCTAGGACTCAAGTGACAAAGGAGACTGCTCTGGAGGGTCAAGTTGGGAACCCTACTCCCTGGTCTCACCTCCCCTGCTAGAAACCCTCAGCACCAACCTTCACCATCGGAACAAGCTTCCTATTCCATGACCATTATTACAACTGAATCGCTGCAGAAGCCTCCCAGCCTCACTTCCTGCAGTTCCCACACATACCTGACATTTTAACATGGACCAAATTATTTTAGTTTTCTAAATGCACTCACATGCACAGGCCACCTTGCCTTTGCGTGCATTGTGTAGCCTGCCTGAGACATTCTTCCTTTTCCCTCGCCCCCCACCAAACACACTTTAGCAGCTTCGTCTGTCACCTCCTCCAGGAAGCCTTGCCTGCTGAGCAACATTTATCATTTGTGCTTCAGCCAAGCTCTCTCTGCATTAGATCTTGACTGTTGGCTTACTGGTCCTTCTCTAGACCAGCAGTTCCCAACCCTTTTTAATCAAGAACCCTATCAATAAAAAAAATTTAAACCTGATCTCATGAATATTTTTATTTTTAAATTATATACAGGCACAAATATTCACATATAGTTTGTATATTATATAATAAGTATTTTCAGAAGATGAATTTTAAAAAACAGAAATGGAAGGCCTCTTATCTTCATCCCACACCCCAGAGTATTGTCTGACCACCATCGTGGGGTGAATGCCTTACAGTTTGGAGGTCACCGATGCTAGCCTTCTTGAGAAAGGAGATTTTTCATTGTGTCTGCCCGTAGTGCTTGGTAAAAGTTGTACAGGGGCGTAGCTCAGCACTGTGGTAAGGCAGTGCACTAAGGTTTCAGTTTTCAATGCTGAAGCAATTTCTAACAATTCGTTACCGTTCTTTCCTTACGTGGCATCAGTGAAAGATTATCTCCATCATCTCTGAGTTTGGATAAAGTACACCAGTTATACCTTCCCATGACCACAGCCCAACCTTTAATGAGACCCCTTTTCAGGCGCAGCATAGTGTCACGACACTGTGCCCTTAACGGGCATTTACAAAATGCTTGTCTCATTGGTTTTGATGGCACCAGTTTCCTAGTGTCTGCTGATGCCGACAAAGCCGTTCAACTGGACAGAGATAAGCTGCAAGGCATTCAGCCATGACATGAGATTTGACACTGGCTCTCTTTTCATTTGACTGACTACAACACCTTTCCCTTTCGCAGATGTTCAAGTTCACTGTGATGGTTATTTTCAATACCATTCGTTGAGTGTCTACTGTTCTGTCAGGCATTGGACGAGATGTATTAACATGTTATAGAGCAGTTTTTAAACCTTCTGAGATAGATGAATGCATTATGCCCAAATTATGGATGAGGAAAAACAAGACCCAGGGAAATAAGGTAACTCACTGAGGTCCAAAAAGCTAACAAGTGCTAGAACTAGGATTTGAACTCAGGATTGCCTTACTCCAGGATCCTTAACTTAAAATCCATACTTGAATTTGAGTGTGATAGATCATTTTTCTTCTCTCCCCTTAAACAAATTTTTTTTAGGCCCTGGCTGGTGTAGCTCAGTGGATTGAGCGCAAGCAGCGAATCAAAGCATCACAAGTTCGATTCCCAGTCAGGGTACATGCCTGGGTTGCGAGAGTCAACCACACATTGATGTTTCTCTCTCTCCTTCTCCGTCCCTTCCCCTCTCTAAAATAAATAAATAAATAAATAAAATCTTTAAAAAAATTTTTTTAGAGAGAGTAAGGAAGGGAAAAAAAGGGAGAGAAAACATTGTTGAGGAGAAACATCGATTGGTTGCCTCCCATGTGCGCCCTGATGGGAGACCAAACCCAAAACCTAGGCATGTGCCCTGACCGGGAATAAACCAGTGACCTTTCACTTTGCAGGACAGCACCCAACCAACTGAGCCGCACTGGTCAGGGATTCTCTCCCCTTGACTCTGGGGGAAAAGTTGGACTCTTGGCCAGAGGTAGGTCCATGCTCACATCCCACCCAGACACTAAGATGGAGGGGCAAAGGCATCCTCAATCTCAAACGCACTTAGGACAGGGTACTGAGGACAGGATGGGGCATTGATGGAGAGGGCTTGGGGCCTCCATCAGGTACTGAGGTTCTTGGCTTATCTTTTTCCTTTCCTGCTCCTTTGGGATGTCCTTTTGTGGCTGTTGCCTAGATACCTTATTTTAAAATCGAACTTTACAGAGAAGTGAGGCTTTGGAAAGACAGCGTGTTTTGCTCTTTAGTTCCTGACTTGCCCTTCATTGTATACCCTCCTTCTTTCGATTTTGGGGGGGAGAGGGGAACGCCTGCATCACCTATCGTGTGAAAAGGTGACTCTTGTCGCTTTTGTCGTGCGCTTTGTTTTTGTCTCCTGGGTGTAATGACTCTAATCATGTTGCTTTTCGGCCAATTACCTGACATAATCTTATTTGCTGTTAGAGTTTTAGCTCCCGGAAGCATAGAACAAACGGCCTTGCAGAACGCCGTCTCAAAGGGTTCGACAGCTCAGTCCCTTCTCTTCCAGAGCTGGACCCATCTGGAGGCTCACTGTGCCTTTCAGAAAATGGACCCAGATTCTAGTTATTCTCCAGGAAGAGCTTTTTCCCCTTCTGTTTTACACATGTTTTTCTTATTTCTTTTCTGCCTTTATTTTATTTTTAAATTTTTAATTGTATTTTTTCCATTACCACTTAATCTCCTTATACCACCTCCCCCCCGCAATCACCATCCCCTTGGTTTTATAACCAAATTTACCTTTGTATCACTTTCATGCCATCATGCTCCTCCCAACATCTGCATCGTCTCGTATATTTAATGTGTTGAATGACTTTTAAACAAATCTTAGAGGTCCAAACTCAGAAGCCCTAAGGGCCAGGCAGGGGAAGCAATGAGAGATGAGGACAGTGTGTGAGTGCGCATGTATATACTGTGTGACTGGTAGGGACAGTGAACTGAAGAACGCTCCTCTCCCAATACACGGGAAGGCCAACACGTCCCATCTGTGGGCCATGTTTGGCCCGTGAGCCACCAGTTTGCAACCTCTGGCTTCCCTCCCCTGCCACAGTGCAACAATTAAATTACTTTTATTATCACAACAGCCCAAGAGTGTCTGAATTAATTATTTCTAAATTCCTCCCCACCATGAGCTTGGCTGCAATCTAATTCTTGGTGCAGATAATTCCGAAAGGTCCCTTTGCAGCTGAAACTGATCTCCAACGTGATGTCACAGCTGCCCACTTCTTGGTTCTCAGGTTCTTTCCATATTTCCCTGGGAGTCTTAAGAAAAGGAATTTTCAACAAGCTGACTATGTGATCACTCCAAATTTACTATAACGAGCACTATATATAAATATGTTTTATGGTGCCTGACCAGTCTCCAGTTATACTTTAAAATAAGTAACAAAAGCCTTTTTCAATGGGTAGGTTTGTTCTCCCCAGTCCCTGAGTGGTCACAGTGACCAAAAGGCATTAGTTCTTTTTACAAATGTCTGCAGTAATCTAACATTTTAGATCACAATTAACCTTTGTTAGGAGAGCCAACTTCCCTCTTTTATCAATCCCATTCCCACCCCGCTTCCCAATCTTGTGCACCCCACCCCCCACCTTTCTTCCCCGTGTCCCCTCACCCTCACCCCCCTAAACCTGCGATTCCTTTTCAGGGTTGATTCTCGAGTGGAGCCTGGTCATGGGGAGGGTTTGGTATTGTTTGAGAAAGTTGTAGCAGCGGAGAGAATTTGAGAAAGAAACACAGTTAGGAAAAAGAAAATTGGGAAAGAGAACAAAAAAGCGGGGGCGGGGCAGAAACAAAGGTTGAGATCTTTCTGTCTTCTCTCTCCTGTCCACCCGAAGTCGTCCAGCAGAGGAGTCCTTTGTGACAACCGCTACCCAATCTACCCTGCTTCTGAACCACAGTCAGATTTTAATTCTTATTTTCCCTTACTCTGTATTCCAGTCCAGAAGACTAATCAGAGGGAAGGTTCCTACAAAAGTTTGGCCTTGGGTAAGTCTGTCACTCAAAAAGATTTCCTAATCTCCAAACTGGACAACACCATCCAGATCCTACCCAGGACCCGGGGATGAAATGAGATGCCACGTGTGCAAACACGCTAGAAACTGTAAAATGCTAATCAAAGATGAGACATTATTATTACCTCTGAATCCAGTGCTGCAGATGCTGTGACATGTGGTCATCTCTCCTCGCCAAATGTCCTTAGAGTTCTTGCAGAAGGGGGTGGGTGGTACAGTCTGGTACAGCAGTGAGGCAGGCCTTTATGTTTTAGGAGGAAAGGTGGCGTTTAACATTGCCAACCAGTGCTATTTCTGAGATCCTGTGAGGATGTGAAATCACTTTGGAGCATACCTTCTTTGTTCTGGGACAGGCTACTAGAGTGAATCCCTAGAGTTATGTAAACAGAGTCAGAGTAAGCACCCATTAGTTGGGGTGAAGAAGCAACAGGAATTGTGTTTGTTTTGTTTTGTTTGCTTGACTAGGGCTTGGGGCTGCAACTCCACAGGCAGATACAGTCTTGCTACCAAAATGAGTGGCTCAGGAGTTGGATCCAGAAGGTCTTAAGAGTTAAGCTCTGAGCTTTTATTCACTGATTATCCAGACAGAGGCCTAGTCTCTTCTTACTTGAACAAGGAAGCATGTAGCTCAGCTGATGCTGGAAGGCATCTTATGACCATGAGGGCCTCTGGAAGCCTGAAGATGTAACCAATGTAGCAGAACACAGAATTGAGGGAGCTCAGAGAAACTGAGCCGTAGCTCTGCTAGAACGGTGCCCGAAAGCCCACATCGGTCTTTGCAGTCACGGGAGCCAATGACCCACCTTCATCGTCTAAGCCAGTTTGTGTCGGGCTTCGTAGTAATAGACACTGATGGCAAGGTCATCCTCAACTGTACAAAGCTGGAAGGTTTCCGGAGAAGGGGTGGGGATGTCACGTAGCATTTAGGAAGCTGCTTCAGTCTCCTAATCTTCCCCACTGAGGTTCCCTGTTATGCACAGGCCTCTGACGGGCCGAGGAGGGTTAAGGTCAGCTGACGAAAGGGACACTGCCGGAGGGAGGTCAACAACAAGGTCTGACAGGTCATGAAGGAAGGACATTGGGGGTGGGTCCTAGCATGGCGGGATGGGTAAAGCTGTGTCATAGGCTGATGGACGTCAGTGTGGTCCATGATTATACCTATCTTCAGTTTTAGTAGATGCTGCCAAACCACTTCCCAAAGCGGGTTTGCCAGTTTGCACAGCCGCCATCAGTGTGTGAGAGTCCTGGGGCCTTTTACTTTGCTTTGCCCACAGGCTCATAAGCAAGGTGTCCTGGTTTTACTGGAACATAACAGTTTACAAATAGCAGTAAAAAAGTTGCTCCTAGAATAAGACATACCAAACATCTATCCACTTACATGCAACCACACAAAAGCCTTACACACAACCACACGAAAGCCTTAGAATTCAAGTAGCCCAGTGACCTGGAGTGATGGTTTAGAGGTAAACACATTTCAATGATCTTAAATGATAAAAAAAATGTAAGTGTAACTCAAGTGCTTGAGAACGTGTCCTTCATGAAATAGGACTGTCTCAGCACTCCATCAAAATTTCCTTTTTTTATACATAGAGATAGAATTGGGGAGGGAGTGTTGGGGGGGCCTGGTGGTGAACAGGTGGGAAATGGTAAGAAAGGTTGTTTCTACACAAGTAGCAGCCAGTTGAAAATGTTCCTTCACATTAAATTATCCAATATATGTTGACAAAACAGGACATAAGATTTCATAACATCTCCACTAATACTTGGTATTAATTCAATGAACATTTATCAAATGGCAACCTATCCAAGGCATAAGATGATGATTTTTTTTTAAAGGTTCCTGTCTCAGGTAGGTCAGAAATCAATGGAGGAAAACAGAAGTGTTTTTCTGGACTTGGCTCAGAAATGCCAACTAACTATAGCTGAGAAAATGACAAGTATGATAATAAATTCCAAAGCAGCTTAGGAATATGAAACAACATACAATGTGTGGGTGATCCTAGAGACAAAAATATAGAAGTTATTCTTATATCTCTAAAAATAGCTTGCTCCTTGTCCATTTTTCTAATGCTACTGAAACACTTAAATGATCATTGGTATTTTATTTGTAAATCTCAAAATGAGAAAGCATGTGAAAGGCTCCTAATATAGCATTGTAGACAAGAGACTGTGGAGCTGGGCTGTGTGGGGTTCAAACCTGGAATCTACTATCTACCAGCTGTGTGACCTTGGGCATACTTCTTAACCCCTCTGAGTCTCAATTTTCGAATCTGTCCAATTTTACTTATCTCGCAGGGTTATTGTAAGGATTAAATGAGTAAACGCATGCCATGATTCATATCTAAACATGGATAACTATAATTCTGGAATTTCAGCCACCCAGAAAGAAGTTGGTTCTGGATCGACCATGGAGGAATTCTGTGGTTTGCTGAAATCCTCCCGGGTCTGAACAGTCAGGGAGACAGATGTGACATTAGGGATGTCTGTCCTGGCGCAGGTCCACTGCCTGTCCCCCCTGGACAGTGACATGAAGAGAACTTGCAAACAGAGGGCCTGGATTTCCTCTCTGACATCGACGGAGGGAATTCTACGCTTTCATGGCAGTTAGTTACGGCCTGGGCATTTATAAAGTTGGCCAAACACTCCCTCTGCCTGTTGCATGTGCTCATTTATAAGCGAGACAAGTAATATGTTCTTTTATTAATACTAACACTCTCCCTATCAAGCTCTGCCAGATACCCACTCTCCACTGCCTAGAAATGCAGGTTTCTATGGCAGTCACTGTTGTAGCAATTTCGGTCAGGCCTTCTTTAGGATTTCTCTAATATTCCTGCCCCTCTGGGTCTGTCCTATGGCAATCCCCTCTTCCTGCCTCTGCGTCATTTTTGGAAGCCTCTCCCTGTTTCTCCCAGTTTTGAAATGATGCTAACAACTCTTAGGACTGGCCTCACCAGACCATTAAAAGAATAATAATTAAAGGCTAGAAAACACTCAGCAGATACAAAGTGCTACATAAATGTGAAATAATAATTCTTCAAACTGTAAAAAGATACATTTAATGTTTTTATTACAATATGGGGCTCATCTGTATCTGCAAAGCCTACTTCTTAAGTACTAAACTCATCCTGCAACATTTGGAAACACGTACATGTTATCAAAGCCATTCTGATGTCCTGTCTAACCACTTAGCACCTGTTTTTAAGTGTCCAGGACTATTTTTTATCTCCCTGCAACTGTCAACTTTGATCTCAAAGCCAAACTGCAGAACTTTAGATTGCCTTCACCAAGAAAAAGTTGTAAAATATGAGTAAGAAAATAAAACACCATACAGTTTATGGTTACCTTAGTGCAAATCAGCTGAAGGGCTCTTCGGAAAAGTGCGTGGGGTGGGGGGGTGTGAAGCAGCTTACAGGTGGTCCCATTGTACTCTGCCCCACCTCCACTCTGGGGAAGGTTTGCCTGAAAGCTAATGACACTTCTGTTTCAGGGCCCTAAAACTTGCACTCATCCCCT
The DNA here is from genome assembly GCA_028533065.1 of Trachops cirrhosus. NCBI lineage: Eukaryota > Metazoa > Chordata > Mammalia > Chiroptera > Phyllostomidae > Trachops > Trachops cirrhosus. The sequence continues at coordinate 10,221,618 of CM052549.1, read as the reverse complement.
CCAGGTTCTGTGTCCCTAGGACTTGGGTTCTTTTTCTTAAAGAGCTCCCCTCCTTCCAGTTGCATAGCAACAAGCTCCACAAAGCCTAACATCCCCTGTAGGTGCCACAGCAATGGTCACACATGGCCACTGGCACTGGGGCGGCTGCGATGTGTTCTGTGCCCCCAGTCGATCTCTGTCTTGCTGAAGATTGTGTATTACTTGGTCCAAATGCTCATGGACTGGCTGAGCCAGGGCCTAGGACACTGTTTCCACCTCGGTTAGGTGGCCGCTGTGGGCTGAGAAATCATTCCCCAAACTTCTCCTTTAGAATCCTGCAGATTTAAGAGAGTAACTTAGCCACATGTGAGAGATGACATTTTTGGAAAGCTATTCCTTTAATCCAGGGGATCTCAATCCCAGCACGATTGACATTTTGAGCCAGATAATTCTGTGTCGGGGTGGGGGCAGGGGGAGGCGGTCCTGTGTATTATAGTATGTTTAGCAGCATTCCTGGTTTCTATGTACTAGATGCTAGTATCAGCTCCCACCACCCCCTACTCCACCTGCCCCCCACAAGTTGTGCCGATAGCATTCCTTCAGACACTGCCCAATGTCCCCTCGGGCAGAACCTCCTCTGTTCAAGAACATCTGCTTAATGGAACATTCCAGCAAGTACCCTAAGATGAAAGGTTTCCTTTTCTCTTGAATAACAAGATGGGCATTTTGCTGTTCACTGACAGGACTTCCTCTATTACAATTAGGTCAGGACTTTTGATTGACAAGTTCAAAACCTAATTGTATATTCACAGATGACGGGATCTTATATGTAGAAAATCCCAAGGAATTCATACACATGCAAAAAAATCCATTGGAATTAATAAATGAGTTCAGCAAGATTGCGGGATACAAGATCAGTATGCAGAAATCAATTGTATTTCTCTATACTAGCAATGAATAATTGATGCTGAAATTAAGAAAACAATTCCATTTATAACAGCATGAGAAAGAACAAAATACTTAGGAATAAATTTAACAAAAGAGGTGCAAGTTGTGAACACAGAAAACTATAAAAATAAAACATTGTTGAAAGAAATGAAAAAGGCCTAGTTAATGGAAAAGTATCTCATTGGAAGGCTTAATGTTGTTAGGATGGCGATGCTCATCAGATTGATCTATAGCAATACAACCCAAATTTATCAGCTTACTTCTTATTAAAAAATCCCAGCTGCCATTTTTGCAGGAATTTATGAGTTGATCCTAAAATTCATATGGAAATTGAAAGGACTCAGAGTAGTCAACAAACAATTTTAAAAAGAAGAAGAAAGTTGGAGGACTAATGCTTTTTAATTCCAAACTTACTACAAACTTTCATAAATCTAGCCAGTGTGTACTGCCATAAAGACAGGCATATTGATCAGTGGAATAGAATTGAGAGTTTACATTTATAATCCAGTGATTTTCAACAAGAGTGCCAAGACAATTGAATGAGCAGAAGGATAGTCTTTTCAACAAAAGGTGTTGGGACAGCTGCCCAATAATGGCCACATGAAAAGAATGAATTCGGACCCCTACCCCATACTATGTACAAAAATTAATTCAAAATGGATTAAAGGCCTAAATATAGAAGCTAAAACTCTAAACCTGATAAAAGAAAACATAAAAGTAGCATAAAAGTAAATCTTGGATTAGGCAACAGTTTTTTCTAAGATCTGACTCCAAAAGCACAAGCAACAAAAAGAAAAAATATGTAAATTGGACTTAATCAAAACTAAAATTAAAATTTTTGCACTTCAAAGGACACCAACAAGAAAATGAAAAGGCCAGCCACAGCATAGGAGAAAATGTTTGCAAGTTATATACCTGATAAGAGATTTGCATTTAAAATATATAAAGAACTGTTATCATTCAACAATAGAAATACAATCTAATTTAAAGAGGCAAAAGGTTCAAATTGACATTTCCCCAAAGAAATGGCCCATAAGTGCATGAAAAGATGCTCAACATCATTAACTACAAGGAACATGCAAATCAAAACCACAGTGAGATACCATGTCACTGTCACTAGGATGGCTATAATTTAAAAAAAAAAAGGCAATAACAAGTGTTGACAAGGATGAGAATAAATTGAAATCCTCATATACTGTTGGTGTTAATGTAAAATGGTGCAGCTTCTCTCAAAAACAGTTTGACAGTCCCTCAAAATGTTAAGCATACAGTTACAACGACCCAGCAATTCCACTCCTAGGTACTGAATTGAAATTTGAGAATGAAATATAATATGAATGAGACTTGAAAATATATATCCACACAAAAACTGGATGTGAATGTTCATTGAACCATTATTCATAGTAGGCCAAAGCTGGAAACAACCTAAATGTCCATCTAATGAATGGGTACACATAACGTGGTTTATCCATGTAATTAAAGATTATTCAACAATAAAAAGGAATGAAGTATTAATGTGTGCCACAACAATGTTGAACCTTAAAACCATTATGCTAAGTGAGAGAAGTCAGTCACAACCGACCACATATAGTATGATTCCATTGGATGAAATGTTTAGAGAGACCAGAAGTAGATCAATAGTTGTCAGGGCCTGGGGGGAGGAGGTAGTGGGAAGTGACTACGAAGGGGCATGTGATTTCTTTTGGGCATGATAAAAATGTTCTGGAAATACTTAGTGGTGATGGTTGTGCAACTTTGTGAATATGCTAAAAACCACTGAATTGTACACTTAAAAAATAACCTAAAAAATGACATAGTAGTTAGAATGGAAAAAAAAAACAATCATTGAGAGAGAAGCAGGATTGCTACAGGAGCTTCATCAGAGAGGCCTTGTGGAGCCTGAGAGGCTACGGAGAGTAATCTAGCATGTCCTGGTGGGCGGCAGAGAAATGCCTTACCAGGTTGTGACGACAGGTGCACTGAGTCTGCCATAGGCAAGCGGGCTGCTGGAGGACCTGCCTCCTCCAACTCTCCCCAGGTTGTCTGGGCTATGAGTTAGTCTGGTGGGACTTTAAGATAGCGCAGGAGGGAGTCACTGATAAGACACACAGAGAAAGGCCCAGGAAACACTTGCGTACAAGGTATGATATGCCAAGTGAGTGTAAGGTGTACCAGGCCAGTGCAAAGGACTCCTTGTCTCCTTCATTCCCTAATGAAGATGAGGTTTCCATCCAGGAACTGGCTACAGTCCACTCAGGCTGTTAGAACAGAACACCTAGACTGGGTGGCTTATAGACAACAGAAATGTATTTCTCACAGATCTGGAGGCCAGAAGTCCAAGGTCATGACTCTGGCCAATTCAGCGTCTGGTGAGGACTGCTTCCTGGTTCATAAACAGCTGTCTTCTTGTTGTGTCCTCACATGGCAGGAGGGATGAGAGGGCTTTATGGCGTGTCTTTTGTAAAGACACTAATCCCATGATTGGGGTTCTACCCTCTGACCTAACCATCCCCCCAAAACCCACCTCCAAATACCATCACATTGGGGATTAGGTTTCAGCACAGGAATTTTGAGGGGCACAAGCATTCAGCTGATAGCACAGACCTTGTTTCTGCTTTTTACATGCTGTAGAAACTTACTTCCTTTGTGGTTTGCCCCCTGTTAATTACATTAGATTCAGGACGGCCCCTTTTGTGGTTTATTTAAAACACAGAAAAGAAAAAAGTAAAAAAAAAAAAGAAAGAAAGAAAAAAGAAAAAAGGCACTGGAGATACAACAGTGAACCACACAGATCCAAAGCGTCATTCTTGTGGAGCTTACGTTCTAGTGACTAAATGCCAAGACTTTTATTGGGGGCTTTGTATATATTTGTCAAATTCTTGGGACAGCCTTATGAGATGGCTGCTATTGCTGTCCTCATGACCAGTGAGGAAAGCTAAAGCGCAGGGAGGCCTCATTACATACCTAACCTTCCACTGCAAGGGGAGGGCCGCAATTTAAACCCAAACAGCTGACCCTAGGAACCAAGAACTTACCCACAATGCTCATGGTTCCCACACTGTGTGCTGAGGTACCCCAGAAAGCCACTGGGAAGTAAAGCCCACAGCTGGAGCTTTTGATTTTTGAGGGAAACACAGAGACCTATCAGATACCACATAAACTGCCACTGTTACATTGTTTGGAACTAAACTAACAAGTAAAGCCTTTAGGTATTTCTTTTGATGTAGCACCACTGTGAAATATTACTAACATATTTAGTAAATATTACGCTAAAGGCACTGTGAGCTGAGAAAGTTTGGAAACTTCTATACAGTGCTACTGTCCATTTAAATATGTACCTGCTCCAGGCCATATGCTCTTAAAGGCAGTCTGGTATATACTAGGTACAACCAGAATGTTTTCTTTTTAAATTTTTTTAAGATTTTATTTATGTACTTATTTATTTTTAGAGAGAGAGGAAGAGAAGAAGAAAGAGAGGGAAACATCAATGTGTGGTTGCCTCTCACACGCCCCCAGCTGGGGACCGCGCCCACAACCCAGGCATGTGCCCTGACTGGGAATCGAACCAGTAACCCTTTGGTTCATAGCCCATGCTCTTTGGTTCACCCTTTGGGTCACAGTGCTACGCCAGCCAGGGCTCTTTTTAAATTTGTATTGATTTTTTTGAGAGAGTAAGAGATAAACATAATTGGTGGTTCCATTTGTTCACACATTCATTGGTTAATTCCTACATCTGCCCTGATTGGGGATTGAACCGGCAACCTCAGTATATTGGGGCAGTGCTTCAACCAACTGAGCTATCTGGCGAGGGCCCAAAAATAGGTGTTGAATGAATGAATGAAGAGTAATAAATGGACAAAGAGTAGAATACAAGTAAATGGGAGATGTTTGTGTGGCTCAAAGAAAAATATAAATAAGTAGCAGGGACAATAGAGAAAAGAAAGGGCGCAGGAGGGTGCAACATTCGGGGAATAGAAATCAGGTGGGGAATAAATATAACATGAAGGCAGTATAGTGACGAGGTGAAGCCCGTGTCCCCTGAAACCAGACTACCTGGCTTTGAATCCCGGCTCCGCCACACACTAGCTCTGTGATCCTGGACAAGCCGCCTCACTTCCCTGGACCTCAGTTTTCTCACCCATGAAACGGAGTTAACATAAGATTGTTGGGACAGATGAACGGACTGTTTAGAATAGTGTCTAGCACACGGTAATTGTTATACAGGTGCTGGCTGGTATTATCATTATTTGGGTTCTATTCAACCAGGTTTGTTTTTTTTCCCTAAGAGGACAGGAGAACAGCCAAGTCGGTGGCAGCTGGGGTGACACATTGCCCTAGTTTGCCTGAGATGAAGAGGTTTCCCTGGAGATGAGACTTGCCGTGCTCAAACCAGGGAAAGTCCTGGGCAAATGGGCACAAGTTGGTCCTCCTGGTACAGCTCATCTCTTCATTCCTGCAGGAAGTTTGACTGAAGGTTTGTTCCCAGTTCAGGAGGGGTCACTTCCTTGGCAGGTCCAGAGGAGGCAACAGTGAGGGATTCAGGTGGTTTTGTGGCTGAACAACAGAAGGCAGGAAGTGTGCAACTTCAGGCAGGAAGACATGTATGGTTTAGATTTATATCAATACCCTTAGAACAGAGGAGAAGACCCATCACTCCCTACAAGGTATCATGTTGCTCAGACTGTCTGTCTTCAAGAGTTTTAGAAGAGGAAAGAATTATATTTAATTAAAATTTATAGATAATTGACATGACTCAAAGATTATTGAACCATGTGAATACGTGTACCAAAGAATCTTCCTCTACTCCTGTCCCCTAGTCTGTCAGCTCCCAACACAGCAAGGTCATCCTTCCTGAGTTTCTTGAGCCACATACAAGAAAATACAAATATACATTCACATCAGATGACCTTAAAAGTGGACACAAGCATTCCAGAGAAGCCACTTTGAGAAATGGGCAACTGAGAGCCAATCTTGCAAAGACTTCAGGGTCCACTGAGAAACTGAGGTTTGAGTTCTGTGGGCCTGAGGGTGAGACCCTAAGAAGTGGTGACAACATCAAAGCCCAGCCTTCACAGATGACATCTTTGTCTCGCCACTCCCACATAAGAGCTGACATTTTTAATTTTTTCATTGTTAAGATTCACAGCCACTTTTATAGGGATTGGCTGTGAATCTTATATTTTCAATATTTTTCAGTATTTGTGTTGGTATTCATTTAATTTTTGTTCCCTTTGTCATATTACCGGTTCAGGATGTTTGACAATCACCCCCTGAGATGGTATCACTCTCCCCTGTCATTTCAGATTCTGGCTGGTGGTTTTAGTTTTGTTATGACTGATTCTATATTTAGGCACATGTCAATTCTGCTGCAAAAGCTGTGCAGGACAGAGAAAGAAGATGCTGCAGGCTTGGGTTGGGTTTACCCAACATTTATTCTCACCCCTGTCTTACCCCCTTACATCATCACCCCTCACACTTCTGCTTGCTATTCTTATGTTCTCTCTCTCTCTTTAAACCCTCACCCAAGGATATGTTTATTGATTTTAGAGAGAGGGAAAGGGAGGAAGGGAGGGAGAGAGAGAGACGAACATCAATGTGAAAGAGAAACATGGATTGGCTGCTTCTCAAAAGTGACCTGACTGGAGATTAAACCTGCAAACCAGGTATGTGCTCTGACCAGGTATCAAAACTATAACCCTTTGGTGCACGAGATGATGCTCAACCAACTGAGCCACTGGCCGGGGCCCCTCTCTCTTTTTCTATGTTTAACTCCTTCTTACATGTCAAACTTCCACCCGAGTTGACTTCAATTCTGAATGCATTGCCTTCTTTAGAATTTTGTTGAGTAAGGGTTAGCTTGTAGTAAACTGTTTTTGTTTCTATACAAAGGTCTTCATTGCCCTCTTTATTGAAAGTCATTTTCACTGGGAAATAAGTGTAATTCTATATTGGCAGCTATTTTCTTTCAGCACATGGAAAATATCATCTCTATTAAGTGTATAGCAGACATATATTCCATGCCTCTTAATCTCTCTTCCATTTTTCCCCATCCTTTTTTCTCCAGCTATGTTCTGAATATTTTCTTTTGTATAATCCTACTGTTAACCCCATTTACTGAATTTTTAATTTGAGGGGGATGGGTGGAGGTGGAAGAGGGTATAAGAGGGATAAATGGTAATAGAAAAAATACAATAAATATAAACTATTAAAATAGTTATTAAAGGCAAAATTTTTTAAATTTGAGTTATTAGTTTATTTCTAGACATTCAATTTAGTTTCTTTCTCAAATAAGCTAGATAACTTTTTACATTTTCTACGTCTGCAGACTTGTCAAGCTTGTCTAATTTCAACACCGCCATTATTTGTGGTTCTGTCTCTACTTTCCCTTGTCTCTGCTTTTTCACTCATAACGCCTAATTTCCTTGGGTGCTTGCTTATTTTTGACTGTCTTCTTCTCATTGCTTTTGAAAAAGGATGTGCTGGCGTGCTTTGAGGCCAAGCATCAAGGTGCTCCTTCTAGAGAGGACTTGTCTTCGTTGCCCAATGCATAACCCTTCTGTCAGTCTGGGAGTACTTTGTCCTAAAGTCTCTGCTTGAGGCTCCTTAGGACTACCTATAGATATAAATCTGAAATAAAAATCTTCATGAGGGCCACTTTGTGCTTAAATCTATCTATCTATCTATCTATTATCTATCTATCTATCTATCTATCTATCTATCTATCTATCTATCTATCTATCTATCGAACTGGGTTTCCACCCCTCCCTGCTCAGCCCACCATTAAGGCAACTTCCTTTGCATTCCCCTGGGGTTGGGGTTGGGTTGGGGTTGTTTCTGGTTCAGTCTGACCCTGGGGTTCCTTCTCACTGTGTGGGTTATCGTCCCCTTCTGGGTTGGGCTCCAGGCGTTGATTTTCTTTTCACCCGACAAATAGGAGTCAACTGGGGTTGACAAATACCCTCAGGACGTAGGTGGCTCCTGCCCTCCTCTCCCCGTTTCTTGCTTTTGCTTAGCTGTCTTTTTCATTTGTCAGATCATCCTTGGCTTAAGAGATGTCTTTTCATGTTTTATCCAGTATTTCTAATTGCTGTCAGTGAAAGAGCTGATCCAAATAACCTAGCTTTCCATTATGAAAAATAGCAGTATAATCACCTACTTTTTTAAACACTTGCAGACTTTTCTATCATATGCATAAACCAAAGTAATTTAACCACTCTCCTGTGATGGACATTTCTTTCTAATTTTTTTGGTATGGTAAATAATACTGCAACAAACAAATTTCTACATCAATCAGTCTGTGGGACTTTGTTATGGCAGCTTCGCAAATGAATATAGCTAAGGATGGCTGAGGAATTGTTCATGATATCTGGTTTTACATTGTGCACAGCTTTGAGATAAAGAAAATATGGTGGATGGAAACTTATTGATAACTTCCTCGCCTGTCTCTGCTGTGTTTATGTTAGTATACTTCTTCAGGAATCTACAAAGTCATTCAATTTTGAGATCAATGAAAAACTTTTAGATCTGTGATATTTTCTTATTCTTGCTTTTTGTAAAGGCAGTATGATATTAAATGGCATGACAGTGAAACTGGCGTGTTTATGACTTTGATTAAATTGAGCTTTAAGTCTTAGTTCTAGAAATTAATTCTCCCTCTATATCCATATTCAAACCCCCGAGACCTAGCCTCTCCCCATAATCAGCAACCCCCCAGGCAGCAGAAGACAGTAGCCCAGACCTGACTGATGGTCACGGTTTGGACATCTGCAGGCTGCAGACAACATCTTGACCTAAGTTATGTTTCAGCTTGAGGTGGGCTGTCTCATGAAACCAGATGAAGGGATGCTTGCACAGACCTCAGAACAGTCCACAAGACCAAAAAAATGATTTATTACCCTTACCTCACCTCCGACCAGTCAGCTCCCAGCATGACCCCGAAGCCCCTAATCCATGGAGTTTTGTGATTTTGTCCTGTGCAATCTGTAACCTACGTGCCATCACTGGGGAGTTTGGGCCTTTCAGCATTAGCTTCCTGTTCTCCTGGTTGGCACCATTCACAATAAAATAGCCAATATTTCTCCACCGCAATTCTTCATTTAGTGTTTGACTCTACTAAGTCTGGGTGGACGAACTCTCTTTGTTCCATAACAACAGATGTACTCATGTGGATAACTAGTGCTTTTTCAACATGGTGGTGTTAGACCGGGGCAAGGCTTCACTTCTCTATGCATCGTTTTCCCTCATAATGGAGTGGAGAGTCCAGATTGGCCCTCGGTCCCCAGGACACAGAGACATTCAATATGAATACCTCACAGAATGGCCGGTGCTCAGCATGGACAGACTGCACACGCTCTGTGGAGGAAGGCGATCGGAGAGCCCCACACTTTCCTGAGGCTCATTTCCAGACCAGCCTCCAGACCGGACACGCCAAGATTTTCGAACTCCCTGTTGTGTCCTTCAGTAGACGAGGGCACAGTTTGGGCCAGAAGGCAGTGACAGGAGATGCCTGCTGGGACTGTCAACAGGATATCTGCTTATGAGCGAATTGAAGAGCAGCCCTTTTCGGTACAATTTGCAAATGATTTACATAGGTGTACTGAGACAGAAAAATAACTTCTATTTGCTTCATAAAATTTTCTAGTGCTTATGTTACAGACTGCTTCTGATAAGGAAAAAATATAATATTTTGCATTTTTTGAGGAGGGTTTTGAAAAATCTTTATTTATTTGATGTTCTTCTGGTCCAAGGAATTTACTGGTGTTAAGCATGGGGGGAAAAATCTTGATGCTTGGGATGTGTTTTTCTTTTATAATTTGAATTTAATGGCCTCAGGTCATATTCTGGAGTCCTATGCTTTGGATACCCATTCAAATGACTCAAGACCTGGTTAAAATAATTTCTTATTAAATCACTTATATTATCTGCATGCCTAATTGCCATACCTATATTCTAGAACCCATCACAGTTCTGCACGCATTAAGTGACTGTGCAAAATGTAAGAAATGCACAAGAAATAGAGACGGGAGGAACCCAAAGATCTGGTCCATGTGCCTTTATTTGATACCCCGCTTACAGTAGGCTGAGTCAGGATGAGTTGCAGCAGCCGGGGAAGGCAAGAGTCGGATTTTTAAAAGAAAAAGCACGGGGTCTGTGCTGGGGTAGGGGAGAGGTTAGCCTCTTGTTCTTCTGGGCCGATGCCTCAGGGTTTCAGGATGTGAACCAAGACAACAGGTTAGGTGAGGGGAGGGCTGTTCCCAGGTACAGGAGAGTCGGTCTGACCACTGGCCTTGGTGGCTGGCGCCAGGTGTCTGTCATGCACCCTGGGAGAGACTTTTTGATTAGGCTGCAGGCTACAAAGCAAGTCGGGACAACTGAGTCACAGGCAGTCCAGAGGGCTGGAAACTGGCCTGACCGGGTCATTACCAGCCTGGGGATTGGGGAACTGGCTTGACACTTTCACAAACTTAAATGTAGGAGACAGACAAACTTCATGTACTTCATTTAAAAAAAAAAAGGAAAGAAAACATACCATAGCCTAACCAAATAATTTGAGATTCCTCTCAAATTTTTTACACCTTTTCATGCTATAATGTAAATTTGAATAGGAAATCTATAGAAGTATTTCACATAACAATAATATTTGTGTTTTTTTTATTTTTGAAATAATTTAAATATTACTCTAAAATTGCAGGAATAGTTCCATCAGTACCCATATATCCACTGATGAGAAACCCTACTCACGTTTTCATCGGTTGTCCTAGCAACAGCCTTCATAGCAAAATGGCTGAATACAGACAGTATTAGCTGTTGCCTTTAGTTGTCATATCTCTGAAGGGAATCAAAGTTTGGTCACTCTGAAGCTGCCTTTGTAGGATATTAATTGCAAGCTGTTTATTGAGGAGTAAGACTCACAATGGATATTTGACCCTTCCCCCTTTCCTGCCCAAGAGATTCAGACAGAAAAACCTGCTTTGGGAAGGAAGCCTGGGCTTGATTCCCTCAAGAATCTTCACCCCAGGCCCTGCCCAGGTGGCTCAAAGGCGAGAGCATTGTCCCGTGCACTGAAAGGATTCCCCATCAGGGCACATACCTAGGCTGTGGGTTCGGTGCCTGCTCCAGGCATGGATGGGAGGCAACAGACCGATGCTTCTCTCTTTCTCTAAAATCAATAAACATCCCTAGATGAGGATTAAAAACATAATAATAACCTTCACCCTATAACTAATCAGGAAGACTCCCAGTCTGTTAGCAGGATCCCCTCTGTGTCCCACTGTCTCCGAGTTGCCAAGCAAGAATTTTTCGGCCATGTATCTTCCTGCTCTTCCACTGTCTGTAAAAGGCAAAAGATTTATACCATCTGAAGAAAAAGTAGAGTGTCAACTACCTGTAAATCACCGATCCTCAATTCTGAAATCTAATACCTCATTTCACACCCCTTCTCCTTTGTCCAAAAATGTCATACATACCCAATGTTGTCTCACGGTTTCTGGAATTTCCATGATTATGTGAAATCCCCATGCTCATGAATTAAAATGTTGACTTTCTCCCACTAATCTGTCTTTGTTGAATTGATTATTAGCCCAAGTAGAAGGATTTAGAAGGTGGCAGAGAAAGTATTATTTTTTTAGTCCCCCACACCTCCTCAGTCTCTTTCAATCCAAGAAAATTTCAATAGTCTTTCCTTGACTTTCAAACTATAACCTTTTAAAAGACAACGGGGAAGTTATTTTGTAGACTGGTCCTCAATTTAGGGTTGTCTGACGTTTCTCTATAATTAGATTCAGGTTATGCACGCAGTTTTGGCAGGAATATCATGAGAGCAATGCTAATTTCTCTTTGCATCCTGTCCGGTGACACGTAATTTTGGTCTGGTGATGTCACATTTGATGTTACATTTGCAAAACATGGCACCTGCCAGCTTACTTCACTGGAAAGCTCTTCTTTCCCCCTTTACAATTGTCTTCTGTGGGGAGAAGATCGGGGATTATGTAAATATTCCATTTGTCATCTAACTTTCACCCACAAACTTTAATATTTATTGATGATTCTTGCCTGAATTGGTTGTTACAAGGTTGTCCCCAAATGGTGATTTTATTTCTTTATATTATATGTAATAGCTGGCCTTCTACCATGTGGAAGAATTTTTTCTTCTTCCCATTTCTTTCTTTCTTTTTGTGTGAGTCTGTATGGACACCAGCCTATTTTATTCAATAGCTTATAATCCATTCCTACCACTATATATTTTGACGCCCTAATTGTCTCAAATTCACCCAGTGGTTGGCCCTTCCAACAGGCCTCTCTGCCATTTAGACACACCCTACTGTTTTTGAGTACTTCATTGCTATCTGACATTAAATTGCCCTTCATACTCATCTAGTGCTTTTGCTGCCTCAGCCCCAAAATCGCTCATTTTTTCCCCTAAGACCTCTCCTGTTAGTGGAAATTGGTTTTTAGAAGTCAAGATCTGCCTGCTAGGCGTGCTGGCTGCTATGAGCTATTGCTGCTTCCAGTACTGCTCAGTGGACATAATGAGGATAGGACATAGGTGCCTCTGTATTCATTTTTCTATCAATATCTATAGTTATAGCTATGAAATGAATTCCACGGTACTTCCATTTCAGTTCAAACACAATACTGCAAGGTTCAGGGTTCATTATCCTTCTTCCTTTTTACATTTATATTTCCCTTATCTGACAGCAAGAAAGCTGGCTCCATAATCCCCCATATGTTGACTTATTTGCTCGATCTCCCAGCTTGTCGAAAATTCTCTAACCTGCTGCCCCACCATCCATTCAGCTACTTTCTGGTTGTCCTTCTTGCTTGAGCCTCCTAATGACTTTTTAAATAAACTGTTAAGGAAGGAAGGGTATTAATTATAATACTGATCATGAATAAGTATGTGAGGAGAAAGTCAGTGAATCAGGGAAAGAAAATACAAAAACAGGGACCTACCTGATTGAGAAGGCAGTAATTAGTAGGTGAGGCTAGGTTTTGTTGAAGTAACAAACAACCCTAATATCTCAGCAGTTTAGAACAACACATGTGCATTTCTTGAGCCCACAAAGTCCACTCTAGGCCTGAGTGGCTCTGGAAGGTCACTGCTCTTTGCGAGGTGGCTCAGCACTCCAGGCTGCTTTGACCTCATAGTCCCTCCATGAGATCTCCGAGGCACCAGAAGAGAACAGAAGAGGACCAGCTCTCAGTACTTCCCCACGGAGGGAAGCCACGTCAATTCTGCTCACTGTTCATTGGCTAAAGAAAGTCACATGGCCGTGCATCATTTCAAAGGGTCAGGGAAGAATAATCTTCCCCACTGCCCTTGAGAGGAGAATGAAAAATAATGGTAAACACAAGAATAGTCACCACAAGGCTTTTTTTCTCTGAGCTGCTAAAAAAAAAAAAAAAAAGCCAGTGATATTCAGATTCACCATTTTTTGTTTGTTTGTTTTATGAAAGAGATTTAGCCCTGGCTGGTGTGGCTCAGTGGGTTGAGTGCTGGCCCGTGAACCGAAAGGTCACCAGCTTGGTTCCTGGTCAGGGCACATGCCTGGGTTGTGGCCCAGGTCCCAACTGGGACCTGGTGCGAAAGGCAAGGGAAAGATGTATCTGTCCCACACCAAGGTTTCTCTCCCTCTGTTTCTCCTTCCCTTCCCTCCTCTCTAAAAAATAAATACAATCTTAGAAAAAAGGAGATGTAGCCATAAATATTTTTGAAATCCAAGATAATTAAGTTCACATTACAGCAAATTAGAAAATAATTTTAAAATTACTGACTTCCAAATTTATATGGACTTAACTCTGAAATTAGAGCTGGTTCTGTGGGGAATTAAAAAATAATACTTTTTCTCCCACCTTGTAAGTTCTTCTAGCTGGGCTATTAATCAAATTAACAGAGACAGATTAACAGGAGAGAATCAAAGTTTTTACACGTGTTCATGGGGAATTCACAGAAGCTTGAAAATTCCAATGCCGGTGAGGCAACATTGGGCATATACCACAGTTTGGGGAAAGGAGAAAGTGGGAAGAGAGAGGTAGTAGGTTTCGGAAGTGAGGACGGAGAACTACAGGTAGCTGAGGAAGGGTGGAGGGCACCGGGCAGGTAACTCCTCCCCGGCCTCTCAGAGACAATGGGACCCAGTGGGTACCTCTTTTATGCTAACAGACCCCTACTGAAACCCTCTATTCACCGTACTTAATTCAAATTAGGCTAAGGTGAACATTCTAAGATTTCTTTTCTAAAGCAGATTTTTTTCTGTCTGAATCTCTTGGGCAGGAAAGGGAGAGGATTAAAAGTTCTTTCTAAGTCTATTTTCTTAAATAGCTTAAAACAATATCCCCCCAAAACGGCAGCTTCAGGGTGGCAAAATTTTGGTTCCCTTTAGTTCACTTAGGTCTCACCCAGAAAACCTTTTAGTAACTATTTAAGTCAGCAATTCACAAACCTGGCCAATACTTCAGAATCACTTGGGGAGGTTTGTAAAGTAATTGTCTTGCCCTCACTCAGAGATTCAGATCGAATTAGCCTGGGGCGGGTCCTGGGTAACAGCGCAGGAATCCCCCTTAGGCACATTTCACTTTCTGAAGTCTCAGGTATCCACAGTCCACATAGGTCAGAAGACATCAAATAGAAAATTCCAGAAATAACTCAGGAATTTTAAACTGTGGGCTGTTCTAAGGAGCATAATGGAATCTCCCGCCATCCTGATTGGTCCTGGTTGGGGTCTGAATCATCCCTTTGTCCTGGTTATTATTCCTGCTGCACAGGCTCCCCAGCCACGGTCACTCAGCTGTCGTCTGGTTATCAAATCGACTGTCCCAGTAAGGCAGTGCTTGTGCTTAAGTAACCCTCATTTTACTTACTAATGCCACTTCCCATAACTTCTATTATAGTACATTGTTACAGTGGTTCCATTTTACTGTGAGTTATTGTTTTCAATTTCTTACTGTGCCTAATGTACAAATTCAACTTCATCGTAGGTATGTTCGTCTAGAACAAATGCACAGGGTTCAGTGCTATCGCCAGTTTCAGACATCCACTGTGTGTGTGTGGGGGGGTGTCTTGAAATGTATCCTCTGTGGATAAAGGATGACTACTAGAGTTTTAAAAATTCCCTGGTGAGTCCAATGCAAACCCAAGGTCAGAATCCCTGAGTCCTGTCCTGACACCATTGCGCCCCACCAGTCCTTTACCCCGAACACCACCATCCCTGGGAAAGCTCCCCACCTTGGGTCTAGGTCAAATGCTCCCAAGTCCCTCTGAACTTTCTCTATCACATCTCCTATCACACTGCACTATATTTATGTGGATGTTTTGCTGTATCTAGTTGTGAGTTCTATAAAGGTCAGGACATATTAACTGGACACCCAACTCATGGCAAGATACCTAACACACAGTAGGTGTTCAACTCATGTGTGTTATATACATTAGCAAATAAGTACATAAGAGTGGACTTAGAACTTTCTGTCATTTGGCTCTGTGGTCCAGTATAAAGCTTACAGGTACAGACAAAGGTTATTTGTATCCTTCATGAATGACTAATATCGAGCTCTTGTAAAAAGATCCTGGCCTAACTGCACTGTGAACACTTGTGAAACTGAGTAAAAACAAGTGAAATATTTGATGCTTATTGTGATTATTTGAACTCATTTGAGGGTTACACACACTCAGGAACTTTTCTAAGGAACATCAGAAGTGGCTAATCTATTTGCCTCAGCATATAATATCCGTGGGCGTTTGGATAAGATAACAGACAACAGCCATGCTGTCTGCAGGGCGAAGTTTATATAAACTTTGCTGTTGTTCGAGGACTCTCTCAACCTCTCCCTGCCTGCCTTCCTAACTTCTTCTCCTAGTTGAGTGGAGGTGGAAAGGGCTGGGATTTTGAATCCAGAAACCCGGGAGTCGATGCTATTCTGTCGGAGAATATCGGGCTGGCTTTTTCATTTCTCTATCCCCCATTTCCCCAGGGGAACAGGACCCATGTCTCAGGGGTGACTCGAAGGTTAAGGAAGACGTGGCGCACCGCAGGGCTCTGTATACTGGGAGGCGCTATGCAAATGCTGCCTGTGGTCTGTGGCCACAGAGAGCCACTGACCGATGCCACACTCACCGTTAAGTTTCGCAACTTTGTGCCTTCTTCGGCCTATGGTATTCTTTCTTCACGTTTCTGTCTATCCAGTTATGACGCTTGGTGAGCAGAAGGCTGATTCTGCTTGGTGACTCCAGGCATAGCCTGCTGGAGCATGAAAGGCAGGAGCTGGATGCCCTTGCATCCATCAAGGAGAACTCTTGCTGAGAACTCTTGCCCTGACTAAAGATGGCAGCCAAAAGAAGTCTCCATCCCTTCCCTTGAATTGCTATTTCTGATGGAACTCCACCCATGGGTGCCATGTGGGTTGCTGTATTTTCTGTCATGCTGTAAGTGGGGGACAGCAGGGTATAAAGGAAAGAGTAAAGCTCCCACCCACGTGCTCACCAGTTTCAAATGTGCATTAATTGATTAATTGAACAGTTAGATTAGATTTAATGATTATGAGAGTACTTCAGAGCGTATTTTGTGAAATTCACAGACTCTGAGTAATCTGAAACCTGTCCCGTGTAGCCTGCCAATCTGTCTCTGCTGAGAAATGCAGTCAGTGGAATCCTGAGAGAAGGATTGGATCTGTGGGTCAGGGACAGACGGATTACGGAGGATTTTTATGTTTTCAGAGTGCCTTTCTATTTCAGGAGAAAAACAATACACATTCCATTTCACAGGAGCAAGTGGCGTTAGACCAGAGAATTACTTATTTAGTAAAGAAATGAATTTTTACTCTAAACCACACTCATTGTGTTTATAAATATTAAATAGGGAATGAAAGGAATTCAGAGAGCCAAACCAGTGTTGGTGATTGAACTTTCCAAAGCTGACACAGACATGTAATTGAAAATATTTCAGCTGTGTGAAGGCCTATATACATTTTTGCATGATGACATTCGTTCCCAGGGCTTCCTGTTGAGATTAGAGACTTACACTAGCATTTACCAGCACAAAGTCATGGAAGGCTGATTCTGCACCATGCTCTGTGACGAAGGGTTTCAAGATTAAACCAGCGGGGTGAACCATGCGTGCTCTCCTGCCCCTCTTGGAGATTCACGATGCATGCCAGCCTGTTAAGATTGAGCACTTTGACAGTAAAGATCCTGTTTAAATTTGTTTAACTCTATCATCCCCAAATTTCTTTCACTGTGGAACCTTTTGAAAAAGACTTATTATAACTCCTATTTATAGCGGAAAACCTTAGAGTCCTCTGGAAATCCCACTGGGAAACTCTGAATTGCATACATGGATGAAATACATTTACTTGCTCAGCTAACCCACAGAGTGTATTTTCTGAAATGGAGTTACAATAACAATTATGTAAATTTTTACATAAAGCATAATGTGGTTCAAAACTAATCATGAGAGCTTTTTTTTTGTTGTTATTTTTTTTGGTTTGTAACAGCTTTAATGAAATGTAATTTACATATCATACAATGCACTCACCTAAAGCGTACAATTCATTTGTTTTCAGAGTTGTGCTGCTATCACCAGGCTCAATCTCAGAATATTTGCATTGCCTCACATCCTGTAACTATCACGCCCTTGCCCCTCCACCTCCCCACCCCGGCCCTAAGCAACCACAGATCCACCCTTTATTTCTGTAGGTTTGCCTATTCTAGATACCCTGTATAAATGGAACCGTATAATAAGTGGCCTTTTGTACCCGATTTCTTTCACTCAGTGTAATGCTTTCAGGGATCATCCATGGTGTAGCATGTAGCAGCACTTCATTCCTTTAGTGATACAGTAACGAAGATTGACAGAAGGCCAGGAACTTAAGAAAGCAGACGAAGGGCAGGATTGGCGAGTTGTCATGCCAAGAACTCTCTGCTACCTGTGTGGGGGCCATTGTGAGCAAGCACCCTGGTCCTCCCTTGCAGGGTAATGAGGTCGTTTCTAGGACAGAAAATGCCCTTCCAGGGAGAGGGCTGCCATATTCTTTCCCTTCTCCATCGTCTTTTGGCTCAAAATTGCAGAATTTACCGCCTCTGCAAAAGGTGCTTCCTGAAAATATCTTGTGGATCAAAACTGATGCTGTTCATTGATATACAGGACCGGAGGCTCCAGTCTGTTTTTCCACATGATTATCTATAGTCAGAGATGCTGGTACTTGTTTCCTGCTTATTCACAGACTTGAGGAGGGAATTTCCAGGGCGGGGGTGGGGTGGGGAGATTGCATGGAACTTCAGTTAAACCTTTTAAAATGTAAAGTAGTCAGGAGAGAGAATGCTCTTTCTCTCCTGAGGCACCTAATAGAATCGCTATAGGGATATTACATTTTGTAAAGGGTCTCACAGCAATTTTCAGTAATTAGCTCAAAGAGCTTTGGGGGCCAGAAGAGTTCTTTTGCTTCACAGAGCTGGTAAGACAGGACCTGGGCACAGGTCCTTGCCACCCAGTCATACTGTCTCCTATCACCAAGAAGTAGAGCCTGGATAGCAGGAGATAACTAGCAGTCTTTGCTCTAACACAGTTGTAATACAAATAAATAACACAATAGTTAATAAATAACAATTTACAGTAAGCTCTGCATTTCACATATTCATAACTCTAAACTTACTTTTGCCCACCACATATATCTATGCTTCTTTATTATATGGTAGAATCTTAGCTGTAGGCTGTTAATTTACTTGACTGGATTTTTTCATTCACTCAGTGAATTCAGATCGATGCCTACTGTATGCCAGGCATTGTGTTAAATGCTAGGAATACAAAACCAGTAAGATACAATTTAAACTAGACATCATCAAAATTAAAAAATGGTGTATCAAAGGATATCATTAAGAAAGTGGACTCCCCGGGACCTGTGAGGCCCAGGCCCCGCAGGTAGGAGAAGTGCGCGCCCCTCGGGACCCAGAGACTGCGCACCCGTGGACCCGGAAAAGCCCAGGCACTCCCCGGGACCTGTGAGGCCCAGGCCCCGCAGGTAGGA
>CM052549.1:10180141-10202176 GCA_028533065.1 Trachops cirrhosus | reverse complement strand
CACTTAAAAGGATGGGTTCTTGGGCTTTCAATTCTTCTGTTTGAGCCATCTCTTTGCTGGGGTTTTTTTTTTTCTTTGTTGTTGTTTTTTGGTCTTGTTGAGGTCCTGTAGTGAGGGGCGGGGCCTTAGGAGTTCACCAGGGTGGGGCACCCCAGTCACTAGGTTGTGATACTGTATGTGGGGGCGGGGTCTGAGAAGGAACAAGGGCACTTGCTCTGCTCTCTGTAGGACCTCAGACCCTTCCGCCGCTTTCCGCGAGCTAACTGGGCCCCTCTGGCACCAATTCCCGTGTGGGTGGGCCTATGCACCCCGTGGGACCTTCTTTTCAGTCAGTGACCCAAAGCTCTATTTCCCAGCACTGGGACCCTGAGTTGCGTGCAGTGCCTTGCTTCACAATGGCCGCCTCGCTGGTTCTGCTGGTCGCCAACCCCCGGCCGGGGCCCGCCAGCCACCGCCGCCCGTTTGCCCAGGGTCTGCCTGCTGCAGGCCTGTGCGCCGCCCTGCCCTGGTTGCTCTCCTCTCCACTCCGCTTCCCTTGCCCGGCCTGACTCCACCCCTCCTACAGGTCTGGATGAACATGTGTAATTTTAACTCCTTGGGTGTCCGACTTCCATACCCTTCAATTTTCTGTCAGTTCTGGTTGTTATTTTGTTTCTATATTGTTGTTGTCCCTATCTTGGTTGGGCGAGGAGGCACGGTGCGTCTACCTATGCCTCCATCTTGGCCGGAAGCTGATTATTTTCATTATTCATCTGCTCCCATTTTACTTTTAAATTGAATTAATTTGGGTAACCTTGGTTAATAAGATTATATAGGTTTCAAGTATACAATTCTATGATATATGATCTCTATAATGCATTCTCTTTCCTCCACCCAAAGTCAAATCATCTTCCATCACCATATATTTGGCCATTATTTCTTTCCTGACGTCATAATCCTCTCCTTGGTTGCAATGGAAATGATTATTTTGCCACAAACATAAAATTACCCTAAAGAATAAGGTGTAAAGAATAAGCAGCAAAGGTAAACAAACTCTTGGAAAACCAAAACAAAATAAAACAAAAAATGACTAACTTTTACAAAAGCTACGATAAGACTAAAAGATGTTAAAACTGTATGAAAAGTTGTCCTGAGTTTTTCAAGAAGCGATAGTTTACCTTGACATCTCAAGTGATTATTAGAGCCACTGATGGAGAATTTATGGCTTGAACACCTTTATGGGGACATATACCTGCATTAGTTAAAGTCTGCCCGAAGTTCTGAACCTAGAGGTTCAAATAACTAATGATTTGATATTAATAATAATTTAATTCTTTCTACCCATTATACTCCAAATATATTCTTACAACTCTACCTCAAACTCAGCCATTTAAATTCCTGTGCAGTCAAATCAAAACTAATTTTGTTTTACATTTTCCTTTGTTTTCATTACACATATTCTTTTCCATAGTTCTGTATCACCTTAATATTTATAATTTTAAAATTATATTTAAACTATCCTAGCTTCTTATAGTTGAATAAATATGTTGTATCAAAAATTTTGCCATTATAAATAACACTGCTATAAATACCTTGATAGCAAGTCTTAAAAGTAATGATCTAGAAGTAACTCAGAGAAGGTGGGTTTTAGATGAAAGAATATGAAGATTTAACATAGCTCATTGCTCTACAAATACATTCTGAGCTCTCATGAAATGTTTTTAACATGGGTGGACCTCATTACATATACTAATTTTATGGTAGGTAGTAGTTATGGCTCTTACAAGTAAGGGAAACCAAGACAAGAGGAAGTTCCAAAGAGTTTTGGAGAAGAAAGCATACCCTCTGCGGCGGGTCCTCCCCTTCCCACAGAATTCTTCCCCCTCCCCGGGCCGTGCTGCTCAGCAAACTCACAGTCTTGAGAAGGCCCTGAATGAACACATCGTGTCCCTGGCTCTGTTTAGTCTATTTAATTTTCATGTCTTCTCTTCCAAAAATGATTTCAGTCAAATCCTATAGAGACATAAACTACAATAGAATAGAGCCAAATAAATTTTTTAAAAGAAGATAATCAGGTCGAAGAGAACGTATGAGCCAGGAAATAAAGTGATTCCCCAAATGTATATACTTTAGGGTCATAGGGAGTTGGAAAAGATGTGCTAAAAATGCCACTGAGCTTCTTCAAGGCCAGAGAAGAGAGGGAATAAAAACCAGCACTTGCTAAAACAGTTGCCCAAGAGAAAATCCACACTCTGTCATCAAAACTGTGTCTTAAGCCCCGACTGGCATAGCTCAGTTGGTTGGGTGATGTCCCAGGAGCCAAGAGGTGAAAGGTTGCTGGCTTTACTCTTGGTCAGGGCACATGCCAGGGTAGCGGCCCAGTCCCTGATTGGGGCACATGTGAGAGACGATGGATCAGCAATCTTTCTCTCCCTCTCTTCTTCCCTCCCTTCCCCTTTCTCTAAAATCTTGAAAAATACCCCTGTGACTTAAGCCCCTCGACCTCCAAGGTGTTGCTAAGTCATACTCTCATTTTAGCTATGTCACTTTGAAGCTTCCCTGTTGCGACAAGTGCTGTTGCTGAAATAGGCTGGATTTATGAAGTGCTCCCCAAAGCGCCTCACACCTGATGACTGAATCCGGATGACCGCCACCAGACGGGCAGCAAAACAGGCGCCCTGGGGAGAATTTAGGTACAGGTATCCGAGAGTCTAAAAGTGCTTTATCCCATCTGCATCTACTTACAAATTCTACTTTTCTGATTATGGAAGTGATATAAAATACGGCCTTATTGTAGAAAATGGAAAACTTAATAAAGAAGAAAATAAATATCACAATAAATCTGCCCTGGCTGGTGTATCTCAGTGGATTGAGCACGGGCCTGTGAACCAAAGGATCACGGTTCGATTCCCAGTCAGGGCACACGCCTGGGTTGCAGGCCAGTCCCAGCAGGGGACGCATGAGAGGCAACCATACACTGATATTTCTCTCCCTTTCTCCTTCCCTTCCCCTCTAAAGATAAATAAATAAAATCTTAAAGAAACACAATAAATCTACTTCAAATAATTTAAAAAAAAATTTAGTTGTATTTCTTCCCATAGTTACGGTTTTATATGTATGCATGTATGCATTTTTGTGTGTGTATGAATATATAAGGTCTGTCTGGAAAAAGTCCAGCCATTGTTAACATAACGAGAATGGTTTGCACGACACCGATGTAACCTGGCAGCCAAGGAGAGTGGGCTGAATACAGATGTGTGAGCAATGACGACTTCACTGTACTGGTCAGTGGGGGTGGTAGACCCGCTGAGTGAGCATGTGTACTGTGTGGCCATCTCATTCAAAATGACTGAGCAAGTAGAGCAATGAACTTGTATCATATTTTGCATTAAGCTCGAACATTCCTCCACAGATACTATCCGGGTGCTTCAGAAGGCCACAGCTATGGGCAACTGATGACTGGCAGCTTCATCACGACAACATGCCCACGCATACATCATATCTCAAGCAGTTTTTTGGCGAAACATCAAATCACCCAGGTGACTCAGCCCCCCTACAGCTCAGATTTGGTGCCCTGTGACTTCTGCCTTTTCCCTAAACTAAAATCACCTTCGAATGGGAAGCGATTTCAGGAAAAAAATTATGGGGCAGCTGATGGTAACTGGGAGAACTGTGTGAGGTCCCCAGGTGCCTACTGTGAAGGGGACTGAGGCAGCATTGTCCTTTCTACAATTTATTTTTGTATCTTGTGTCTCCTTAAATAAATGTCTTAGCTTTTCATAGTACGTGCTTGGATACTTTCTGGGCAGTCCTTGTACGTGTGTATGTATGTGTATGGCTGTGCAGTACACACCCTGGACACTCCAGACAAAGCAAATGGGAGAGACGCTGAAAAGGTTCTCTGAAGCCCTTTAGCGTAACTGTTGGGGGCTTGGCCTCATCACGGGTGAAATGGGACTCAGGGAAAGGACTCCGAGTCCCATCACCTGGGAGTAGCTCCTTTTTTCTAAGTCTCATCCCTCCGTAAAATGGTGCAGTATTCTACACATGGTTTCCACACATTCCTTGTGGTGAACACAATTATGTGTGTGTTTTTTATACTGTGGTAAAAATATTTCATCTATTATATATTCCCCTTGCCACTTCTAATATCTATATATCTTTATACATTTCTTTTACATCTGGATGCTGTACTAAATTCTCTTTTTACTATGAGATTGTTTTTTCTGCAGAGATTTTCTCAGAATAAAATATTTCCCAAAAATAATGATAGTGTTATTGCTTCCTTGTCAACTGACGAGTCTTAAAAAGTTAGTAATATCTAGGGATTATTTTTCTAAATGTGAATGGTATGCCAACATTCTTTTTCTCATCACCGATTATTGTGAATCATAGTTTTCTCATCTATAATTATTATTTTTGTTATCCTTTAATACCGATAGTGACCCTTAGTGGGATTAAAGAAAAATAATAATTATTTTTTAGTCATTTCTAGTCATATCCTTCTTTCTTTCCCCTTTCTAGGCATCAGTCTCATAAGTGCATTCCAGGAAGACAGGACCAGCTGGCATGGAGGACAATAAATGTGAGCCCTGGAGACAGCAAAATCTTCCTAAAATGTATAATGTTTTCAAATTTACCAGGTATTTTAGTACGACATGTAGACTCTACTCACAGTTTTAAAATGTAATGCTTATTTTCCTTTAAACACTTATTTTAAATTAAACACATGTTTTCCTTTATATTAAAGTGATGTGTAAGCTGCAATAAATTAAGGACATTGAAAAGCACAAATAAAAATAATCCAAATTACTCAGAATTGTCATTTCTCAAAATAACATGCTTTTCCATGGATTTCCCCAGAAGGAGCCTTAGCTAAGCATTCATGTGCAGGTTGGGTTTTTTGGGAAGTGGTCCCAGGGAACAAGAGTGGAGGACGGAAGAGAGGAAAATGGGGAAGGATAGAAGGGCAACGCAAAGACAAATTATCAAATCATTCACCACTCTGGGCAAGTATTGCTTGAGCTCACTGGGTACCGTCTGAGGAGAAAAGACGTATAGAGCGTGCTTTAGATCGTCCACTCAAGAGATTGAAGAGGTGAGTATCATTCAGTGGTATGTCAGAGCCCGCTTGTCCCAGCTCGGCACAGCCTATTGTGCCTGTCTTGCCAACTTTGTGTCCAGCAGATCCAGTTGATGGCTTGAAATCGACTGTGGAGGAAGTATTTATATCATGGAAATTGGGGAAGGCTACAAATCAGGGCTCTTTCTGACTGAGAGCCAGATAGCAAACATTTGCCAGCATACCACTTGAAATCTTTATCCACTGGTTCCCATCGCCTCCTGGCCGAGGGTCACCTCTTGGGGCATGAATACCCTCTTCTGCCAAATCTGCAGAGACCTCAGAAGGCTGAGAGGGTTTCTGTAGATGACTCACAAAGCTGAGAAAACATTTTCTCAGAGGCAGCAAAGCGCTGTGAGGTTGCAACGGCTCACCTGGTTTCACAGCAGGGACTAAAGCCAAAGGCTGACTAAGAGGGTGGGAGGGACAAGAAATATCCAATTCAAGTACTATTCATGTTTAGAAAGTCCTTTTTCCACGTGTGTGCGCACCCCCATCTGCACGCGCACACGTAAAACCGCAGCTCTGAACCCACCAGAAGGGCATCATAGCAGCCACACTGTCTCCTACTCAGCTTTTGGTCTCTGGACAATGGTGAACATTTTCCAGGTCAACAGATATGACTTCCGTGGTTGCAAATTATTAGATAGGCCATATTTTACTAATCTGCTGTTGTACATCATGCCACTATAAATATGTGATGTGCATGTTTACACATATGTTGTATACACATTTATGATAGATGTCTTGCAGTAGAACTACTGGGTCAGAGAGCATGCATATAGACTTCCTTTGAAGTCTTTTCTAATTTTGTTGTTCTGTGATTCATTCTGATATGGAAGTATCAATGATTCTTGTAGGATTAGCATGAACCACAATAAAGAGGTAGATAGACTGCTTATGACTCTATGTTCAATAGCCCTCAATAGTACATATTTTTGAAAACAAAACAAAGCCATTTTACTTTAATAAGAACTGTACGTAAATAAATAATATATTCTTCCATATTTATGAAGCATAAAAAGAAACTTGTAGCAACCCAGAGATTGATTTTTTAGACTTTAAAACTTAAGTAACACATTACCATAACTGCTATTAATCACCAGTTTGAAATATGTTATCCTAGCATGTCTTTAGACTCAAGAAGGCTTTTGTCTATAAATCCACCCTACATAGCTATTTCATTTGGAAGAGAGTATAATGCAGCTGACAAATGATTCATTCTTCCTAGAGCAAAGTAGTATCATTCTGGAACAACAGGAAAGAGAAATAAAGCAAACAAATACTGTTGTGATATTTTTGAATTTGAACTTACTTGACTTTTTAGTACTATTCTAATCTATCCTAATTTTTACTCCATTTTTCTTGTCAGAGCTTTAATGGCAGAAAAGAATGTTTAATATCTTACATATGGCCTCTGGCATTTAACAACTTAAGCTATTATTATAACATTCGATTCTATTGCTTGGTAAATGATTAGAAAATACAAAGTCACTGTAACAAAGCCAACATAGGGTTTTCTGAAAGGCATCAAATTCAACATCCATCACAAACGGTTACTGAAGACCTTCTCTGTTCTAGTTGCAGTGCTAGGCGCCAGAGGGGGTTCACTGAGCCACAGATACCATCCCTGACCTAATGGAGCTTGCAATAAAAACCTGTGCTCCAGTGAAGATAATGAAATTAATAAACAGATGCCCATGTTTTTACATGATCTTCCCGGGCTTGCCTTGCCTTCTCCGATGTTAATCTCTCTGGAATCACTTCCATTTAGAACTATAAAGGGCCTGGTATGGGCTTAACCTTTAAGAATTTGCCAGATTGAACCCCATCCCACATGCATCCATTTTTATAACAGAAAACAATGAAGAAGTAGCATAAATAACATACAACTTTAATGGATCTCAACTGTATTCCTAGTCTCTCTCCAGGTGGTTAATATCGCCCTCATTTTCATACATGCAGTGTATACAATACAAAGAGATCTTCTGAAAGCTCAGCTATTGGCAAAACAGGACAGTGGTCAGTGACCGTGGAGCCGAAGAGGCCAGTCTGGGCTTGCAGGGCAGGCCGGTCCTGGGTAAAGTCGTGAGGGCAATAGCCGCCTACCATTGGTGCCCTCCTCCTTTGCACAGCGGTGAGAGGCCTCCTTCCCACCTCGGTACCCAAACTCTCACGCCTGGGCCACCCATTCCTTGTCAAAAGGTTTTCAGTAACCAGTCTGATATTAATGCCTGAAGAGAAACACAAATTTTAGCAGGAGACTAAGCTTTAAGTCAAAGAGATAGTGCTAAATAAGTAATTTAAACTACTGGTGAGCATACAGAATATAGTTGGGCAGAACGGCGGAAGGGAAAACTAGTACCAGACTTGCCAGGGGATGGGCTGGGGCATCAGGTCTCATAGCAGGGAAAGCTCAGATTTAGGATGACAAGACACACCTAGGCTTAAATTCTTTCTGAGTGCCAGTTTCTTGAGGACAAAATGGGGATGAGGACATCTATTTTATAAGACTTGAATTTTTTGTACTGTGGGTTAAGAATGATAATGCCTGTGAAGCACATGGACCACTGTAATTGCTCAATAAATACTGGCTTCGGCTGTTACGCTTTTGGAGTCAGATCACAAAAGCGGTTGTGAGTTCTGCATAAGAGCCCTTCCTTCCTCCCTTTTTCCATCGGTACCAAGCCAGGATAGAACAGGGTTCTTGACTGAATTTGAACTCCAGTAATTTGAAATACTGATGGAAAAACATGGAAGACAGGGTGGGAAGAGCAGACCACTTTCTATTTTCCACCTTCAGTGTATTTTTCTAGAGTAAAGCAGTGGTTTTTATACGTAAGTTTGCATTAGTATCACTCAGGAAATTCCCTTTATATGTTGATTTATTTAGCATATATTAACTGCAAACATATCAGTGAGCCACATATATTCTTTCTTCAGGAAACTTGTTTTTAAATGCAAGGTCTGGGGCCTAGTCCTGGGAGATTTGGATCCGGCAGGTCTTGGGCAGGTCTCCGGGAGCCTGTGTTGTTAAAAAGCACTGAATGCCATTCTGAGCCAGGACAGCTATGGACAACTTTGAGCAACATCGCTGGAGAAAGTGCACCTTGATTTTCATTTTGAGAATGTACTGTTTTGAAAAGTTGTACTGTTTTGGAAAAAAAGGCTTCAAAGAGCCTTTTGGTAATTCAAAGGAAAAGCAAATCTCCTTTGCATGAATGGAAAGACTGAAGACAATGAAGATGAAATTGATCAGCAAAGTAAAATAAAAGGCCGTCTTTATTACAAGAGAGACGGCACTGCTTTACGGAAATGTTTCTCTGTCCTTAATGTAGCTTCAGACTACTACGAATCTGGAAGAGGTTGTGCTTCCCAAAGAGTTACCAGATAGTAACTCAGGGGAGCCGGCACAGACGTGGGCTGGAGCAGCGGGCCCAGGAAGCCCAGCTTTTTTTTGCAGCTGGAAAGCCAGCGAAGGGATGGGAATAGAAGTGCCACAATCCACTACTTTTTGTTTTTATGTGTGACTCCCTTTAGTGTTACAGCAGACCAAGGCCCCATGCTTTAGAAAAGGTGCCGTTGTCACCTTGGATCCTAATGCATTGCCCTGTTGGCAATAGGAGATCTTCCTGTAGGTCAGGGCTTCTTGGATGGACAGGCAGGTCAGTCATCCTGGAGGGTAGAAGACCCTGAACTGCAAAGTCCTTGTTCAAGAGTTGATCGGGGCCTGGGCTCTGTGAGAAGAACACCAGTCTAAGGTGCTCTTGTTGGGGAAGGTACTAGCCATCGCAGAATGGTGCTGCAGGCCAGGGAGGAAGGAGACAGAGCTAGCAGGCAGCACTTTGGAGGGTGCTTTGTGTGACTCAGATAAAAGGTTTTGGCTTTGATTTTCCACGTGCTCCTTTTTGTTAATTCCATTCCTTCAGTAAAGATGGGCACACCTGGCAGATTTTTTTAACTCCCAAATACTGTGCCAACGCCACGTTCTAAGACACAACAGTGAGCTTGGCAGACAAGCACCCTACCTCCACGGGGCTCTCCTTCTAACTTTAAACCCTCAAGTATGTGGGAAATTAAGAAATGAGCTGGTGTCCAAACTGGACCAGTTATATGAGGCTGTTTACAAAACAGGCCAGCATACCTTCTGAGTACCTGTCAGGATTTGCTCTGGACCTGGAAAGATCTGACCATTGAACCCCTCTGGAGACTGCAAGTGATGGTCTGCTCCTCTTCCCCTACTGAAAACCCTTTCTCCATCCGGACCAGCTCAGTGCAAATTTTTACCAATGCTCTTGAAGACCTTACATGAGCAGCTTGAATGCTAAAGTATTATAAGAGAAATTCTGCTTTTTCCAAGCTAAAATCCTTGGCTTCTACTAGAAGTAGAAACGGCCTGATCATTTCTGATGAACATGAGAATTGTTTATAATTAGCAATTACTTTTTTGGCATCCACACTGCTCTCTTTCAGCAAGTGCAGATCACTCACCATCTCATTTTAATTTAAGATGAAAATTTTCCATTACAGATATAATACAGACTCTTATTGAAAATATAGAAAATAAACATAAATAAGGAAAATTTGTTCATAGTCTCTTAGAAATACATCATGATATATTTTTGATGTAGTTATTTTATATAGTTATAATTACATGGTATACATAAGGTTACCTATGCTGGTTTCTTAAAAATCTGGTTTTAAAATATCTTCTAACCCTATGAAGCCCACTGCTCAGAGTTATGATCCCTTACCTTAACCTTTGGGTGCATATCCTGATAACTCCTTTTCCATAATTGCAATTATGTTGGATTGAAGATTTGTTAATACAGGAACATTCCCAGATCCTGTAAGAAAGAAGGTATGAAGAGGCTTAATGACAGACCATCTGCATTACTTGATGGTATAGCACATAGTAGGCATACAATAAGTAATTGCTGAGTAAGCACATGAATGTATCTAACAGGCACGTTTGGGAGGAGAAAGTTCCTTTGTACAGTGAACGGGAGAATTTAGAGGGAGAGACAGAGCCGTGAGGGCCTCCAAAAGCAGCAGTCGCTAATAGCACAGAGCTCCTGCATTTCTGCTGAGACTAGCACTTGTCTCTGTGGAGCTACATGGCGCTGAAGAATGAGTATGTTTCTCCCTAGATAGACAATCTCATCTTCTAGAACTGGGAAGACCTACCAGATCCGGGCAGTGGGTTAATGGTCCTTGTTTTCTGTATTGTACATTTCATTTTAAAGCTTTTATTTATTTATTTTTAGAGAGAGGGAAAGGGAGGAAGAAAGAGAGGGGGAGAAACATCAATGTGTGGTTGTCTCTTGCATGCTCCCTCCTGGGCACCTGGCCTACAACCCGGGCATGTGCCCTGACTGGGAATCGAACTGGCAACACTTGGGTTCAGAGGCCGGCACTCAATCCACTGAGCCATACCAGCCAGGGCTGTATTGTAAATTTTTGTTTCCTGTGTCTTCATATAAATTTTAGTAGGAAGGTGGGCCATGTTTTTTCAAGATTTTTACTCAGGTTTGCCATTTCAAACTGGACATCGAGTTATACTTTTAATTTACTTAATGAACACTTCATTGAGAATGAAAAGGTAATCTACAGGCAAGTCAGTTCACATCCCAAAGGGCGGGCAAGAGACTGCAGGTCTATATGATGTCTGCACTGCAGAGGATTTTAGCAGACCATTTTGTTATTGTTTCCAAGTACGCGAAATACTGTTTAATCATTTATATTGGCCAAACCCGTTATTCTTATTTAACGTACATTGGTGAGTTTTTACTATTTTAAAGAGAAGGTGCCGGAATGATTATCTAAAACATTTGGATACAGATTGCACATACGTTTTCTCCATTTAGAACATGCCAGAAATGAAGATCAAAAGAAAAGTAACGTCAAACCCCGCAGAACCAAGTCAAAAGTATTTAATTGATTCTTTGGCAATTTAGTGATGCTGAGACTTTTTTCCTTCAAAAATATATAAAATTTCCCTTTTATCTTCCCTGAAGCATGTCAGAATAAATTAGCAACTGCATAATTAATACCCAGGTATTTTGTGATATTTTGATAATTGGCTCCCCTCCTCGAATCTTAGATTTCAGACCAAACATTCTCAGGCTGTTGATAATGCATTTGGTCGTAGCCTAAGACTTTTCCAGGTCTCAAGCCAGGTTCACATTTTTGCTTTGAAGAGACAAAAATTCCAAACAAATACAGATGGTCAGACCATAAACTTAATTAAAATTTCTACTTTACTGGATGCTACATTAAATATGGCCTTAATGCCAAGAGAAATACATGCAAAATCCATTTATACCCACATCCTGCTGCTTCCACAGAGTATAAAATAACAGAATGCTAAGAAGCCTGCGTTTGTGTATGTGTGTGTGAGGGCATGTGTGTGTTAACCCAGCTCTCTCTCTCTTGGTTTGGCTGTCATGCGAGTCGTGTTTTGACCAATAAAAGATGGGTTTTAATTAAAATCCGGGATGGGCCAGCTGTACATCTGTTAACTTTTCCTATATAATTCTCAAGTCCTTATTTAGACCCTTTCTGAAGTACTGTGGTTTTCTTTCTCCTTTTTTATTTTCAAATCTGGAACATTTTAATCTTTCCAATTTAGCCCAAAATATTTATTTATTTAGAATTACATGGAGAGAATAATTCATCTCCGGAAGGTTAATAAAGGACATTTATAGGAAGGTGAAATGTGGCTTTCTTAGGGAATTTGAAGGGGAGGAAGGGACCTGGCCCTGCCATTTGTTGATGACGACTTCTTGTCCTGAGAGGACAGGTGAGAATGAACAGCCCAGTCTGGCTAGAATATGCCCAGCCCTGTACAGGCGGGGCAGGGAGGGCTGAGAGGGCCACATTTGACAGGTCTGGTTGGTGCTGTGGTAGAACACCACCTACCGTTTCCACCAAGTGCATTAGGCCCAATTCCCAGAAAGACAAAACTGACACTGTGGCCTATGAGCAAGGACTTCATTGGCGAGTGTGAACCCCAAGAGGGGCAAAGACGAAAACCAGGACAGGAGGTTATGTTCCCACCGGGCCACCACTAGGGTCAACCGGTAGCTCTATCACATAGGATCTTCTGAGGAGCCTAATGAAATGCATCTCAGGACCTTGTTGTGGACTGAATTGTGTCCCCCAGTTGAGATGTCCCGCAGTATTTCACAATGTGACTGCATTTGGATAGACAGACTTTAAAGAAGTGATGAGCCCTGGTTGGTGTGGCTCAGTGGATTGAGTGCCGGCCTGCAAACCAAGGGATTGCTGGTTCGATTCCCTGCCAGGGCATATGGCTAGGTTGCAGGCTGGGACCCCATTTGGGGTCGAACAAGAAGCAAGCAGTTGATGTTTCTGTCATACATCGATGTTTCTGTCCCTCTCTTTCTCCCTCCCTTCTCCTCTCTCTGAAAATAAATAAATAAAATCTTTAAAAAAAAAAGAAGTAATTAAGTTAAAATGAGGCAGGGTGAGCCCTAATCCATTTGACTGGTGTCCTTTTAAGAAGAGGTAATTCGGACAAAGGGATACCAGGGATGTGTGCATACACACCCAGAAGACCGTGTGAGCACACATACACAGCAAGAAAGTGGTCATCTCCAAGCCAAGGAAAGAAGTTCAGAAGAAACCAATCCTGCTGACACCATGACCTTGGACTTCTAGCCTCCAGAACAGTGAGACAATAAATTTCTGTTATTCTAGCTACCCAGTCTGTGGTGCTTTGTTATGGCAGCCCTACCAAACAAATACATTCTCTGACAAGGGAGAAGAAAGGGTCAGTTCTCACTGTTGGATGGCTCACTGACAACTCTTCGGGGCTGCGCATGCTCAGGGGTCAAACAGTTTGCTCTGGAGTCTCTGGGGTCAACACAGGTGTCCTAGGGCAGCAGGTGCTGGGTTTAAGGTGAGACCTTAGTGGGTACCAGATGTAAGATGCAGACTGGAGCCTGTGTAAGGCTGGGCTGCGGGTGATAAAAGATGGGGAGGGGAGGGTGGCTGGAATCAGAGACAGGTAAGGCTGAGAGAAGCTGAAGCAGAGATGAAGTGGAATCTGGTCCACAGGATAGTCATGATACTAATGAGTGACAATTATTGAGGATATTCTATGTGCCTGACACTGGGCTATGCTCTTTACATAAATAATCTCATTATTATTCCTACTTTACAGATGAAGAAACTGAGGCAGGGAGGTTCAGCAACTTGCTCAAGGCCACAATAGCTACTAGCCAGAAACGGAACTCAAATTTAATTGAATCTGGCTCCAAAGCTTTCATTTTCATTCATAGCACTCTGCTTTCTTTTGATACTGTGGTTGAAATAGTATTTACTTTTTTATTTTTTTGTTCCAC
Source organism: Trachops cirrhosus (assembly GCA_028533065.1). Taxonomy (NCBI): domain Eukaryota; kingdom Metazoa; phylum Chordata; class Mammalia; order Chiroptera; family Phyllostomidae; genus Trachops; species Trachops cirrhosus. Next base: position 10,188,706 of record CM052549.1, on the reverse strand, counting down.
TTATTTATGCATTCATTGGTTGAATCTTGTAGGTGCCCTGACCTGGGACTGAACGCACAACCTTGGCATATGGGGACAATGCTCTAATGAACTGAGCTACCTGGCCAGGACTGAAGCAGTGTTTTAGAAAGATAAATTTGAATAGATGTTTTAATTTGTTATAATTTCACACACAAGTTATTTCTTTAAAAATGTATAGGGTATTCTATGCAGAAGATTACCACAAGAAGGTCTATGTGGCAGAGTAATTAAGCAGTCAGACTGCAGAGCCAAGATGTCTAGGTTCAAATCCCAGCTCTCCTGTTTGCTGGCTGGATGATTAGATTTTAAAGTTACTCAACCTCTCAGTGCCTCATTTCAAGCCTGTGCTTGATAAAAATAACACATACCTCTTCAAAGTGTTGTGAGGATTAAGTTATTTAATATATATAAAGTACTTCTTGTACTAGGTGTTTTTTTATTATTACAATGTTTAAAAACACTGACTTCTTCCAGGAACTCTTATCCCCATGAAATTATTGAACATTAAAATGGATCTCAATTTTTGCAACACTTCTGTTGCTATGTAAGCTAAGGGACAGATTTTTCAAAAGCAGTCAAATGTCAGCTGTTAAACATCAGATTGCCGGCATCATAAATGAAGTCACCATTTGGCAAATAATTTCTTGGCAGGAGTGGTTCTCACCAACAGAGAAAATGAAAAAAATGAAATAAAATCCCCACTGTGATTTGTTAAGGGTTTCAGACACATGGCTCAGCAATTTTTCCAAGAGCAAAGTGCTTTTCCTCCCATCTTAGGACTCAGAAGGCTGAGCCGTGTGGAGGAGATGAACTATTGGGTAAATCCATTGTTTTCCCCGTAGCTGTCATTTCTCCGCAGGTGAGGCTGTTTGCCACGGGGAGAAGGTAACCACGTTATTCAAACACAGGCGTGGTCTCCAGCTCAGAGGCCATAGTTTATTATCTGATTGCTTTAATTCCGCGTGGGGAATTTGGCTGAATGGTTGCAATAGCTGTTCTTATCTCATTTCCTCTCTTTCAAGGGGAGATAGAGTAAGTTTCCTCATCTGTGAAATGAGGGGGTTGAATCAGACATCCACCAAGGTCCTTTTAGGTTCTGACATTCTGTGGCTTCAGATTCTCTTCCTTGGATAAACATTCTTTGTTTTCCAGTGCACTGAACAGGCCCAAACATCTCCACATGTTTTAGTTCTGGCTGCTGGGAGGGCGAAAGGCAAGGTCTTATACTTCATCAAGGCTTTACGATTTATAACATGCCTTTATATCTGCATCCTTCATAAAATCTTCACAGAAACCCCCAAGGAATTTTAGCTGAGGAGAATGAGGCCCAAGGAAATTAAGTGATTTGTTCAAGGTCACACAGCTAGTAGGAAGCAGGATGTTAAAACGAGTTCTGTTTGTGCAGTGATGGTTGGTATTTGCAGTCTGCCACAGTGCCTTCCCACCACAGAGGGCCTGTGATGTTATCAGGAATCTTCAGTTCCTTCAGAGAATGGTCCAGAGTGGACTGTGTTCATCCTGTGTAGGTTAACCCTGAACCGATCATTTGGTCAAACCCAGTTACAGCGTCTTCCTGAAACTTGGGATGGAACCAGCTCCCCTGAACCACACAGATGAAGGTGGGAGGTGGAAAATTAGGGGCAGACATTGGGTGAAGAAAGAATAAATGACACACAGGAAAAAAATCGGGAATTCCCATCATACACAGAGAAAGCATTTTTGCAAAAGCATTTTCCCCTTGAACTGATGTCAAACCAAATACCAGCTCTAGAGTGGGTGAGGAAACGTAATAATAAAAACTCAATTATTTCCAGTACTGGGATTTCTGGAAACCCATATCTATTTAGTGTGTTTGGGTCAAATGAGACAAGCTCACTTCATTGGATGTGGAATAAGGATTTGGAGCTGTACCAGTCAGACGAGAACAACAGACATTCTTGGACATCTTATGTCCGAGGCGCAAGGTAAAGAGAGGTGATTGGGCGGCCACATCTCCTGCTTTGTCAACTTGCCCCAGCCATATAGTTTTCCGCTTCTTGCCCTGTGACCCACAGATTTCATACCTGTGTGACACTATGCTTTCTGGGTGTGCCTCACTCTAGTCCCCTTTGGCTTAGAGAAGCTGCTCTTTAAAAAAAATTGGTTTTGGATTGCATTCTGTTGACCAAAACTTTCTTCTCAGTTGTCATGGCAACTTTCATATTGCAAGAGTTAGATGTTATTAGCCTAGAGGTTTGACAAGCAGATGACTTCCAGACATAGGGGCTGATTTATGACTTTTGGGCAGGGACACAGGGCTTTTACTGTACTTGAAACTAGTTTACATAATTTGTAAATCATTTCAATTTAAATAAGCTAACTTCTGGACCAACCATGGAGTGTTTGGTTACACCCCAGGTCCCTTCAAGGTACTTCTACTCAACTAATTTATTTATATTCAAGTTTCGACTAGTCTCAGACTAGTAAGCCCGGAGATGTCGGGGAAGGGAAAGTTGCCTGTCATACTGCAGTTGCCAGCGAGTTGGTGCTGTTATACTTTCGCCTCCTAACCGGTCTTCCAGTGCAACCCCATTACTAACCCTCCGTATCCATGGCTGGCCCATACCTGCTATCTGAGATCCCTAGTCAGAAAAATATAATTAGCAGATCGCAATTTGCTCATTGACAGGCAGGTGTTCCTGTTAAATTTAGGGTTGCTATTTTTAAGACTCTTGGCTTCCCATCCTCATTCAAATGTGTCTTTTAATTATTCTACTTTTTAAATGAGAGTCTGTATATTTGTTTTTTGTTTTATTGTTGTCATTTGTGCTTTTATTGGGAGAAAGACTTATCTGTGGTTCTAGCTATCGAAGCAAAAGCCTACTTCTTTAAATTGTCATGTAGAAGAAAAATGTTTTTTAAACAATTTTATTGAGGTATCATTTATATACCATAGAATTCACTCTTTTTCAGGGTATAATTTAATGAGTTTCAGCAAATTTGCATAGTTGCACAGCCATAACCATAATGCTATTTTAGAACATTTCTAATCCCCCCACCCCCCAAAATCTCAGTCCCCGTCTGCGGCCACTGCACCTTCCCACTCCCAGCCCAGGCTGCCAGTAAGGACGTCTCATCCTTCCCTCGCCGGCTTCACTACTGACTCCGGCAAGTTCCTTTGGGATTCTTTTTTTCTTTCCATTTTTATTGATTCGAGAGAGAGAGAGAAAGAAACATTGATTTGCTCTTCCACTTACTTACGCATTTATTGGTTGACTCTTTTGTATGCCCTGACCAAGGATTGAACCCATAACCTTGATGTACTGGGATGACGGTCTAATCAACTGAGCTACCCAGTCAGGGCTCCTTTTGGGATTCTTGAATGGCCCATGTTCCAGGCAAAATAAATAAATAAATAAATAAATAAATAAATAAATAAATAAATAAATAAAATACAGTATAATACAAAAACCATTATTTTTTCTGTTCATAAAAGTAAGGCACATTCATTGTGAAACAAATTCAGAATTAAATAAAAGTATTTTTAAAATGTCATTAGTCACAGAAATAAACACTGTTAGTATTTTTGAATGAAGTATTTCAGGGTTTTTACAATCCAAGTGTTTATTGTAGAAAATTTGGAAAGTACGTAGAAACACAAATAAGGAAAACCGAATCACTGTTAATCTCACCATCCAGAGATAACCTCTGTGTATCAGTTAGCCTTTCAGTGTAACAAACAAATCATCTCAGAAACTCACTGGCATGTCACAATGAGCCATTGTAACTTGCTCACCGTTCTATGGGTCAGCTCGGGAAGCTGTTTCAGGCTACAGAGCAACTTCAGGTTTGTTCTACAGGTGTCGTTTTGTGGCTCAGGCTCAGTGGTTACCTGGAACACCTCTGCTCAGAGGAAGAGTGGAAACACGTGATGCCTCTAAGACCTGGGCTCAGACCTGGCGCACTGCCATTTCTGTCCGTGCTCCACTGGAGGCCGCAATGTACTTGAAGTCCAATGTCAGTGGGTGGGTGTGTATACTCCCTCCATGGTGTTGCTGGGGAAGGGATCAATATTTACTGGATAGGATTTCAGGACACTGATAATATTTGGATACTTATATTTTCTTTCTCCTCTATATAATATCTTTTTATATAAAAATTATTTATTTTATAAAAATGATTTCTTTCCTATAAGCATATGAAAAGATGTCCAACATCACTAATCATTAGAGAAATGCAAATCAAAAGCACAATGATATACCACTTCTCACCCGTTAGGATGACTATTAATAAAAAACAAAACAAAATGAAACAGAAAATAACGAGTGTTGGCAAAGCTACGGAGAGACTGGGAACCTTGTGAACTGCTGGTGAAAATAAAAATGGTTCAGCAGCTGTGGGAAAAACTATGGTGGTACCTCCAAAATTAAAAATAGAACTACTGTGTGATCCAGCAATTCCACTTCTGGGTATGTACCCCAAAGATTTGAAAGCAGGGACTCAAACAGATGTTTGTACAACAATGTTCATAGCAGTATTATTCCCAATAACCAAAAGGTAGAACCACGTGCCTGTTGATGAATGAATGGATAAACAAAATGTGATATATCCAGTCAATGGAATATTATTCAGCCATAAAAGGCAGGAAATTCTGACACATGGTACACTATGGGTGAAGCTTGAGAACGTTATGTTAAGTGAAATAAGCCCATCACGACAGGACACAGACCGTATGTTCCACTTACATAAGGTACCTGGAATAGTCAGATTCGTAGAGACAGCAAGTAGAATGGTTTCCAGGGGCTGCAGGGAAGGGCGATGGGCATGGAACTTCAGCTTCACAAGAAGAAAATCGTTCTGGAGATGGGTGCTGGTGATGGCTACACAACGGTGTGAATGTGATGCCACAGGACTGTACACTTAAAAAAGGCCAAAACGGTAAATTTTACGTTATGTAACATTTACCACAAAAATGGTTTCTTTCTTTACATATGGTTTTAATTGCCTTAACATTTCCAAACCAATAAACATTATTTATGACATTATTTTGAAAGATTACATAGCTTCTCATAATGCAGATATAACATAATTTGATTTTTGCTTTTGCAAATAATACCTTTGTTCCCATCTCTGATTACTTTTTTTAGATAATTTCCAGGAATGGAATGATGAGGTCAGTGGAAATGAACATTTAAAAATGTAAATGTAAAAAATCTGCATTCTCATTTCTTCATTCGCTTGCTGTTATGGTATGTTACTATTTAAAAAATAATTGTTTTTGGCCAGATGAAAAAGGTTATTCCGTAGATGTTTTAATTTGCATTTCAAAGATTAGTAATAAAGTTGAACATACTTTAAATGTGGCATTTGTTTTCTCCCTCTCTCCATCCTACCTTTCCTTCCTTCCTCCCTCCCTCCCTTCCTCCCCCTTTCTTTCTCTTTTCTTTTCTTTCTTTCTTTCCTGTCTTTCTTTCTGTATTTTCCTTCTTCTTCTTCTCTCTCTTTCTTTGTCTTTTTTCCTTCTTTCCCTTCCACTCCTTCCTTCCTTCCTTCCTTCCTGCCTTCCTTCCTTCCTTCCTTCCTCTCCATGTGTGAACTGGAACATTAGCATAGTACGGGCAGGGCAGTAAAGAGTCTACTCTGGATGCAGGCACTATGGGGGTACATGGTCTGTAGACAATTTAAAACTAATAATGAAACCTACTAAAAGTCCATCTGCACCAGCATTATAAAGTCAGTGATAAAATACTCCCCATCCTCCCCAACTGGTTGATTGCTCCCACACCTTCCCCTTTTTCTTATTGGTCTATAAAATTCTTTATATATTACAGTTATTAAACCTTTGTCTGACACTCATGTTGGTATGCTGTTTAATTTTGTTGAGTGTTAAAAATTGTTTTGAGTCAGTGATTCACTCGTGTGGTGAAAATTCAGAAAGTACATGGGAATAGCTTGCCTCTTATCCTTGTCCCCAGCTACCTAAGTCACCTCCTCCCAGGCAGCCATGTAATCAACTTCCTATGCATCCTGCCAAAAAAGAGTTTATGCAGAAATATTTCCCCCCTCTTAATCAAATAGGAACTTACTATATAACTGCTCAGTGCCTTGCTTTTATTTCACTTAATAATTGATATTAGAGCCCTTTCCATATAAATAACTTAAAAGTGTCCTTTTTAAAAAAATATTTTATTTATTTTTAGAGAGGGGGAAGGGAGGGAGAAAGAGAGGGACAGAATCATCAGTGTATGGTTGCCTCTCATGCATCCCATACTGGAGACCTAGCCCACAACCCAGGCATGTGCCCCGACTGGGAATCGAACTGGCGACCTCCTGGTTCATAGGCCAGCATTCAATCCACTAAGCCACACGAGCCAGGGCAAAAGCTTCCTTTTTTTCCTACATAGCATTCTTTTGTAAGGAGGTACCATAACTAATTTTATCATTTCCCTACGATGGTTGTGTATCATTTTGCACATGTACCAGTGTATCTGTAGGATAGATTCCCAAGGGTGGATTTTTGCATGATGATTTGTGGATTTGTACTTTTGATATTGTTAAATTATTCTTTCTATAGGTCTTATCAATTTCACAACCAACAGTAATGTAACAGGGTTTGTTTATCACAATCCATTCACCATAATGTTGATGTTCACTGGTCTCTTAGTTAAGAAACATATTTTGCTCAACTGTTTAAAAGTAAATTGCTGCTGGGGTGGTGGGGAGGGGTGGGGGGAAGGCAGAAAACTGTACTTGAACAACAGTAAAAAAAGAGGGGCAAGTAAATTGCTAACATCCAGCCATGTTACCCTTAACGAGTTTAGCATACACTTCCTAAAAATAGCATTGTCTGATATAACCATTGCGATGCCATTATTACAACTTATGAACATTAACAGTAACTTCATAACATCATCTAATAACCAGCCCCTATCCAAATTTCCCTAGCTGTCCCAAACCTTTTTAAAGATGTTTTACTTTGGGGAACCAGTCTTAGATGTAGCTTTACCCGTTGCATTTGATTGATGTGTATCCTTAGTTTTTCAGTCTAGAACAATCTATTCATACTTCTCATTCATATTAACTTTTGAGGAGACCAAGCCGAGCAATCATCTTGTAGAAAGTTTACTATCCTCAGCGCATCGGCCTGGGTCCTCCTGGTGTCACTAGCACCGTCCAGGCTGCAGGGACATATTTCTCCACGCTTCATCCTCAGAACAAAGTGATTATGACCGGATGTGCTACAAGGTTAGGGCAGTGCCTGCTGCCGGTGGCGGACGTACACTGCTTTGGTGTGTGAGGAGGAAGGGAGGGTGGAAGTGCTTAATTGGGAGAACAGACAAATTAGCTCAGAAAAATCATCCTTCTCAGTGTGAGAGTAAAATATTCTTGCATCATAAAGTATTGCCACTCCGCCGTGCCAAGCAGCTGTTTTCTTCACTCTTTTCATGTTGGAATTTGAGGTTCTGGAAATCCTCACGAATGCATGTGGTGTTTGTAAGTTGTAAATTTTGCAACATTAAATAATTTTTATATATGCATAAAGTATATGCAACTGGATGAATATCAAACACAGAATTTTATTATAAAAATGTTTAATAAGCTTTCAGCAAATTTTCATGAAAATTAACTATAACGTCAGCTTTAAATAAATACTTTTCATTAAAATTTGATGTTTGTTAATAATGAATTACAGTTGCCTTTTAAAAGATCATTTTGAATATTTAGAAGAAAAGCAATAACTTTGAAAAGTATATTTAAATTTTTATATTTATATAACATATATTTTGGTAAAATATATTCAAATTTTTGATACTTCTAATGACATTAAATTTTATATTCCTAATTCTTTAAAGATTTTATTTTTATTTTTATTTATTTATTTTTAAAAAGCACTCTTTTTTTTTTTTAAGATTTTATTTACTTATCTTCAGAGGGGAAGGGAAGGAGAGTGGGAGAGAAATATCAATGTATGGTTGCTTCCTGTGCATTCCCCACCGGGAACTGGCCTGCAACCCAGGCATGTGCCCTGACTGGGAATCGAACCGTGATCTCTTGGTTCACAGGCCCGCGCTTAATCCACTAAGCTACACCAGCCAGGGCTTATTTTTATTTTTAGAGGGAGGAGAAGGGAGGGAAAGAGAGGGAGAAATATCAATTGGTTGCCTCTCGCACATCCCCAAATGGGGCCTGGCCCACCACCCACGTACGTGCCCTGACTGGAATTGAACCAGCATCCTTTTGGATTGCAGACTGGCACTCAATCCACTTGGCCACATCAGCCAGGGTTATATTTCTAATTCTTCATATTATCACCATCTTACAGGACACAATTTATGTCAAATTTTTTGTTATAACAACTTGGTGATTTTACTGAAATGAAGGGCATAAACATTAATTTATCCAAGTAAACATATAATAAAATTATGTACGTCTTTATTTTGTTACCACATGAGAGTGCATGAACATGAAACTCAAGTGTGCATGAAAATAACTAAATGTAGTTGTCTTTGATACTTTTCCAGCTTTCAGTCTTCCAAAAGTCTCTGTATAAAACCTATAGCTTTA
>CM052549.1:10153990-10179641 GCA_028533065.1 Trachops cirrhosus | reverse complement strand
TAATGGCTATTTAGGGAATGCATCACATTTTTTTAAGTTTTTATTTATTTATATTTTTTTTTAGAAAAAGAGGGGGAAAAGAGGGAGAAAGAGAGGGAGAGAAACATCTATGTGCAAGAGAAACATCAATTGGTTGCCTCTCACATGCCCCCTACTGGAGACCTGGCCTGCAACCTAGGCACGTGCCCTGACTGGGAATAGAACTGGCAACCTTTTGGTTCTCAGGCCGGAGCCCAATCCACTGACCCACACCAGCCAGGGCATTTTTTAAGTGCCTACAATTTCAGATGTTAATATTTAGTGTTGCTTAGACATTGTTGCAATAAATAATTTTATTAATTATTTTATTAACTGAATTGTAGAAATATTTATGTAATAAAATATTTTGCATAAGTTCATTTGTTGATGCTAACTCTTTTAGAATTCTAAAAATAACCTTTAAAGGTACCAAGTGTCTTTTACTAAAAGCCCTGCAGACAAAATTTTAAATGACTAAATATGCATATTGCAATAAATAAATATATAGCAAATATGCATTTTTAACCCATATTTTAAAATATTATTGTGCTTGGAATTTCAATTCTGGGAGTTTTTTAAAGGACATAATCCAAAAGAAGGGAAGCAGCGTGTACTTTGATTTTCATAGCTAGGTTATTTATAACAGGGGAAACAAAAGGAAATAAATGTCTTTTGAAGGTAGATGCTTCAGTCAATTGTTAACTATTGACTATTGTGTAGTTGTTAAAATGGCATTTATTATTTCTATTTATAGGTATTTAAAATGCCTATGATTTGACGTTAACTGCAAAAGCAAAAGTGTGTGTGGACCAGATGACTGAAATGGAATAAAGATATAAGCACAGGAACAAAGATTGGGGTCTTTAAAAATAAAAGTATAGTGATTATTGGGTTGTAGAAGACTTGTAAAATATTGAATTATTTCTTATCGATGTTTTCTTTTTAACAATAAAAGATATTAGAGTATCTTTAAATTATTAAGCCACAAAAATTATAATTATGGGATATTTTACATTATGTAATTATACATATTATATAATCTTGAGCTATACTTCCCCAAGATTCTTTATATATTTCTGCAAAACCAAAAAAAGAATATTTACCTTTAGGGAATCAATTGTATCACTAACTACAAGGTCTGTCCAGAAAACCATCCAGCTGTGTAAATACAAAAAACAGACATATTTATTGAAGACGATACAATATACAAGAAACATTGTACATAGGACAGTGACACCTCAGTCCCCTTCACAGAAGGCACCTTGGGACCTCACACAGTTCTCACAGTGTCATCAGCAACCGCAGCACAATGTTCCTTGTGCTCTGGTAGCAGAAGCCACAAGACAAATTTTCCCATGACACGTTTCATGCCAAGAACCTGAGTCAAAATCTCAGGTACAGTAGTTTTCGGAATCCCCAGATCACTTCTAGTTCTCACACTGTCAGTCGCTGATCTTTGTTGATTTCAGCTTGTACACATTCAACACATCAGGTGTTCTGCTTGTCGCAGGCCTTCCAGAACGTGGGTCAGTTTCAACAGATTCTCCACCATCTTTGAAGCATCTGTGCCACACTTTTATTTGCTCTGCATTCATTGCACCGTCCCTGAAAGTCTTCTGAATCATCCGAAGAGTATCCGTGGAGGAAGGTTCAAGCTTAATGCAAAATTTGACGTAGATTCGTTGCTCTACTTGCTCAGTCATTTTGAACACCACAGCCACACAGTACCCATGCTCACTCAATGGCACGTACTGCCCCCACTGACTAGTACAGTGAAGTCATCATTGTTCACACATGCACATTCCAGTCCACTCTCCTTGGCTGCCAGGTTACATTGATGTTGCACAAACCATTCTCGTTATATTAACAATGGCTGGACCTAAGTACATTTTACGTTCAGCTTTTTTTTTTTTTGGTAGCAAGACTTTCTTGCTGAAAAGTAGTACTTTGATTTACGTTTTGGCCCAAATTCCTCATCTTGTGGCAGACTGGTCACAGACAACACTCTGAGAGGTCCTGTTTTAGCTAAACTCATCTTCCTCTTTCTCAAGCATGCCAACCCTCTCTCTCATCTGCCGCAAGGTCTTACAGTTATCGTGTCCACCACTGGGAATGTTTTTGCCAGATCGCCTCATCCTGAGTCCTTCTCAACACTTAGGATGGTCTTCATTAACTTGTCCTCGTGAAGGTTGTACCATGAAATCCCCTTTTCCTTTCCTTGGAACTCTTTAGGAACATCTTTGACATTTGTTGGGATTCGAGACGGGGGACTTGTGTGTAACTTTTTGGACATGACCATAGTATGCTTGGATTGCATTCCAGCTGGGAGCGGAGCAAGAGCAGGAATGGCTGTAGAGTCAAGTCACTTGGCAGTTACCAATGTGTGGGGGGAAAATGTTGTTTGTCATTGGCAATAGGAAGACTCCAAAGACCTTACAGAGGATCTGGGAAAGGTCCACATTGAGGGAGGACATTGGACTGAGCATCTGCTGAAGGAAACAGGCTGAGACAGTGACTCCAGGGACCTTTGTACTTTCTAATCCCAACAAATTACCTGCATTATCATCATTCTCCTTCCAAGAAGCTGATCACTTCTGTGATACATGTCTTGAAAAGTCCCAGATGGAGTAGTGGGATTTTGCAAAGAAAACACTCCCATTATGTAGAAAACAAAGAGTCTTAAGGAAATTTATTCTTGGAGTATCTTCCCTTCTTGCACTGAACAAAATCCTAACACTTGCTCTCAGAAGCAGAGAGACTGTTGCTTTAGAAATTCCTGGGCACCATCCTGCCTGGCACCCACCTGGTATCCCCAGTCTTTCCTCAATTTCCCCAAAACTGACCTCTTTTACAATGGGATAGCAATGAAATCTCCCAGGTTTCAGGGAGTACAGGATATCCATGTTTGACCTTAGTGTGAGGCAGAACCTCAGAGTTCCAAGGAGCAGGGAGGGGCCCACTGCCAAACTTTTCAAACCAAAATATGAGAAACGGAGTGGATATTTGGTCTACGGGTGCAATATGCTTTCTGGCATGGTGTTATACTTGGGGCTAAACACACTGCTATAGGATGAAGATGGTAGTAATGTTCAGTGACAGGAAAAGCAAGAAATTGCTTCAGAAATAGCCTCATCAAATCTTAAAATCCGTAGATCACAGAATCACCTAAGCCTAACATCTGTTCTAAATGTCCCAAGGAACTTACTCAAGTTTCTGAAGACTTTTTTTTTTTAGAGAAAGAGAAAAACATTGATTGGCTGTCTCCCTTATGCTCACGAGACTAGGGATCATAGGTGCCTGGACTGGGGATTAAACTCTCAGTTTAGGTATGTGTTCTGGTTGGGAATTGAACCTGCAACTCTTTGGTTATGGAACGACGATCCAACCAGCTGAGCCACACTGGCCAGGGCTTGAAGACTCTTTGAGTGTCATGATAATATTTTTGGAAGGACTCATAATTTGCCTGTTACAAATAGATTGGTTTGACAGAGAAAATTAAAATTCTCCGATTTTCAAATTTCTTTGGTAGATTTTTTTTCTCTAGAGATCTCTCTCAAACAGATTAAAACAATTTTTTTTGACCCCAAGGTAGTCCCGCAGTTATGAACAGGGTTCTGTATCTATGCGGCCTGGATTCAAATCTCAGCAGTCTAGTACTCACTCTGGGATCTGGGCAGGTTATTTCGCCTCTCTCGGACTCACTGTCTTCATCGATAAAACGAGGGCAAGAATGGCATACATAGGGTGCCATGATGACTAAATGCACTAATCAGTGTAAAACACTGAGAATGGCACCTGACTTGTAGTCAGTCCTTGGAAACGTTGGCTGTTGTTGGTTTAAACCGAACCGCTCAAAGCATTAGTTTAGGCATTAGTTTGTAAAACACTTAGCTGGACTGGATTAACATTCTTAAGTTTTTTAAAGGTCAATGTGCGTGTAAACAGGTCCAAGATTTAAACGTGTAAATGTCGTTCCAGAAATAGCTGAGTCGATGAGTGTTCCTAGTGGTTCAGAATTCAACTCTAAAGCAGTGGTTCTCAAACCGGAGCTTGCAGCGGAATCATCTGCTGGGCTTGTTAAAAGGCAGGATGCTGGGCCTCACTCCGGACTTTGCAACGCAATAGCTCTGGTGTGGGGCCTTCGGGCTGTCCTTGCCAACAAGCTCTCAGGGGCTGCTGCTGTCCCATGGACCACACTTTGAGAACCATTGCTTTCATGGCTTGCACAGTTCATTCATGATAAGTACATGGGGAAAAAATCCTTCCTTCATCCTTTCTTTTTCTGTGAGGAACATGCCTTCTTGTAGTTTCCTGGGAACCACGGTGTTCTTTACAAACCTGACCCCTTTAGTTGAATTAAAGTCTCAATTTACTATGTACTTCATCTCTGCAAGTACTTCCCAGACAGTTCATCTCTGGGCATTAGCGTTTGGCTTGTTTGGGTTTTGTTTTTAAAAATTTGGTTAGGTGCTCACTTTGGCAGCACATATGCTAAAATTCGAATGCTACAGAAATTGTTAGCATGGCCCCTGTGCAAGGAGCACATGCAAATTCAAATTTGTGAAGCATTCCATGTTTTTTATCCAAATGGCAATACATTTGCTGATATATCTCCTAGGGCAAGGGCAATAAAGGAAAAACATAAACAAATGGGACTACATCAAACTAAAAAGCTGCACAGCTAAAGAAACCATCATCAAAATGAAAAGGGAACCGACCGTATGGGAGAACATACTTGCCAATGATACACTTGATGAGGATTTGGTCTCCAAAATGTATAAAGAATTCATACTACTCAACACCCAGAAGACAAACAATCCAACTGAAAAATGGGCAAAGCACCTGAATAGATACTTCTCCAAGGAGGACATACAGGTGACTCATAGACATATGAAAAGATTCTCCATATCACTGGCCATCAGGGAGATGCAAATTAGAACTACAATGAGATATCACTTCACACTGTTCAGAATGGCCATTATAAACAAATCAACAAACATGAATGCTGGCGAGGATGTGGAGAAAAGGGAACCCTAGTGCACTGTCGGTGGGAATGCAGACTAGTGCAGCCACTGTGGAAAATAGTGTGGAATTTCCTCAGAAAACTAAAAACAGAATGCTTTTGACCCAGCAATTCCACTGCTGGGAATATACCCTTAGTATACTATAACACCAATTCAAAAGAACCTATGCACCCCAAAGTTCATAGCAGCATTATTTACAATAGCTACATGCTGGAAACAGCCTAAATGTCCATCAGTAAATGAATGGATCAAAAAACTATGGTACATTTACACAATGGAATACTACACAGCAGAAAGAAAGAAGGAGCTCCTACCTGTTGTGACAGTATGGACAGAACTGGAGAGTATTTATGCTAAGTGAAATAAGCCAGTTGGTGAAAGAAAAATACCATATGATTTCACCTATAAGAGGAATCTAATGAATAAAATGAACCAATGAACAAAATGGAGCCACAGGCATGAAAACATGGAACAGACTGACAGTGACCAGAGGGGCAGAAGGAGGGGCATACGGTGGAAAGAAGGGGGAGGGACTAGTCAAAGAGCATGAATGACCCACGGACATGGACAACAGTGTGGGGATTGACTGCAGGAGCAGGGGGTGGGATGGGCGGAGGAGGGCAAAGGGGGAAAAATTGGGATAACAGCAATAGAGTAACAATCAAAAATGATAAAAAGATTTGGTTAGAAATACGAACTTTGCAGAAGACTGATCTCTTTCAGCTTCCTGGTAGTGGTTAGACCAATTCCCACAGTGTGATCTTGGGCAAGTTTCTGAATCTATCTTGGGGCCCTCATTTGCAAAGAGGGTGTGCCTCCCACTTCACAAGGGGTGCAGGGACTGCTGAATGAAATTGGGGAAGCAAGTCCTTCAGTCTGGCTGAGAGAAGCAGCCCCGTAAATGTGAGCTATTGCCATGCAAGAAACGAAATCAGCAGAGACTCTGAACAACAGAGCAAATTGACAAGAAAAGGCCTTTTTTTCTTTTTTAGAGAAAAGGGATAGGAGTCAGGAGGATTTTGATTTTGATCAGATGAAGGGAACCAAGTCTCCAGTGACTTCACTTCAGTACCTAATAATGTCACGCATGAGTTAAGGCCGATTTACTGGCAGATTTCAACTTGTTTCAACTTGAGGAACTAGAAAAATTTTGCTGAGATTTACGAACATGTGGTTGGAGGAATCTGACTGTCTTTCTCTTCTCCCTATCGGTGCTCTTCACATATAACCTCTAGGTAAAGGAAACCTTAATTTGTCTTCTATTTTTTCTTATGGCAAATGCAATGCTTTATCTTCCAATGAATTTATTTCCTTGGAGTACACATTTTCCAAACAACATTTCAGAAAATCACAACTTAACATAATTGGGCGGGAGTTACCACAAAAGGGTTAACTCATATTTGCAAACATTTAGAATGCTTTGGAAGAAAATTTTAGTATCACCTTTGCCTGATTATTATTAAGTTTATTTTTTTCATACGTATATAATTTACCTTTTTGGCAGTACCAGACATCATAAGGTATGTCTACAACTACATAATGCATCTTTGCAGTAGGTAGAGTACAATTTTAAACAAGGCTCTAAAAACTTTCTTTACTTTTAAGGTTTTATTTATTTCTAGGGAGAGAGGGGAAAGGAGGGATAGAGGGAGAAAAACATCATAGTGCCAGAGAAACATCGATCGGTTGCCTCTCACATACCCCCAACGGGGGACCTGGCCTGCAGTCCAGGTATGTGCCCTGACCAGAAATCAAACCAGCGACCTTTCAGTTTTGAGGGACAACCCCCAGCCCGCTGAGCCACACCAGTCAGGGCACAAAAACTTCCTTTTAGTATAAAACAAAAGTAGCTATTATTGTTGATGTTACTTATTGTTGCAAAAACAATTTCTAAATTTATTTTGCGCAGGAGGCCCCAGAGAAGGAAGGTAGCCTTGAGAAATATAACGTTTTGCAGAGAAAATTTTATATAAGAACCTCTTTCTTACAGTGAGGCCATCCAATGTGTGCATCTTCCATAACATGAATGAAACAATCCCTTTTGGCCTTGCAGGAAAACACGAGCTCAAGGCTTTCCCTGTTCCTTTTTAGCTCAAATATTCAACATTTGCACATAGTTCTCAATTTACAAACACCTACAAATGACGCACCAGATAACTCTGTTCTGGCTCCTGACATTTTCAGTGGCAGAGCCCCGCTCATGGAAGGTTTTCAGGGGAGGAGTCTAAAAAGAAACAACAGCAACAACGAAATTCAATTGGAACTTCTGCAGCAGTGGCCCTCAACACTGGTCTGTATCGGATCACCTGCAGGGCTTGTTAAAACACAAATGTCCATTACGGATAAACGCATCAGCGAAATGTACAAATTATAAATCACGATGGAATATAGGTGATAGATAGTAAGTTTGCCGTTGGGAGTACACAGAGCACAAGTTATTTTTTGTGTATTTATTAATTATGGTATTATTTTCCATATGGATGACTGTAAACCTGCTTTTGCTCCACCCTGCATATCACAATGGGATATTATTTCGCCTGAAAAAGGAAGAAAATCGTGACACCTGCTACAAGGTGGATGAAGCCTGAGGAAATTATGCTAAGTGAAATAATCCAGCCACAAAAACATGAAACAAATAGTGCATGATTCTGTTTATGAGGTGCCAGGAGTAGTCAAACTTGCAGAGACAGAAAGTAGAACGGTGGTCGCCAGGGGCTGGGGGGGGCAGGGGGAGGGGAATGGAAAATGGATAGTTGTTCTCTCAGAGTTTCACTTTGGGAGGATGAGAGAGCTCTGCAGACTGGTGACATGATGCTACGGATATACCTGACAATACTGGACTATGCACTTAAAAATAGTTAGGATGGTAAATTTTATGTGCATTTATTACAATTAAACATTTTAAATTAAAAGAGAGAGAATGGGGGAGAGAGACTGGAGACAGTAAATACAGAAACTTTCAAGGAGTCTTTCTGTGATGGCACGTTGAAAAATGGGGCGCAGCTGGAGGCAGAAGTGAGGTCAAGTGTTTTGCTCTGGTATTGTGCTCCTGTCTGTTCATATTTATGAGGAATCGCGGTTGGTAATATAAGGAAGCCCACGTAGATTTCCTCTCTTTCAGGTGGAAGCTGGCATGAGAACAGGCTATGCTGACTAGCAGGGCTGGGGTTAGGAATGTGCAGGAGGCAAACAGTAAGGCAGATAAGCTTTTGCATCTATGAAAAGGGAATAACAGTATCCTCCACGCCCAGGTTCATGGTGGTCATGAAATAACACGTGAAAAGTAGTTGGCATAATATGTGGCACTTAGTGCCGAGTGAATATTAGGTAAAGTGACCATTAGCTATTGTTCATTATTTGCTCCTGGATGTCTTATAATTCAGCTCAATTCTGTCATGATCTACAGTTTAAGGGATCAGTCCTGCAAGGTTGCTGCCTCCCCTCCCGTCTCCCCACTTCAGATGCCAGTCAAGAGCCCAGGTTTTCACTGGTGCCACACACATGTGCGTGCACGCGCGCGCGCACACACACACGCACACACGCACACACACTGGAGGTTCCTAGGAAGCCCTCTTTGGGTTCCATTAATTTGCTAGAGCATCTCATAGAACTCACTTAAGAGAAACATTTAAGTTAACTAGATTACTGGTTTATTATAAAAGGACGTAACTCAGGAACAGCCAAACGCGTAGGCCAAGGTTGGGGAAAGGGCCACTTCCAAGCAACACTCTGTGTACATCTCCACGAGTTCACCATCCCGGAAGCTGTCCCAAGCCCCTTCTTCTTGGAGTTCTGTGGAAGCTTCATTACATAGGCACGACTGATTAAATCATTAACCACTGGTGGCTGAAGTCAACCAGAAAGCAGGGGATGGGCCTGAAAGTTCCAACCCTCTAACCACTTGGTTAGATCCACTGGCAGGCAACCCGCCCAGTCCTCAGGTGCTTTCCCAAAATGACCTCATTAGACACCTAGATGCCCTAATCAGTTAGGAAATTCCAAGATTTTTAGGGGCTCTGTGCAGAATCAGGGACCAAGCCCAAAGAAATATTTCTTATTGTAAATCACAGTATCACACTTAGGAAACAATATTAGTATACTTTACAGGCATACTTCAGAGATACTGCAGGCTTGGTTCCACTGTAAGAAAGTGAGTGTTGCAATACAGCAGGTTGTAATCTTTTTGCTGGTGGAGGGTCTTGCCTTCAATTTGTCAAACAGGTAACACCTGTGAAGCACACGGAAGCTCAGTAAAATGAGGAGTGCTGTATTAGAGTAACTTACCTGTTTAAACGGATTTAGTTGTGGTTTCTTTGTCTATATTCTTTATTCTTCTCCATTTGATTCTCAGATTGAAAAAAAATTGGATAGTTGTAATAAATGGGAATGTTCTCCCCTTCAATTGGACCAGGTTCATGTTTGTTACATATGAAAAAATAAGAAAGACTACTTTTGCAAAGCGATGGTTCCTTGTGAGCTAGAACGAATCTCCCTGTTTGAGAAGGAAGATGTGTTCATTTTCCAGAACCTTTCCTTCGGACCATGAGGCAAAACCAAACCAAACCAAACAGTTTGCCTGGGCCTTTTTGAAGGACCCTAGTTATCTAAGCTCCAAGAAAACGGCACATTTCATTTTGTGAGTTGCCATTTCAGGCGAGCGGATCGAAGTCTTTATACTATTCTACATTTGGTTTCTGAAAGGGATTTAGAGAAGAAGGGCAATTTACAAAAGAGTCTGTTCTCGCTGGGGCCCACCCCGCTTCCCCTGTAGGTTGCAGGTCTCTGCCCCCTTGTGGCCTTCCGCAGGGATTTTTTTTTTTTTTTTTTTTTTTTTAGATGCTGTGTTTCACGTTTCCAGGCTGGGAGAGGAGCGAGATTGCTCGGTACCCTGAACACCAGATGCGATTGCTAATCACATTTGCCCAGATGGGGGAGGAGGCCCTCAGCCTACAGGACTTAATTTGGGAAATTTACTTCCAGAGTGAAGCGAAGAGAGGATTGCTTTTCAAATGGAAAGGAATTGTGTTACAGCCATTTGATTGTGTGAGGAGGCAGAATCCCAGAACAGGAAGGAAATCTTCAGAAGGTATTTTTTTAATTCGATCTGGGCTCCAAAAGACATTCAGGACAGATGGGCAATCTCCGTGTTATGTCTTCCTGTCCCTCTTCTTGTGGACAATGAATTATTGTTTTCAAAACATTTCTCAGAAGTATATGTTTATTGTAAAAAATTAGGAAAATGCTGAAGGAGGAAAAAATTAAAAATTACCTATAGCCCTCTCGCCCAGACATAGTCACTATTCACATTTGGGTTTAATCCCTACTAGTATCTTTTGATAGGAAAAATATGTATACTTGTGCATTGTATATATAACAAAGAGTTTTCAGAGTGTAAAGCAGGCATTGGCAAAATAAGAGCCTGGGGGGCAAATCCAACCCAAAGCCTGTTTTCCTCAGGTCTTAGGGTTAAGAATGTAAGTTTTACATCTTTAAATGGTTGAAAAGAAAAATTAAAAGAATAACATTTTGTGACATGAGAAATTTATATGTAATTCAAATTTCAGTGTCCATGATAAAATTGTATTGGAACAGAGCTGTGCGCATTCGTTTATCTTTGGCTGTTTTTCCCCCGCAATGGTACAGAGAATTGAGTAATTAGAGCACAGACTATAGCCCTGGAAAGACTAAAATATTTACTCTCCCACCCTTGTACAGAAAAAAATTTGCCAATCTCTGATATCAAGTAAACATTTTTCAATGCCCTCAAGTATTCTTCAAAAATAAGGCAGCAGATTACCGTTCATATAATCTAGTGGAATGGATGCTACTTTCTTCTCCCTCATTCTCCTGCTCTTAAAAATACTAGGTTTTTTTCCACAGTGGCCTTTAAAAAATATTTACTATAAACAAATCATATATACACAAATGTAGGGAGTATAATGCTGCCATATACCCATCACCCACATTCAATAATTATCAAGATTTTGCTTCATTTGCTTACTTTTTCCTTTTATTGTTTTAAAAAATTAAGATTGCAGTTTATTTTCAATATTACTTCGTATTAGTTTCAAATCTATAGCGTAGTGGCCAGACATTTATATAACTTGCCAAGCGATCCGCCGGATAAGCCAGTGCCCACCTGGCAGCGTACATGGTTGTTACAACATTACCGACCATATTCCCAGTGCTGTACTTTACATCCCAAGGCCCTGACCGTGCCTAATCTCCCTTTATTCTTCACTGAAATGTTTTAAAACAAACGGCTGAGATCATGGAATTTCATCCCAGAAACCTGAACAGCGTTTTTAAATTATAAAACTAGTACCTGCTCGTGACAATACTAACGTAAATTAAAATAGTAAAGATGTCTGTAAATACGTGAAGTAAAAAAAGTAGAAATCCCCTTTTCACCTCTTGGTCCTTCCTTTCCTGCCAGTCTAGTGGGTATCCTTACAGCCGTTGTCTTTGTGTATAAAAAATAAATTTTTATGACATAGATTAACCACTTAAAAACCATTTGGGGCTAAAGGAGCAGGACGGTGCTCCATACTGGCACCTCAACTAGCCAGGACTGAGGACTGGGACCCTTTTAATTTACAGTTGGGACAGGACATGTTGGCTTATTCAAATCCCACCCAGTTAGGCCTATTATTATGACTGTACAATCTGACACTAAGTTGTAGATATCTTGACTCTTTATTCGTACATCTGTCAGTGTGTAAGTGCCCTTTTTTCCCAAAGTTTTATTTTAGAATGTGTCCTGAAGTTTCATGTGAGAGCCTTCAGAGTTAAATAACAGTCCATTATATGCATATATTACATCTTGTCAATTCATCCATTGATGGACATGTAGGTAGTTTCTGTTTCTTGGATACTATGAATAAGGCAACTGTGAATATTTGTGCATGAGTTTTTGCATGAAAATATACTATATTTCAATGATCTTGGGTATATACCTGGGAGTGGAATGGGTCACGGTAACTCCACGTCTGACCCTTTGGGGAACCTCTTTGAGGCACTACCAGTCTGTTTTTTCCAAGTGGCTTGCAATCTTACTAACGTTATACGAGGGCTCTAATTTTCTCACATCCTTACCAACCACACTAAATGTTATCCATCTTTTTGATTAAAGCCATCCTAGTGCACGTGAAGTGGTGTCTCATTGTAGTTTTGATTTGCATTTTTTCTAATGGCTACTAATATTGAGCATCTTTTCATGTAATTATGGGCCATTTGTACATCTTTTTTGGAGAAATATCTATTCAAATTCTTTGCCCATTTTTTAGTTGGGTTATTTGTCTTTTCATTGTTGAATTGTAGAAGTTCTTTATATATCTGGTGAAGAAAATATTTCACGTCATATATATACCGGATATATGACTTGAATATTTGCCTTCATTCTGTAAGGTGGTTTTTTTTTCACCTTTCTTGATAGTATCCCTTAAAGGACAAAATTTTTTGATTTTAATGAAATCCAATTTTTTTTGTCACTTTGACTTTGGGAATCATCTGTAAGAAACCACTGCCTAATCCAAGGTCATGAAGATTTATACTTATATTTTCTTTTAGGAAAGCTTCAGTATATATGTTGCTTAAGGGAGCACATCTTCTAGGGATGTCTTATAGTTTACACTCTTACATTTAGGGTTATGATCTGGGTTGGATTAATTTTGTATCTGTGTGCAATAGGGGCATATGATATTTTTATGAATAAAAATTTGAAACTATTTTAAAAATAAGTTTATACTCGCAAGGAGCTAACAGCTTTCAAAATCTTAAAATTCGTTGCATCAAAATTTGTGTGCCCATAGGCGAGACACTGCACTGATCATCATAGGACTGACTCAGAAAGTCAGATTCCCCTTTATTAAAAGATCTAGTGGTGTAACTGTCAGACTGCAGTGTTCTGCATGGCAAAGCCTTCCCTGGCCCCGCTGTTCTAGTAACGAATATCTTTGCCTAAAAACGTCTCCTTTGGCAAGAAAGCTAAAAATAATCATAGAGGTCTAGGTTATACATTTTAAACAGAGGCAACTCAAAAGTAACAGACGTTCGAAAGAGCCAACAAAAATTACTCAAAAATGGCCCACCCAAAAATGATGTTTGTGCACATTATGTGAAGATAAATGGATTTGAAAGCTGCTAGTTCTCATTTTCATAAGTCATAAAAATTTGAGGGTTTCTCCTAGATGCATTTTTCCCAGCTACTCATTTGTCTATATAATTGTCAGTTCTTCGGTACTGAACTGAACCACCTTTTTGTTTTCCAGGCCCAGGGCCCTGTGTATGCTGGTGCGTTGTGTAGTGCCCAGCTCTGAAGAGTGCCTGGAGCTGGGCTGTGGCCATCTGTCCAGCAGTACGTGGTGCCCCTGACCTGCACAATACATTCCGGGCAGCAAGTCTCAATATGCATTTGTTGAACTGAAATGAATTAACTCCCTTAAGTTCCCTCTAAAATCAGAGGCAGATTCCCGGTGAGCAGGACCCATGTAAGGCGGGTAGTAAAACGTGGCCCAGATCACTGTTGGTGTTAAATGCCTCTGTTCAGCATGCATTAGGCATATAATGCCGTCTTTCTGCATATATTGAGATAGACTCCAGTCTTTGTTCTGCTAAAACCCGTGACTGAATTGACCAAGGAAGAGATTCTGCCGGCAGATAGTACACAGAGTGTCAGGAGGCTGACTTTGTACATGTTGCATGTTTCCTAAGCAACATTTACTACATCTGCAGGCCGCAGTATCTAACACCTGAGTTCATGTCATCCACCTTGTGTTCCTTCCTCTTCATCACAGAACTGAACTTGGCTTTCAAGTAAACAAGACTGGTTTCAAGTGACTCGGCAGCTGTTACACTTCGGTGAGAGAGTTCTCTTCTTTCCTCTAGTTCTCATTTCCATTTTCTCTCCCCATCACTTTCTCCTCTACCCCCACCTCCTCCCAGTTACTCTACCCAATTACCACACCAAACACAGCTCCTGTCTCTTTTCTTAAAGGGATGCTTCCTTTATTCAACTGCTTAAACAAATAAAACAAAGTTTCCCTTTTCCCTGAGCCACCTGCTCAAAATACAAGTGGGAGACCAATTATAAAGGAGGAGACAAATCCCCTTTGAACAGCTGATCCAGGGCACGGATTTGGAGGCTTATCTCTGGTCTGAATCACAGGGTCGCACCAGGGTCATCCTTAGAGCAAATCGTCCCCTTGGCTTCCACTGAGCTTACCCTGAAATGTGCACACTGGGTCTCTTTTTCCCATGGATTATGAAGCTCTTTGGTAAAGGCTGCTCATTTGATGTACTAATCAGCATCTTGACATAACACATGGGAAGAGTTTAAAAGTTTGCCTTTGTGTCTCGAGTCTTCTCAGGCAGTTTCTAATTATGTCCTTACAATGGAGGACAGAGGCCTGTGACTGTAAACCTGAGAAAAGAACTTCAAAAGAATGGGGCCGTTCTTCTCAAATGTTCGTGTGTACCTACATCATCCAGAGATGTCTTTTAAATGCAGACTTGGATTCCGTAGGGCTGGGCTGAGGCCTGAGGGTCTGCATTTCTAGCAAGCTCCCGAGGCTGTGGTCCTCCCGTCACACTTGGAGCAGCCCACTCTGTGCCTGGCTGGCCAAGTGTCTTTGTGTTTGAGGCATGATCAGTGAAGGCTGGCATTCCTGAACTGTCCCCAAAGACCCCTCTGTGCAGCTTTCCCCTGCTGCCCAGACTCAGCGGGGTATTTCCTCATTTTTGCCACTCTGCTTTGTTCGCATCTCTATCGTTGCGGTGATCATACTGACTTATATTTACATGTCTGCCTCCTAGAGAATGAGCGTATTGCGGTACGAGACCCAGTCTCATTCATCTTTGGATCAAGGGCATCTAGAACAGTTTTGGGTAAGTGGTGGACACTCTTTTCTTTTATTACTGAATAAAAGAAAACTGAACAGATTAAATTCAATAAATCTAAACCACATAGATCTGTCCCAAGCATCATAAATAAGATGGCAAATGATAAGCTGAGAAAAATATTTGCCACATACAAAGATCTCTTACGAGTCGTTAAGGGTTGACTTGTGTCCTCCAGAAAGATATGCCAAAGTCCTAACCTCCAGGACCTCAGAACATGATGTTATTTGGAAATACAGCCATTGCAGATGTAATTAGTTAAGACAAGGTCCTACTGGGATAGGACGGGCCCTAAATTCAATGCGACTAGAGTCCTTGTAGGGGAAGGAGCTATAGACAGACACAGGGAGAACCTCATGTGAAGGCAGGAGAAGACACTGACATAGCCACGAGCCAAGGAACACCTGGGCTGCCAGAAACTTGGAGAGGCAAAGAAAGGTTTTCTCCTGGGGACTTCAGAAGGGTGTGATCCTGCAACGCCTTGATTTTGGACTTTAGTCTCCAGAATTGTGAAGGAATAAACTTTTGTTGTCTTAAGCACCCTAATTTGTAGTATTTTGTTTTGGTAGCCCTAGGAAACTGATATATAAACACGCAGCATGAAAAAGAAAAATTTGGTAGCAAAGGGGCCAGAAAACCCTAGGGGCAGGTCACAAAAGAAGAAATGCAAATAGCCCATAAACAAGTAAAAAAAAAATTAAAGGCTAATAACGCAATGCAAATGGAAGAAACATTGAAATTCTATTTCAATTATTTTGTTATCATTGTGGTTATTAGTTTAATTATTTTGTCATTTTTAAAAAAATAGATGAGGGTTCAGGAAAACTGTCCTTTTTCTTCCCCTGAGTTACTATTACCTGTTAATTTGACCTACAAATGTATCTTAAGTCCTTCCATGTCTTCTGTCACTGCTTCCTTCCAGGACACCATTAATGACCTGGGCAACTGAATTAATCTCTTAAAGATCTTGCTACTGATGTTGCTTGTAGCAGCCAGAAGGAACCTTAAAAAACCCCCCCATGAATCAGAACACGTGA
Organism: Trachops cirrhosus; assembly: GCA_028533065.1. NCBI lineage: Eukaryota > Metazoa > Chordata > Mammalia > Chiroptera > Phyllostomidae > Trachops > Trachops cirrhosus. The sequence continues at coordinate 10,163,665 of CM052549.1, read as the reverse complement.
CTCTTCTGCTTAAAACCCTTCCATGATAGCTTTCGCTGTGATTAGCCTGGCCCCTGCCTGAGCTCCCTCGCCCAGCCCCACAGCTTCTTCAGTTCCTTGGAGGAGTTCTTCTCCCCAGACCTGCACACTTTGCTAGTCCCTCTCTCAGAATGCTTGTCCCTCCACTCCTCGCCTACAAGTATCAGATGCAGTGTCACAGTGAGACTTCCTTGGTGTGCCTCCTCCAGCCCTGCCGAGGTTAGGTCCCTGCCTTTTATCTTCTCGTGGTGCTGTGGTCTTTTCCCTTGTGATCTGTTATGGTTGGGTATCTCCTTAATGTCTCCCTCTGTCTAGATGGTAATTTTGTAAGGCAAGGACTATGTCTGTTTTACTCCCCACTGTAACCCAGATGCTGGTACTGCAGGCTCTCAATATATATTGGTTGACTGATTAAAAGGAGATCAATTTGGCAAGATAGGCCAAAGGTCTTACACATGTGTATATCTTTTCAATCAGCAATTTCATTCACAGGAATATATTTTGAGGAAATAATTAGGAATATGTGTGAAGACTAGTTACATAGCAACTTAGATAATAGTGGAATAAATAACAGCAATAAAGTAGGAGAAAAGTAAATGTCTAAATATGGCAAGTTTAATAAATTATGGTTTGTACATTAAATCAATATTATGCAGGTACTCAAATATATTAATTGACATAATTTCTGTGATCATATTATTGGAAAAACTAATGATACATATTTTTATATCATTCTCTAGTGCATAAGAGAAGATTTGGAAAGATGCATACCAAAGGTGTTAACTGTGGTTTCCTTTTCAATTTGTTTTGATTTTCTTAATAGTTAATTATATGTATATTTAAAACATGTACAACAACCATATTTCTTATAGAACAAGTAAAAGTAATTAAAAATTTTAGTAAAGAAGTGAATGAGTGAGAGTCACCTGGTTTGAATTTCAAACTTTTGTTTCTACAAAAAAATAAAATAATTAGGATAAGCAGAAACAGAATCGTAAGATACCTTTAGATTTCAGGCGCCACTGGCCACTTCCATAGAAGCTGGTGCGGTGAAAGGAAGATGTCTCATTTTTTTGTTAAGTCTAGACCATTCACTGTTTTTAAAATTTATTTTTTAAGGGAGGGGAAAGGAAGGAGAAAGAGGGGAAGAGAGACATCGATGTGAGAGAGAAACATCGAGATGGGTTGCAGGACCGAACCCCACAACCCAGGCACGGGAGTCAAACTGGTGACCTTTCGCTTTGCGGGACGATACCCAACCAGCTGAGCCACACCGGTCAGGACCAGTCACTCTTTTTCATGGTTTAAAGTTTATTTATATCTTTTATTGACTGAACTTTTTTTTATACATAAGGTTTTTTTCTCTTTGATTTTGAGTAAGAATTGAATGTCGAAATTTGCAATTTCTCCCATCCAAGGAATTCTGGTACTTTGGTGGGATAGGACAACAAATTCTATACTGTGTAGACTAAATATTGTGTAGAAAAAATTGAATCTGGATCAAATTTATGAAAAAAAAAACATGTGAATGACTTTTATCATTCCAGAATTTGCAGAGATGAAATTATGTGGAATCTTTGCACTTTATTTCCTGAACTATCTGTCCATCAGGAACCCAACGGCCCCCTCTGGTTCTCTGGGGACTCCTGATCTGACCTGGCAGAGGAGAGCTTGGTTGCTTTATTTTTCCCTTGGGCAGGGCTCCTTGGTTAAGTTCAGACAAAGCCTCTTTGCCGTTCATGTGAAAGCACAGTACTGGTTTGTTTCCAGTTTTATGTCGCTCAATCTCTAGATTTGACTGTGTCACGTTGTTTTTCATCAGAAAGAACTAATTAAAGAAACATTCTTTTGTGCACTTACACATGATGAACATGTGTGTACCTATATACACAACACACACATTTACATATCAATAATGAATTCGATAACAATATAAAATTGGGGCCATTTTTAATCAGTGGCCTCCTCATAATGAAACTGTAAACAAATAACAGCAAATAAAAGTTGTCTAGAAACCAGACCAAGACCCATTTTGTTCCAGGGCACACCAATCTTTCCTCCATTCTCAGGATCTAGAAAGTTATTGTTTTGGAGGGTAGAGGAAGGATGTTGGGGAGGATCGTGTTGTTTAGGAGAAATGAGAAATGAGGAAGGGTATGGGAGTGAGTGCATAAGGAGAGAATTCTTATATATACCCCCAAGTTCAAACTAACCAACCAAATTTACGAAACAGTGACCTCTTCCGTATTCCCAGAGCACTTTGCCCGCGGGTAGTTACCATTGTTTTGCCTTGTGGCTATGATAAACTCTGCCTTCCATACTTACTGTGTGGCTTCTAGGCCTCAATGGCCTCACTAAAGTTTTGGTGAGAGTTAAATGTGACAGGGCATAATGTGGCCTGGTGGCTGATAGGCATTAATAGCTGTTACTGTTTTGTGTTTCTGTCCTCATCGGGGGTTGTGTCCATTCCTCTGCATCCTCCTGGGTACCCAGCAAAGTGATGAGAACGCTGCAGATACTCAATGAGTGCTTGCACAATTGAAAAAAAAATGCATCCAGTTCTCTTTTCACTAACGTGTCTTCTGATTCAGGCCACCTCTGTAGGAAGTTTAATCACTTCTTAATTCTCACTTAACAGTTTTGAATGTTCAAAAAAATTAACACCCCTCTATTTTTTATGTGTTTCCTTTCATCATACCCTTTCCATTTAAATAAAGGAAAACATTTTAATTTTGTGTATTTTGACTTTAATCCTTCACAATTCATATGGAGCCTTATTTATTAGCCTTGGATTGCACTTATTTTGGTAATACCAACTATGTCTCAGATTTTTCAGTTTAAGCACTTTTTAAACATTACTTTATTGTTGTTCAATTACAGTTGTATGCATTTTCTCCCCACCACTCCCCCCCATTCTAGCCAAACCCACCTCTCTTCCTTGCTTCCACCCTCCCCCTTGGTTTTGTACATGTGTCCTTTATAGTAGTAGCACTTTCTTTATATCTACTTTATTTTAATCTTCTTTTCTTCCTTCCTTCCTCCCTCCCTCCTTCTTCCTTCCTTCCTTCCTTCCTCCCTCCCTCCCCCCTCCCTCCCTCCCTCTGTTCCTTCCTTCCTTCCTTCCTTCCTTCCTTCCTTCCTTCCTTCCTTCCTTCCTCTCTCCCTTTCTGGATAAGGACTCAGCTAGTCCTGGACATCCCAGAAGGATTCAGAAGAAATCAGCCATTGGGAGTATACTCAGGGAAGGGATCCAGATCAGGGATAGGGAACAGGGTGAGTAGGTGATATACTTTCTCCTGTATACCTTTGTATGTCTTTTACAGTTTGTAAAATGTGTATATATTACTGGTAAAAAAAAACAATAAAGAAACATCTACTTCATTTAGCACCTGCTCATTTTTTTTTAGATTGGCTTTGTACTTAGTTTCATAAGTTAGTGAACAAATGCATTCTGAAAATTCCTTTAAAAAATTACTGGCTTCCTTTGACATTTTTCTTGAAACACTGGTCTCAGTTACTACATGACCACTTTTTTGAGAGTAGAATTCACCTTCAGTCAAATACTTACCTTTGCGTCCCTGTACAGCAGGGCCCCACCTCAGTTGTTCACACGCACGCACACATGCACACACACACACACACACACCACTCCCAAGGACTTAGGGAAGGAAAACGTTGCTCATCGAGCTGGCCTCCTATGGAGTGGCCAGTGTTTACAAAGCCCTCCCCATTGCTAAAATTTTTCCTGCATTTTGACATTCTGGGCAAAATATTCTTTGAAGGCCATTCTATTCCTTCCTTATCAGTCTTTATCGAGATTCTGACTTTGACCTGGAGATGGTGTCTGGCTCCTGTCTTCTGGACTATTATATGCCCTTGCCCTCGGCTGAATAGAGATTAGTGTCTGGGAAGGGGAAGCCATCATCAAATTCGTGAATTAGAATTCAGAGTTTTGGGAAAGACAAAATCTTTGCAAGTTTAAACTTTTCTAAGATACATGTGGGAATTCAAGCACATCCAGAGAGTACTGGTGACTGATACAGAGGAAGAAACATTCAGTTTTGTAACAATCCCAAATAATTAACCTTCTTAAAGAATGTTTTGCTAATAAGTATGCTCTATTCAGGACCATGCACATAAATTCGGGGTCCAGTGCAAAAGAGAAAAACCTGAGGCTCCTTGTTACAAAGTAGTAAGAATTTCAAGACGGTGACATCAGAGCATTAAACCCAGTGCAGGTCCTTTGGAGCCCAGCGCCCCGGCTGTCACACAGGTTGTATGCCCGTACAGTGGGTCTATACTGCAGGCCCTGCTGCTAGCGGGGAAATTGTCTCTGGATAGCGTGATGGTTAAAAGTGTAGATTCTAGAGTAATGGGAAAAATAAACCTCTGTAATGGGAAAAATAAAATCACCAAACTCATAGGATACTGTGGGAGTTAAGAGGCTGAATATGTGTAACGTCTTCTGAACAATGCCTAGCATAGATTGCATGTGCTCAATAAACGTCACCTCTGAATGCACACACACAACACACATACACGCATGCACGCACACACACGCATGCCCTGTTGCCCACATTACATCTCTGATGTTCCTAAACCACACCATTTCCTCTTTTTCCCTTTTATTTACTGCAGTAATCTCTGTCACAGCTCTATCGAGTTATTCTGCTCCTTTTTAACCTCCAAAATCTTAAACCCTGAGTAAAATCCTCATGACTCACAACCTGGAGCAAGTCAAACGCTTGAACGTGCCCACACCTTGCAGTCAGAACACCATGCCCTCGGGGCAACAGAATGGGGTTGGCCCTTGTTCTATTCACTCCATTACCTGGCCTGTGTGACTGCAGATAAAGTACTTCTCTCTGCTTTCTTTCCACTGCACACTTTGTACTATTAGTGGAGAGTAGAGCCAAAAGTAAACACTTCTACACCCTGTTTTACTTTGATATGATGTTTATTTAGTTGTCAGTGCCATAGAAACAACAGCCACTTCAAAGCAGTAACCATATCTCCAAACACGGGGCCACTGGTACAAGAGCAGGTCTGGCCAAGTTCCAGATTGAACTCATCTCGGGAAGGGTCTTCCTGGAGGGAGAAATGTCCCATGCTCCCTGGAAGTGAGTACAGAAACCACTGCCCTGGAGGTCCCGCTGCTGGGGGGACCAGCCTGAGCTGGTGGGGGGTTTGGGGGCAGGGTGAAGGACCTGCCCTGCATAGGGTCTGATGACAAAGTCCCTTTCCTGGGCCTCTTCTCATCACGTACGATGTCAGGACACTATTCCTTACCTCAGAGGGCTGTTGTACAGATTGAGAAAACATGAGAAAATGTCTTAGAAATGTCTTCCTAGCTCTTCTTCCTCCGTCAAAAGTTCAAGAGCAAAGCTGAGGACTCCGCACATGGCTGAAGAGCAGAAGTCAGTGCCTGGAAGGATACTTTGTCCTTCAGCAGTTTCGGAGTCTAGAGATTTGCATATAAAGGGAAGGAGCTAGTCTATGATGCAGACTATTTATACAGAGGAACAAAAGCTAGCACTCTGCAGTCAGGCTGACCTGGATTCAGGTCCCAGCCTGGCTACTTACCAATGGGGTGGCTTTGTGTAAATTATTTTACAATTAAATGAGATAATGCAAGGCAAATTTTTGGTGCTGTGCCCTTGCTGTTTAAGGATTACATTTTGAGCAGACGAGACTATAATACAGTGACCGGGGCAAGTTGCAGCCTTCCCCAAGCAGCCCAGCGAGGGTTTTGCCAGGAATGACTTGGAACAGTTCCGTCACCTTGCGGAACACTAGCTTTGGCTTAGAGAGTCAGAGGGAATTTTCTAACTTTATTTCTTCACAAAACAAGTCAAAATCAGTAGCCACTGATCATTTCCAAGGGGGCCTTTAAACACCGTCTGGAAAAGAGTTCTTAGTTGGCATAGTTTTAGGCAGCTTTATACAAGTTTTATCTGTGCGCTAACCTATAAAAACCAACTTCTGAATTTATTAAAGCTGCATTCAAATTAGATACATTTAAAAATGATTGGGGTCAGAAGCACGTCTTCTAACTTTCTTGGATCCTTACAGCACTGGATTATGAAAGAACATTGTGACTGGGAAATAGGAGCCTTCTGGCAGTGTGTTTTAAAGACAGCAAATTTGATCTTTTCGACCATGGCCTTGAAGCAGATGCAGCTCTTCTCTTCTGAGAGACTGGTCAGGCGCCACGGTGCTAAGCTTAGGGTCCCTTCAGGACTGGGGAGCTCATTCTCTCCCTGCCAGGAGCAGAGCTCACAGCCGAGTTTCCTGGAGGCCCTGTGTCAGGGAGCCTTGACAAGGTCGTGTCCTATGTGATGACTAAAAGCGAAGACCCAGCCCTTTGCTTGGATTTGGGACAACCCTGAAGGGCTCCAGCGCTCCCCAAGGATTCTACATCTTTAAGGCAATTGCATCCCTGTTCAGCATTTCCCAGGCCTCCCTGCAGGTGCTGTTTCAAGACGACCCCCGTGAACCACCTGTGTAGGAATCTGACCCAAGACACTTCTCTAGGACTGTCCTCTGAAAGCTTCAAACATCTCACAGTAGTGATCTCACTCGGGGATGCTTTTACCCCCAGGGGATATTTGGCAATGTCAGGAGACGTTTTTGGTTGCCCCTGCTAATGGGTAGAGGTCAGGATGCTGCCAAACAGACTAAAACGCACAACAAAAAATCACCTGGTCCTAAATGTAAATGATGGATCCTGAAGTTAAAAAACCCTGGATCAGGGGTATGTTGAACATGGTTCTTTATCTCCAAGTACAATTGACCCCTGAACAACGAGGCAGGGGTGCTCACCCCCGCACAGTTGAACATCTGCGTGTAACTTTTGACTCTAGAAAGGCCCTTTGCGTCTGCAGTATTTTTTCATCCACAGTTGGGAACCGCAGCTGGGAATCTGCGGTTGGGAATGCAAAAATACTGTTTTCCATCTGCGGTCTGTTGAATCTGCAGATGCGAAACGGGTGGATACGAAAGGCCGACAGTACTTAATGAGAAAAATTCGTGCGTGGAAGTGACCTGTGCAGTGCAAACTCATGTTGTTGAAGAGTCAGTCAAACGTTCAAGAATGAAGATGGAGAATAAATGTTGCAATTAAGATTATAGTGCTTAAGGTAAGAAGTGTAATGGAGTTTAGATTTTATGTAAGAGTAACGGGAAACCGGTGTTCTGAGCAGGAGGGTGACTTGATCTGGTTTGCATTTTACAGCATCCTCTGGCTGCTTGGTGGAGGAGGCCTGTGGGCGGGCAAGAGTGAAAGGCCACAGTGCAGTTTGACAGAAGGCTGGGTTAGGCAGGGGCGGTAGCGGAGAGGTGGAGTAATTTCAAGACACATCTTAGATAAATCCACTGGAATTTTCTGAGGGTTTGGATGTGGGGCTGGGTGTGAGGGAAAGGGAACAGCTCTGCATGGTTCCTAGGTTTTGGGTGTGAGGAGCTGAGTAGAAGATAATGCATTTACTACATCGGGGAAGGAGTCGGGTGTGAGGTAGGGGTAAAGTCTGTGCTGGGGAAAGATAAATAATGAGTTCTTTTATAGACATGTTAAGTACAAGATACCTATTAACCATTAAGTGAAGAGAGCGGATAGGTTCTCTGCTCTGGGTTTTTGGGTTCCAAAACCCAGAAAATTTCAATGAGAAAGGAAAAGGACGCCAGGACGCTTAGCTTGGGGAGGCAAAGGGTTTGCCCGTGGCCGCAGTACATGGAGTAATAGCAAGGCGCCGCAGTGGCCCCTGAAGGTAACCGTGACCACCCTCTGCCCCTGCCGCCCACCTCCACTGCCCTCCCATCTCGCCCCCGCGGCAAAGCCCTGAGCTTTCCAGCTTTCAGAGTGGCCACTGCCTTCTCCTAAGCAAGGAGCTTCGCCGTACTGAAACGGACGGGGAGTTGGCAGACCACGGCCTTGCTCTGTACGTGTTCACGGACCCTGGAATGCTTTCTCTTCCACACCATCACTTCACACATGAACTGAGCTGCTGGACGCGGTGGAGGGACACGTGACAGTGCGGAGTTGCATCACTTGTCTGAGTCTCAGTGTGGGTGAAGTGGGACTTTTGGACCGAAGGGTCCTTAAGGCCTCTTCGGACTCCAATACTGGTCTGAAGTGGTTCCACGTCACTGACCAGCAGTGAAAAGCCACATGCCAAACAGCTGTTTGGTCTATTTAGTCCACATTTCCCTGTGTTGAATTTACCTTCAACATAGGGGGAAATGAAGGCAGCATTACTCCCGGTCTGAGATTCTTAGTCTTTTAGGGCACATTTACTTCTAGCTAATGATCCCTGAAGCTGATTTTAGTTTTAACGGTGCGAGCCGAGTAAAGCATAGACACACTGGGGTTTGTAACGACGACTCTGAAATCAATACAGAGAAACCTTGGCTTATGTGAGACCGCCACCACTCAGCGAATCATACTGCGCAGCATTTCCTAAAAGATAATGGGTTTCAAAACCAAACATAAATCTTCTGTGACATATCGGCTATTTGTCATGTTTTCTGGCGGCGGAATTACAGCAGCTTCAATAAAATCCATTTGGTGGTTGAGTCGTAGATTAATATCTGATACAATCGTAGTGTTAGGACCACAAGAAGTAAAGTACAGGGGGAGGGAAGCAAGTTTGCAGTTTTTCTAGGGTTCTAGTAACCCCGATGCCAAACCTTGGCCTAGAAATTGCTCAGAAATTGCCAAAAAAGCAATATAAATATAGGACTTTGAATATTAAGCTCTGTAAAGCGATACTATATTCTTGAAATAATAAACATGACTTCCATATGCGGCTAAGTATACCGAACACTGCCAACTGCCATGCAAAGCAAATCGATTCGCATCTGTTTTGTTCACACCAGTTTAGCGCCAGCCTTTGCATTTGAATCCTTGACACGATTTAATCACCTCTGCATATTTCTCAACTCAGCAGAAATATTTTCCCCATGACAAGGAAAATGAAATTGATTTTCTGATTAAATGACTTCGGTTAGTCCTTCTCAGTTAATAGTGCTTCTCTGCGACAGACGAGTCAGCAACGTTTATTGAGCCCCCACAGGGCAAGAAGTATTTACAAGGTGTTACATGAATCTCTAAGAACAATAACTTCGTGGCCTTCCTAACCCATCCATGCTTGGAATTAAGCAGCTATTTCTGTCCGGATGCCAGGTTAACACCTAATTCTCTCAATGTTGTGGGGAAAGGGAACGTTGTCTTGACAACGGTTTGGAAAAAGTCAAGTAGAAAAATTGACTCAAGCTACAACTGCCATCTTAGCAGTTGAATATGGACGCAAGCTCCTTTTGCCTAAGTTGGTGTCTGGGTGGAGATGCCGCTTTTAAAAAAATTAATGAAAAGTCCTGTAACATGGTCATATGTTGAAGAAGCTAGACAGGTACAAGGGTGACAGGAAAGTGTCTTTCTCCCACTCCTCAGGGACCAGTGGAGCCTCACAGGGCCCCATCACCCCCAGTTTCCCACATGTCCTTCCAGAGACATTAAATGCATATATTTGCCAATGATACCTCAGACAAGGGTTTAATCTCCAAAATATATAAAGAACTTACACGACTCCACTCGAAGAAGACAAGAAACCCAATTAAAAAATGGGCAAAGGACTTGAATAGGCATTTCTCCGAGGAGGA